>VXAB01001220.1:73340-212074 GCA_013399175.1 Odontophorus gujanensis
AGGACAAAGCTGCTTCTCAGGTGTATTATCTCCTAGCGAGGGAGGCTGACAGCCTGCTGAGTCCCAGCCAGCATTGCCAGCTGCTTCCCAGCACATTCAGCTTGGATTAGGCTTTGCTTACTTCTCAACTCCCTGAAACTTTGCCATACAGTTATTTTAATTGCGTAATTATTGTGCAGTATAATCTCTGTGATCCTTAGACCTCTCAGTGGCTCTAGTTAAGAACAGTTGCTGTCTGCCTGCTTTCATCTTGCGTAAACTAAGGCTGCTGTGGATCAGATTGGTCCCACCTTCTCTCACACCTACAGCTGGTGTTTTTTACACTTTTCTTGTGTATTTTGTAGTCACACCAAGAAGTGGATACATGACACTGGAATGGATATTTTTAAGCTGGATCAGCTCTCTGATTCAGCTCATCTCTGGCAGCAACTCAGACTTACTCTTGCTTGAAATGAATGTATAACCACGATCATATCTACTTTATTTAGGAGGAATTGTATTTTACATATATTTCTTGTTACTTGAGCTTAAAAGTATAAACATTCTAGCTCTGACTGGATCATCTTGGAAGCCCAACATCCTATCACTGGCAAAGGCAAATAAGAAAGATATATTTTGGGAATTCTCCCTACCTCAGATTGTTTGCAGCTCAGAGTGAATGTCCTTTCTGTGTTTACAGTAGCCTTAATGGCTTTTTTCTCCCTGACTTTGTCTGTTCTCCATGTTACAAGTCCTCCTCAGTGGATTGTGTCTCTGCATCTACCTTGACTATTTCAGGAAGTCAAGGTCCTTGCAAGTCAAGGTTCTTGCAGTCAAGGTCCTTGCAGCCTATGTGGCTCTTGTCAAGGACTTAACAGTGTACAGAAAACTTAAGGACAGTAAGTGTTACTCCTGTTTTTTATGTTGAAGGCATAGCTTATTTGTCCTTTAATGTATTGTAACAATGCTGGATAACGAATGGATAATGACATAGGATTTTACCAGACTGTCTCAGAAACTCCTAAGGAGTTTTAAACATGTATTCTCTGAAGTTTGCAGAATAAAATAACTGCAACTATTATTGTCACTTTGAATACTATTCAGTTTTGATACTGGTAGATGGATTTTTCTTCAACCTCGTCTTGGTTTGCTGTTGGTTATATGGTACTGGTTTAAAAGGAAAAATCAGAACCAGGTACATGCTCTTATGCTTGTACTAGCAACAGCTGAGCTGCCAAATTAAACATTAATTAATTTAAGATGCATCCCTTAATACCAAGTAAATTTCTTCTGTAGTCATCACACAGTACTTCCTTTCCCACGTGTAATTCATGGTTGATGATTTTGCAACTGGGGTGAACAATGCAGTGTGTGAAGCCGTTTATACCTGAAAATACCCACTGTTGTTAAAGCCAGAGAAATTTTTTACTCTGCAATGTTGGCCTTTTTTTTTTTTTTTTTTTTTTTGAGTATCTGAGGTGATACATGAACCGTTTCCAAATAACATTAGCAAAAGAAGTTGAAGTGTGGTTTTTAATAAATTGATGATTCTCTTATTGGAATAGCTGATTTTGTTTCTGTTCCCCTCTAGTGATTTTCAAATCTCATGCACAATGCATGTGACTTTTTTGTGCTTTGTAGCATCTCAGAACCATTTGTGCCCACGATAGGCCCAATTTAAACAGACAGAGCCCTTTAGAAAACGTGTAATATGTAAATTGTGAGGGATGAGCAACTACACAAAGTCTGTACCGTTGTAGAAAACTGACTTGGTACAAGGCTGCTGCAGTCTGACCTTGTTTCCTGAGGATTGAAGTGAGGAGGTCCCATTCTGAGTGGTGTAGACATGCTTTAGCAAGGGTATATGTCCTTGGTGATTCCTGTAATTTTAATCCATCTGCAAGAATAATTTTTCCAGTACCTATTATGCATAAAAGAGTAATGCCACCTAAATTATGCCATTGTAATACTCTTAGGGAATTAAATATTTTTGTCTTGCAGAAGTGGTTATGTTTCCAACTGAGTTTTTCCATATAACATGTTAGGGTACTTGTCCCACATGATGATAGTTTGTGCCCATTGTTCTGCATAGAAACATGCAAAATGCCAAACACAGATGCCTCTGCATGGAGAGCGTGAGTCCCTTTGTTCTGTTGGGAGTAAACCACCTGAAGATTTTATTCCTTTACTCTCCATGCTTCAAGGAAAATAAAGGTTATGTAGATAAATTCTGCATAAACAGATTTTTTGACTTTATTTCTAGAGAACAAGAATCAGCGTTACATTAAAACAAGATTTAAAATAATCATTTTGGCTTGTTGGAAAATGCCCTCTAGGAGTTAGCAAAGCATGAACTCTCTTCATTTAAAATAACCATTTTTAGAGGAAAAAGGATAAATTGCAGCTTTTAGATCTACCATTCTATTTTATTAACCTTACATTAGTTCTTTCTGTGGGTGTATGTTTCTGCCTGCCATTAGAAATGCAATCAGTCATCTGGAAGTCTAGTGCACAGTCTTAAATTGCGTGTAGTTTGACATGCTAGGCACTACCTTCTCCCTGGTAACTCTGTAATTACCTCTGTCTTCACAAAATTTGACCTTAAAAGGTTATTAAAAAAAAAATAAGTAAAAAGAGATGTAGACTTACTTTAAGAACTTTATATGGAACATTACAAGTCATTTGTACTTCAGTTTCTTTCCCTGTGTTCTTATTTTGACTGTTCTTTTAAGTTACTCTCACCACCTCACCACCTGTTAAAAGTATTTTCTAGCTTTTGTCTTTTTTAGGCTGTTCTTTATACAGATAATTGAAGTCATAATTTCACTGTGCTTTCCCTTTCAGTAAGCTTAGAATTTCTTTTTTTTAACTGCTCCTTGGGAGAAGACCTTAGTGTACACCATGTTGTATGCTTTCATTTTATTTTTTGTACCTTCAGTACAAAGACACTGTGCACCCATCCCCAAGTCGTATTTTGTCTGTTGCATTCAGTGTAAGTGATGCATGTCCATGGTCAGCTGAATTATTGAATTGTTCCTTATTGTTGATTTCCCATAGTGAACAGTAGACTCAGATCTTTCACTTGAGCATCCTCTTTGGATATAGTGTTTACTTTCCGTTGGTAGCACTGCTGCCAAATTGTTGCTTAATTTGAATTGTGAAATAGCTTTATGAAATGAACTCTCATTAATATTTAGAGAGACTGTGCTAATTTACACGAGTTAGCAAAGTATCGTCGGCAGGGAGCTTCTGAGTGTTGTAATGTTCTTGCACTGCAGGAATATGAAATTGATTCATAGCTGAAAAGCCTCCAGGAGGTAATAAGATAATGAGTTTCATTTTTTTCATTCACTGCCTCAGACTTTTGGTTTTACTGGCATTTGAACCTGTTATTTCTCTTCAGTTATAAAAAGCATTCTGCTTTATCCTTGAGCAGACTGAGATTTGAAGGTCAGTATATCTGTAAAGATTCCATGATTGATTCTAAGTTATTTATTCAGATTGTGGATCTGTTTTGTTACTTCCTTAACTTTCTTCATGCTTCTGATTTTTTTACTTAATAGCCTTGTTAAATTTTGTCTTCCAATGCTACCTGGCAGGTTTTGAAGCAGAGTTATCTGTGAGATCCTGTGAAAAGCAGTTACGGAATGCATAAAATCTCTGTCCTGACCCCCCTGTCCATGATATATCATCTATTATCTTGATTCTTCACTCAATTCTCATAAGAATAGAAGCATTTTTCAATTAAAAAATTACTGAAAGAATTAAGTTGTATAGCATGGACTCATTACAGTTACTGAGTTGTGGTGCATCTGTGTGTATCTGTAGCATATATATATATGGATGTACTGTGTGTGCATATGTAGCTGCTTTCTTAGGGCAGAGAACTAGAAGGGCTCATGTGGGTGTTGCTGGAGTAGTTGCTTACTTCAGTCTGCTAGTGAAAATGAGAAGCTGAAGAGTTTTTCATCTACTTTCTCATTTGTTGTCCATCATAATGTTGCCAGGGGCCTTTACTTTGTTGTGTACGTTCACTGTGTTTGGTGAATCCCGAAAGCATTGGTTTCCTGCACCTGGAGAACTTGTACTGTAGATCTCACGCTTCCTGGGGATGCTGGATTTATCTTGCTAGGTGCCATTTTCCATATGGTAAATCACCACTCTCTACTGCATCTGAAAGTAACAGCACCTGACAGCAGACAGGTACCACCAGAAGTCACGCAGTCTGTTTGTGCACCTTTCCTAAGTGTTTTGCTGAATTAGGCAACAAGGCTGTGGGGTGAATTCTTCTGGTGGATGAAGCTGACTTGCAGCTGCCTCCTTTCCAAAGAGCTCTCTGAGCCTTCCCTCCCCTTGGTTCCTTCACTCCAGCATCAATCCTGTGTCTGAGAGAGATGACAGGGAAGAGGCCAGGAAATGAGTTATTGCTATGAGAATTGTTAATGTGGTTTGTTGCTTGCTTATGTCTGAGAAACCCTTGAATATGGGAAGATTGGAAGGAGAGTAATAACAGGATCAGTTATGTCTGGAAGGGTTGGTTTTAACTTGTGGACTGTCAGTAAGAAGTCCTTGTTTTTAATAGGAGTCTTTCCCTCTATGCATGTTTAGCAAAAAGAAATTCCTTTTCTGGCAGTGATCTGTTGTTGCACCCATTGCTGCACTATTGCCTGCCCAATTTCTTTTTCCCCCATTCATCCTCTTTTCCCAGTTTTTGGATTGCTGCTGTTTTCTCTTGGTTCAGTTGAAGTTTGTCTCTATTTTGGGTCTGGTATGTATCTTTTTTTTTTTTCATTCGAATGTTTTCTGGTTTATAGCTCTTTTCTGTTACATCAAAAGTTAACAGTTTGATTAGGTTCCAACTGTTGTAGCATATGTAGTCTGGCTTCATTATCTCCTGTTCCCTTAAACTGTAATCTCTTTAAAAAAAAAAAAAAAAGCCTACCAAGAAGTATGCCAAATGTGCATGAGGGGTTGAATTCTGTAGATGTACGGGTGCTACTTCCATTTTGATGCACTGGAAGTACCCTCCTCATGTTCAGGGATTAGTGAGCACACTCTGTGTAACAGCCCCTTGTCCCCCCCATCTCCCCAGGCAGTCAGCGGGGCACTGCTTAGTGTCATCACGAGCAGCCTTCAGCAGCAGTTATCCTGTTTCAGTGTGTTCCTGTTCTGGACAGATTGATCACACTGTTGATTCTACCCAATACTAACTATATACATGTAAGTCTGTAGGTTGCTCCAAAAGTAGTGCCTCTTATTTACTTACGTGGAAACTAAAACAGTGAGAACCATAGGACCATTGGATAGAGCAAATTATCAGCCACAAAACACTATTTTTCTACATCACCACCACCATCAGCTATTTTTGCCAGCAGTGAACAAGAGCCTATGTGCTGCACTCATAATCACAGAGTTATGGGGGTTGGAAGGGAGATCATCAAGTCTAGCCCCCCTGCCAAAGCAGCTCCCTAAACCAGGCTGCACAGGTAGGCATCCAGGTGGGTCCATACCAGCAGAGTTGACTGTTGTTGCCGCTGCTGAAGAGCACCACCCACCCTTCAGTGTGCTACATTCACTGTTTCGTATCCAGGAACTTTCAGCAAGAGTCAGTGAATATCACTGGGTGCTATTTTTTCCACATGGAGAAATTCAGTGACACATCTTTGTTTCATCTGCACTTCCACGTCAGGCTCCATTTCTCAGGCTGCCCCTCTGCTGCCATCTGCCACACAGCAACAAGATGTAACAGAATAGTGTTGGGAAGGTTCAGCCTCTGCTGCCATCCTACCAACATCTGCCTCTGGTTATCAAGGGCCAACCTCATACGATAGGAGGCATTGCTTTTGGAGCAGCCATTGCATAATACACACATACACACTGGCTGAGAACTAGATACTAACAGGTAAAAAACACTTGAGATTTCCCAGGCTGAAAGAGGAAGATAGTAAACTTCAGAACATGTTAAGAGCAAAGATAAAAACATGGAAGTGGTTCTGTGCAAGTCACAGCAGCACTGGGTAGGGTTCTTCTTCCCGAGAGCTGGCAAGTGGAGAATGTGGTGGAAGCATGGAAAATGTAAATTGGGGCTGGAGGCTTGTGTTCTCATCTGTAAGAATTAGGTGGCACCAAATAGAACTAACTCTTGGCAAATTTAAAACAGAGGTTACTCTTTTTTGGGGGGTGAATAATTGACCCTTGAGGCACACTACAACAAACTGGTGTAGATGGTAAAGTTTTCTGGTGTAGAGACATTCCTTAAAATAAAAATGAAGTGTATGGAACAACATTCAAAGACCAGGAAACTTCTGAGCTGTACATTAAGGGTCTGGGAGAGTGACTGGAAGTATCAGTAAGTTCTTACCCAATTGTTAGTTTTTTCCCTGCATGAAGCCCTGTTGGGCAGCTGAACCTGTGGGCTGA
This sequence comes from Odontophorus gujanensis, assembly GCA_013399175.1. Taxonomy (NCBI): domain Eukaryota; kingdom Metazoa; phylum Chordata; class Aves; order Galliformes; family Odontophoridae; genus Odontophorus; species Odontophorus gujanensis. Next base: position 79,740 of record VXAB01001220.1, read on the forward strand.
CTCGGCCCAGACGTTGGTTTTTAAGCTGGCAATTGCACGTTGTTCTGATAGTTACACTAATTAAGCTGTTCAAGCAAATGTTTTGTTAGTCTACCAGCAGGCTGGTCATTAAGCTTTGTCAATATTTGGTTTAGTAAAAAAAATTTACACTTGACTATATTTAGTTTTACTGGGGAGAATTCTGCAGCTGATTGGTACTTACAGGTGTAAATCCATGATGAAATGGTAATGAAGCATTCTGAATAGCTTTGTGCTAGTGCTTTGTGTTTTCCCAACAAGTTTAATTTGAGCCAAGTCTTCCTTGCTTGTTTCCTTTTGAGGAGCAGATAAGACAGTGCTTCTGGAGGTTTCTTCTCCTACTGTGCACGTGTGTGAGTGCGTTGGTATACAGAACCTCCAAAAATTTAGTTTCCTGGCAATTTGCTTCATTTTAGTGACATTGGGATGTTTTAAAATCATGGGTCTGCCCAGCACCTGTAGTTCTGTAGTCAGAACTGTAAGGGAAAGTGTATGGGAAGCAGCTATAGGCTGTGCCATTCATTGTATGCCTCTACATTCGTTTCAGCTGATATAACTCTGCCTTTAACTCTTCCCAATTGTGTGATTGCACTTTTATGTTGACTGGCCAAATTCGTTTGTTGGGTGTTTGCATCAGCCCACTGAAGCACATTGTGTCCCCAGAGATGAATACATGACAGATGACAAACCTTGACACCTGTGTGATTTCTGTCCTCCTCCTTGCTACTATTCATAATAATGACCATGTGCTGTGCCTGCTTACCAGTGATTATAAAAATATCTCCTGACTATATATATTCTGAGTGCAGTTTGAATCTGACTCCACTTCATATACTGTGACTCAGGTGACTTAATGATTTCCAAATGCTATGAGACCAACTTTTGTATATTTGTTGTAGTTTACAAAATATTATTCATTTCATTCAATCTTTCTGAACTATGTACAGTGTTTATGAATGACTGATATAACATTTAACCCTTTATAAATATTGAGACGTTTGTTATGCAGTGTAAATTCTTTTTTTTTAATTTTTTTAATCCTCAAATGATTTCTACTTGTTAGTTTTCTGGCCATGTATGTTGGTCATTCTGTACGTAATTGTAGTTTTTATTTTATTTTATATTTTTAAGACAAGTGTGGAACTGGATAAATACTGCAAATAGAATTGTGAGGAATTAAAGTAATTTGAATCTGTGTTTTATATGATTATAATACAAATAACAGTGAATATAGTTCTATTCTCTAACAATATTTGTTCTGTCTCCACCCTGAGAGAAGGTGTATAGATTTCTGCATTTGCACACACATATAGTTATGTAAAAGAAATTCTCAGTTATGAAATGATATTCTGAAAAGAATAAATGATTTGCCTTTAATAAAATGCTTTTTGAGAGTGTCTGATAAGTATTCTTTTTTTCTTGACAGTCTGTGGTGGACGACTGGATTGAATCATATAAACAAGACAGGGACATAGCACTTCTGGATTTAATCAACTTCTTTATCCAGTGTTCAGGATGTCGAGGTACAGAACGTTGGGAACAAGTTGTATAGAATAAATCTGACAGTCATGCAAGTGTGTATTAGGAAAAATGCTGATACAGTTGTGGGAGGCACATGGACATATTCCGTGTATGCATGGTTTATACAGAAATATTGTCTACATTCAGAAATAATTTTATTAAAGCTTGTTTGTCAAGGGCATACCCTTTCTTTTTCTCACTTTCCTGTCATCATCCTAAAGTGTACAAATCCTCACAGAGACATTCTGCTCGTCAGCAAAAGGAGACAAAAGATCTGTTAATCAAGGTAGGCGTATCTTTACTTCCCCTTTCTCTTTCTTCCTAATTTTTTTATTACAAGAATTAGTAGGTGTAACTATACTTCAACTGCCTTTTTTTCTCTTTCTATAGGAAAATAGGACGTTTTTAACTGAAGAGGAGGGAGTCAGGCTTTGGTTGCCTTCGATTAGGAAGCAAGAAGCTGTTCTTGGCTTTTTGGTTTTGTTTGTTTGTTTGTTTTTTCCACGAAGCACCAATCTTATTTCTTCTTCTGTAATACTGTATCGAGTTAGCAGCCAGTGGAAAGTCTTATACTCTGTTTAATCAGTCTCCATTTATCTAACATGGGCTGCTCTTTCTAGTATTCTGTTGCTACATTGCCCTTTCTAAGCAATTTTTCATGTATTGTCATTTTACTCAACCTTGAAAAGAGTGAAAGACAAAACTTCACTGTCTGTAGCACCCAGAACCAAACTATTAATTGTTTAATAATGTTTCATATTATTTGCCTTGAGTATTATTAAAAATAACATTCAATCGAAAAATGCTTTTCCTTCATTTTGTAACGGATGTGTAAATATATTTTCAGACCCTCCAATGATTTAGTCAGAAGTCCATTTCCTTCCTTCTTAAGTTATAAGGAGAAGTTCCAGGTAAAGTTAAAAGCATCAGAGAAGAAGAAACGTAAGCCAGCACTAGCTTCAGCAAACTTCTTTTGTAGCTTAACAAAAGATACCTATTTATGGATGGTAGGAAAGTCAGGAGCTATGGAAGGACTGAAGCTTGGGGTTTAGGTTGCCAGCCTGTGTCTGTACTCTTCACACAGACTGCTGACAATATTTTCCAGACTTATTTGGCTGCTTATATGAAAGTGGTTGAATTCTCTTTTGCTTTTTTGTTTGTTTGTTTGTTTGTTTTACCACTCTCTATCAAAGGTGAATGTGAAAAAAGGCCGAACTACTATACCTTCATTCCCTTGGCTGCTCTTCCCTAATTCCTACATTGCCTTATTAGAGAGTGCAGCACTTAAAATCCCTGAAGAATGACATTTTTTAAACATCTTGTTACTGACTGACGCAGGCTGAATGCCCGCTGTCAACCATATGCTATTGGAGCAATTGCTTCCCAGAAAAGCTTTCCATTATTGGCTGAGAAGCACAGCCCTTCAAGTGGCTGATGTCATTTAATTTTTATTCTGCTGCTGGGTTTTATATTGTTGTGTAAGGGATGGATTTATGGTAAAATTGTATCAGTTTTTGGTATTCTGTTTTGCACTCACAGGGATTTCTCTCTGCTGAGTTTGCTTTAGTGGTCGTCTGGTTTCAAACAGCGATGTCAGGAAAGAGGAAGCAAAAATGACTTGTCCCTTGACTTTATAGTGTGGTGGAGGGATCTGTTTCTGTGCTGGAGTTTTTGTAGTGGGTACAGTCACAGCTGTTATATAGGGTTAAAACCCTGGTGGACAGCTCTGCTCTTTCCCATTCCCAGCTCTGCCTTTTCCCACTGTCCTGTAAGCATGCTTGCCCATTGCAGTAAGTAAAAGCTTTACCACAAGGCAGTGGATTTCCTCGATAGACCACTTAGGGTAAGATGTGCAATAAACTATTCTTAAATAAAATGAGATATGGAAATCACCATTTCCTGTGTTTGTCTGAGGAAGACCCAAGTTTCTTTTTCACTGGAAGAATACATGCTCTATAATGACATTTTAATTTCTAATCTATACTATAAATCTGATTTAAATGCTAACCACTAACAGATCTAACTTTGTATTAAATTGAGCGAAGAAGAGCAACAACTAACTTGGGAGGGAGCTTTGAAAGTGGCACTGAGTTTAACAGACAGAAACATTTGGTATCTAAGTATATGTAAAATACACTTAGCTTGACATTTATTTCTAAAGCTGTATGTAGTTGAAGAGTATGTGCCTGTTCTGACTTCAATTAGAGATTGTTTAGGTACCAAACTTAATAGCATTATTTAGCAACAGTATTGAAAGCGACCAAAAGTATTTATAATTAGAGGAATAGTGATTTTTACCCGTTTATTCCATGCTATTGGGCAGCACATACGCTTGAATGAGTTTTTTGACATCCTTCAGTTTTGCTTAGGGATTTTCCTGAAATGAGAAGTGATCTCTTGTAAATAGGAGTAAGCAGACATGTTACATAAATTATTTAAAAATGGGAAATGTTATGTATTCTGTAGGCTAACATGCAAGATATGTGTAACTTTCAATAAATATTAACCAAGTATTCAATGGTCTCTGTATCCTTTGTCAGCACTTTAGAGTATTGAATACTTTCTGTATTATGTGTTCTGGTTTTTTCAATAATGACAGATAAAACATGAGAGAATTATTTTCAGCATGACTTCAGTAATCTTCCTTGTTTTGTAAAGTTGGCTGTGTATGAACAAAATGGTTGTCCTGATAAGCTAGCAAAAGCATCTCCATTCAATAACTGGATTTTCAAATGGACTAAATCATTTTTTACACCGTTTTCCCACTAGTTTTCCCACTCATCATTTATGTTTATTGCCTTTGCTGATTTTGATAAATGTATTTTCTTGTTTCCTACCACTTCAGAATGCTTTTCATTTGCTAGAGGGAAGATCTTTTATTAGATAGTATCTTAGAAAGATGAAGAAGTTAGTGTTCAGTTTAAAAGCTGTTACGTTTGGAAAAACCATAGATGAATGCTGTTTCCAGTCCTAGGGAGAAGATTTGTTTGTTTGGTAACATTTATTTTCACAATCCATAACGTGGGTGTTGTATTTGCCTTCTACCAGGTCTGCCAGAAACTAAGTTTAGTGGTTTGCATTCTTAACTTGTAGAACTTAGGTGTTGTAATGATAAACTGGTTGCTCAAGTCACTTCCACTTGACTGGAGGGAGAAAGTACCTCCGTGCAACTAAGTTTTCCATCTCAGATTTTGAAGTGTGGTCTGTAGCATTGTGGGTACAGCCATCCTTCTCTGCCATGAAGTTGCTGCTCAGTGTTAGTTTTCTGTGTTTGTTCTAGAGCTCAATTGCTTTCTTATTTGAAGGAACTTATTTTTAATTTTGCACTAGCTGCAAGTAAGCTGAAGTGCCTAATCAGCAGTACGTGTACCCAGGTCCCAGAAGGATCTGTGTCAGTGTGATGCTGCTTCTGGGCTAATTAGCTCTGCCTCTCAGACTGAGTAATTAGCTCAGGTAGCATGCTCTGCTGCTATGACAACCAGGCTGTTTCCATTTCTGGAGCTCCATGGATTTAGAGCTGATTTGCGTATCTGCATTGCTGTCTGCTTTTGCCTTCTGTTACTGATACAAAACAAATGGAAAACCCTATAAGCACTCTGACCTTTCTGGATTTTAGAGGCTGAGAGCCATGCTTGTGGAATAAATTTATAATCATTCCTAACCAGAAGCCTGAATCCACCTCTTAAGCTGTGAAGGACAAATCGACCTATCAAGTTCATGTAAGAAAAGCTTTCTTTTGAAGGAAGAAAGGTCACTCACATGTTGAGCAGGAGAACCTCTTGACTGCTTGCAAATACATAGCAAAATTACTGCTGAAATCTGTTTTCTCCCTTCCTCTCATTTCTTTTCTGATAGGGAAACCAGAAACATGCAAATTCTTGAGAGGATTTTACAAAGCGATGTGAGCATTGCATCCTGTGCCAGCTTTACCCAGTGCTGAACAGATTCAGGACACTATTACAGAAGGCACAAACCTGATGCCATGCCCTCACTGTTCTCTGTGAGGGGGCCTTGTCTGGATTTTAAGTGTCTCTCAGTTAGAAAAAGTGATGTGGCACACTGAAGTTGATTGTAGGAGTGGTACAGTTGGTCAGGGAAATCAGTGGGTTTCCTTCTTTTGAACTTTGTCTTATTTCCCCCCTCAGAATCTTTTTGTGGAATCAGATGTTAATGAAAAACGTTCATACTGCCACCTGTCAGCCCTGGCTGCGAGTGGGTTTTAGAATTGCCTTTTTGTAATTGCAAGCAAGCAGGAATCCGGGTAAGAAGTTTGTGCACAGCAGGATGTTTATTGCTGACATTTTCCTTGTGAATCAGGCATTTAGAGGTCCACACCCTTTTGCTTGGAGCTTTTCAGCTCTAGTTGTTCCTCACACATTCCTGTAAGGTGCTCTGAAAAATTCTGTGATCGAATGATAGAAACAGAATCAGCAAGTGCAGGGTTTAGGAGCTAGCTTGCGTGAGTCCAAGATGCACACTCATTTTGATTTTTATTAATGTTCTGTGCTCTTAATTAAGGGCATGGAGCAAGGTAATAGATTTATGTTTCGCCAGAGGAAATTGAAGAACAAGTTGATGTGTCCATTGTGTAATCTGGCAAAACAAATGAAGAGGCAACTGTTCGCTTTGCTCTTGAGCAGGATTTCAGAAAGCAGATTAGCTGGGAAATAGTTACATTTGCTTTGAATAATAATGTTTTAATAGGGATATGATGTTGAAAGTAGAATAATGTTTTGGTTTGAAAAGAATCAGTCATTTTATCAGTTACTTACTTGCACAGAATTTTGTTTTGTGATCACTGGAGTTACATTGCTCTTACAGATGGATGTTACTGAGTGTTGAAGGAAGGCTGAATGATAAGCATAATTTCCTCCAAATGGTCTTTACATAAGGAACTGCAGAATTGTTTGTGGGAAATGTTACTGGCTTTGGCATGTGGTAAAACACTTTCTTCAGTCGTTCATGTATTATTAAGAAATTAATATCGTAAATGTATTTAATGTATTTAAAATATGAGAAAATAAGGTTATTCATTATGTTGGAGTTTGCATTTTTATGAAGGGTATAAAATACGCTTTGTCTGTTGTTTTTGTTTTTGTTTTTAATTTTATTTTAGTAAAATCCCTTATTAGCGTGTCAGTATAGGAGAGAAGTTACAAAGTAGAAGAGTAGTGCGCGTCAAAAAAGAAGATATTTACCTGCATATGATTCAAGTTCTGCTGATGTCAAGGTTTTATAAAACATTTTCTATTCATAGTATACACAGATAAAAAATGCGTTCCCAATTACCTACATTAGACATTAAAAAGATTCTAATAACCACATTCAAGAATAGGCAGGCAGGACTGAAGAATGGAAATGACTTTATTTTCTTCGTAATTTTATGTGTGGTGTAGATAAACCAGATCTGAACTTAATAGTTCTTGATTCTGAGCCTCAGGGTCATTTCTACAGTGCGTTTATCATGAAATGAAAGCTTACAAAATTCAAAGTGAAAATAAGATGCAAATAATAAACCTGGCTTGGGTGGAAAGTAGGTAGGATTACCAGAGCTGTGTTAAATCTCTCATTTCTGTAAATGAAGATAAGTAAGGTTAAAATGTCCACATGAAATACTTGACAGATAATATGTTGATGTCTAGATATCTTTTTTGTGTGTGTGAACATTTGCAAATGGCTGATTTTTGTTGAATTTCTTGAAGCTCAAGCCTTAGTTTCACTGCTGGTGACTGTTAGTTCATAAAGCTTTTCCATCTTTCTTCCAATTTTTGTGGAGTATGGTATCTGTACTTTTAATCTCATGTTCTATTTCTTATGTTCTTTTGCTCTTCAAAATTTCTTTGGCTGCAGGAAGAATAGCTGCAGAACTCTGGGCTTGTTTCAGTTTTGCATTTCCCTGACGTTTCTGTGATTCTGGGGATGGGAAGCCTTGAAAAATTGAAAGTAAAATAATTCAGCTGTGAAAGTATGAAAAAGGTCTAAAGTAGTACATCACGTTTTGATAAGTACCTGGGAGCTGATGTCCTCTTCTTCCCCAAAGGTGCATCCTGCTTTCAGAAACTAGTGGGCAAGAACTGGAGAAATCTGCTGAGTGTGCATTATGGAGATGTGAATGAGGGCCATGCTGGGTCTGTGGTTTCAGAATTGCTGGCTTGAGGTCTGTCTTCAGTCTGGGATTTCACCCTAGGAATTTGTGACAGGAGCAGTAGTAATTTAAATTAAAGTACTTTTTAAAAATTTATTACTTTCTCACAAATATGTTCAACTGTTCATATATCAAGTACAATGACAAACCAGAAATAAGCTGGCTTAAAATCAAGATAGTAGCTGATTTATTCATGTGAATTAATTTAAAATTTCAGATTATTTGAAAGAATTTTATTCAGTTAACTGGCAGGACTTTCAATACTGGACTATTTTAGAGCAGTCAAACATATAATGTAGGGAAGGACAAATTACCTTTGTAGTTACAGTCCAAAAGCAAGTTTTGTTCTGCCAGTCCTGTATCATGTGTTCAAATCTCTGCTGAAGATGAAACTGCTCCTTGTAAGTGTGGAACAAAGTTTACGTTCTACCCTTGTGTACCACTGCCTAAACTCGTAGCATTCATTCACTATTCATTTTTGGCAGTGCTCACTGAGCATAAATTGTACAAGGCTTTCTGAAGTTACCACTTGTTTTCTACCATATTCATTTAATTACATACATATCAACTTGGGAAATTGTAGTTCTCATATGATTATGAAGTCACTATGTGAGAAGTCTTACAGATAAGTGATGATGCTTCAGTGCTACAACTGCAAGACGAATAAATACCTCTTGATGTTAAGGATTCGGAATAGTTTGTTGTCTTACTGGTCAGTTCTGTATAATTTTCTTTGTATTTGTTTGTTTTCTCTGTCATTTTTTTTTTTATAGGAGGAACCCCTATGTAGTAAGCAGTTCTTAAAAAATTGAAAACCCAGATCAGTGTAGAGTTTTTTTTTTTGGACAGTACTCCTCTGAGATATACGAGCAAACTCTGCCTGTGTGAGTTCATCTTTACCTATGTTTTTAAATACATTTGCTAATTTGAAATGTATCTAGATTGCTTGCAAATTGTTGTGACTTAGGAAACTATGATCATGGAAAAAGGGCCTAGAAATTTCAGAAACTTTTGGGAATGAAAGTTTATTGTCGATATTTAATTACATAGGTACAGTCAGTAAAGTTCTTGTTGACTGTATGTAGGTACAGCCAATAATGTTATTTGAAATATGCTCTTATTAGACTCTATAAATGATCAGATTTCTTGTAGGATTAACCTGCTAAAACAAATTCTGCTTCAAATAGAATTCAGTATAACAAGAATACATTTGCTACTGACATGTTTATTCCCACCTCAGACTCTGAATGAAGAATACAGAGCCAACTGTATGAATTGAACCAGTAAGTAATGCAAGTCGTTCCTTGGAAGGAGTAGAGGTGATACTTTACTATCACTCCTCGATGGTGTTTTAGTAGTTAAAAAAAAATTATTGACATTGTGGAGTGATGATTCTTAAAAATTTTGCCTGGATAGTTGTGAATGTTTTGTAATGTTGCAGCTTAAACAAATTAAAATCTTATTTCAGAGGTGGCATTGGGGTTCTGTTTGTACAGCTGGGCAAGGTGGTAGATTGGATCACCACAGAGCACCTCTTAGGTTTCTGTATCATCCAGTTAGAGGTGCAACAAAATACAGAACTAGTCCCATTTCAAGCTGTAAAAGCAACTGATCAACTGATGCACTAAAAACTCCTACTAGCAAAAGTGTGCAAGTCTTCATTAAAGACAGTTATTCTTCCAGAGATGGCAGACTAGAGTTTTACATAGGTGTAATTTGCTTCTGGGAACAGAAGTCATAGTAAGACTTCAGAGCTCAGGCAGGTGGATAGCAGTAAAATTAATGAATAAAGTAAGATATCCAGAAGAAAATGGAAGATAGTATATCCACATTATTTATTGTAGTGGAATCCCTTATGTATATGAACAAAGTAATGTGAAAAAGCAGTTCGCAAAAAAGCTGTCAAGGAAAATGGTTTATGGCCAACTATGAAAAGAAAGGGATACGTTTTCATTTCAGGAGACCAAAGCTTATTAGTAAGTACCTCATGTGGTGTACGTATAGCAGTGGAAAATCGTGCAAGTTCCTTTAATTATGCTACTGTATAATGAGGAAATTTCAGAGGGACCTAACAGTGCTGTTAAGTAGCCTTTCTTTTATTAAATTGACTGTTCTATATCTATTTGATGATAGAAATAAATACTACTTTTTTATATATATATAATTTAGCTGAGAATAGTTTAGTGGATTTTGTGGCAGTCGGGGAACTTTAGTTTTTGGTAAAATAAGTGTGACAAGTTTCTGTTGTGTTGATTCAAACCAATTTTGACCCACAGTTTTCAACTTGTATTTTTCAAATCAGTTTAATTAATTAGGCGAGTCATTACTGAAGAAGAAGAGCATCTTTTGTGATTAACAAAAGATTGCTGTTACTTCTGTGTTCTTACTTTGAGCTTTTTTTTCCTTATGGCAAAGAAGAATAAGAAGGCAAAATTCATCACTCTTGAGGTCAAATATGTTTCCACAGCTTCTTGTGATGTCCTGAGTCATTTCTTCCAATTAGAGGTGGATTTTCTTTCTTAAATCATGAACATAAAGAAATGGAGTTTCTCCTTTAATTCATACTGCATTGAGAGTACTAGTATATTTGTGGGGAGATTCTCAGATACCCCAGGTATGGTTACGACTTTTGTTTGAAGTAGATTTAACCTGAGTCCTCAAAGTAGTCCCTTCAGACTTTTTCTACAACAAAATGCCCTGACACGTAGTGAATTACTGAATGTTCTGGAGCTTACATTTGCTGGACAAGTCAAGTTGCTAAGCATTCTTTCTACCCTAACACCAAGTCTTGTAACATGAACGTCCTGTTTTAAAGTTTCACTTAGGGAATAGAGCCAGCTGAAGATTCTCAGTTCCTGTAAAGCAAACACAAGTGGCAAACATAGTGAAATTCATTAAAATCCCTTCTTTCAAGTCTTTGAAAACAAATTACTTCAGATCTGCAGTGAGTTGACATTTATAAAACTGTGATCTCACAAAAAGAAAAGATCTCTTTTTTGCAATTCAGAATAGAAAACCACATGCACTAATATTTGTTTTTGAAGAGAGAAGTGTACAAATTCAACTATTGTGCCTGGCTGGGAATTGCTGTTTCATAGTGCTTGGTCACTGCTGCTAGAGGAACAGCAAACAATGTTTTCAGCTTCAGAAAATAAGTAAGTAGGTCACTCCAAAAGTAATACCTCCTATTTATTTCCATGGAAACTACAACAATAAGCACCATAAAACCATTAGATAGAGCAAATTCTCAGCTACAAAACACTGTTTTTCAACATAGTGACCACCTTTAGCTATGCAATTTTGCCAGCAATGGCTGTGCTCATTGTAATCCATGTCAGTGGAGGTGAACAATCCTGTCATTGCAGAAATGCACCACTCACCTCCTCACTGTGCTCACATCCACTGTTTGGTCTCCAGAAACATTCAGCAAGCATTGATGAATGTCATTGGGTGCCATCTTTTTCCACACGGAGGAATTCGGTGACACATCTTTGCTTCATCCACACTTCCATTTCAGACTGCTCCTCTGCGGCCATCTGTCACATGGCAATAACATGCAGTGGGATACTGGTGGGAGGGTTCAGCCACTCCTGCCGTCCCACCAACATCTGCCTCTGGTGTCATGGGCTGACCTCATGAAATAGGAGGCATTGCTTTTGGAGCCGCCTTCGTTATTTTTGTGTTCCTGTCTTGCTGTATTATTTGCCCAATGGATAAATGACGAGTGACAGAATAGCTTTTAGTTTTGAATTATGAGAAGATCCATTTATGGATGGAGAATGCTTTGATTTGTTGTTTTCCAGGCAGTTGTTGGACTGTAGTTCTTTTTCTGCAGTTACCACTGCCATTGCATCCTGAAGATGAAGTCCTTTCCATGATATACACAGGAGGAAATGTATGCTAGTCACTTCCTGGTGCCACTTATGAGTTCTCTTAACGGACTGGAGTTCTATGTCCGGATTAACAAAGGAACCATGAGACATTCAAACTTGAATTCTTTACCATAGTTAAAAATACTTTAATCTTAATGCTATATGATTGTGCAGGAAACCTGCATGAGTTAATTTGTTCTTTGTTCTCAAGTTATGAATCTCGTTCTTGCTTTGGGTTTGTTGTTGTTGTTGTTATTTGACCCACCAATCTTGCAGTGCTGGTATTGGAACCAACACAGTGAAGGCCTGAAATTGGTTTGGAGATTTAAATTCTTGATTATGTATGCAAAATACAACTTATTCTCTACCAACTTAACTCGCATGGCCAGTGTTTAATTTACAGTGTGCACATGCAGTTATGTTAACTTTTGGATTTTTTTGAAAGCATATATTTGAGCTGTAAAGATTTTCAGTCATGCTTTGTTTGTGCCACTAGGAGTGGCTTACAGAAGAATATAAGAAACATGCAAACAGGAAAGATAGCAGTGCAGGCCCGTACCACCTCATTTTGTCTAATAGCAGTGAAGGGCGTTCCTACTCTCAGATTTGTCTGATACCTAATTTTCAGTCCATTTTTATTTCTGGTTTCCATGGTAGCCTGTAACAGAAGGTGTTGTACTTCAGCTTCGTGATGATTAGAAAAAATCACTATTTGTCTTTCTAATACTTCACTGACTAGCTCCTTGGGTTTATTATTATTTTTCTTTTTAGGGATCATATCTATGTTTAAAATAGTTTATTGATACAAATATTTCATATATATCATTTATATCTTTTAGTCCTGCGTGACATTTTGTAAAGACTTCTCAGAACTCTGACTTTTTCCTTTGTATTCCTCTTACTTTGTATAAAAAATGTATTGCTTGAGATCAAAAAATGAAACTACGTTCATGTGATTTTGTGACCAAATCTTAGGTCTGATATGTCTTACTAGCTCAGCTGTCACAGCCAGCTTTTGCCCTAAGTTTCTGGGATACCCACATGCAAATAAAGCTTAGGTGTGACCGGTGCTGATAAGGAGCAGTGGCTGGGTTCAGCAGTTCACGAGGCGTTTCCAGACTACTTTTGTATCTGTTGGCCATGAGCCTTTCAGTCTTGAGAAGGAAAGGCTGCCTGTTAAAATTGTCAGCTGGTCTAGCAAGGTGTATTGCATTATTGCTCTGATTATCTGATACTTCAGCCAGTATTACTTTGTACTGTTACTTTGCGTATTGTATACGTAACACCACAATTGTTTATTTTGCCTACTTAATTGAGATATAAAATTAAATTTGATGTAGTTTTGACGTAATGCTTTTTTGCAAGAATGATAGGCTGGTAAACTTAACTACTTGATTACAGACGTGTTTAATAACACTTCCTAGAGAGAAATGATAAAAATACAGTCAGAAATTGCAGCACATTCAATATTAGCTAACTGATCTTAACTATGTACTAGATAAGTATAGCGCAGTGTAAAGTAATGCATATTAGTATTAGCATTTTAATAGTAAAGCATGTTTATTCTAACTTATGGAATTAATAGGAGTCAAGCTTGCTCACATTGGCTTTGCTCCAACCAAGGTAGGTTATAAAATAGAGACACTCCAGGGATCAGGTTCAGATAAACTGCAGGGCTTATATCTAGGTTTAACTTCCACAAATGATTGCACAGAAGGATATTCTATAGTTTTCTTTCAGGGAAATAAAGAATTAATCTTACTAAGTGGCTTATGTTTCCCAGTGCTCTGAAGGGAGACTGAGCAACAAGCTGCTTTTGGGAAACACGAGTGTCTGTGCTCCTTACCCCCTGGTAGTGTTCTTCCCTGCTTGCATCTGCCAAGCAAAGCTTGCAGTTGTGATTAGAAACAGTGAGAGATATTGCAGTGTTTTGGAAAATGCATTTAACCCTTAGGTACATTGAGACTTTGATCTCATGGAAACAGCATAATGTGGCAAGCATTTTGAAAATGGGAAATACTTTAGGTATTTCTTTTTCTTCTTATCAGCCTGTAATTACAGCAAAAAAAAAGTGATAAAAATCGTAGGGGGAAAAAAAAAAGTAATTACATGTGTGAGATCTCATTAAGAGGGAAAACTCAAGAAGAAGAAACTGAAACATTTGTTTTGTACTTTCATGTAACTGGAATGAAGGATGAAGAGGTAAACTTGTGGCAGGTATAAAGCAAAAGGAAGAATGGACTCTAAAAGTTACAAGAAAAGTATGTGTTCTTGTGAGGGCAGATTTTCACTGGTGAGCTTAGGAAGCAGAAGAGGCAGATGGGCATACATCCCAGTGGTTTAGCTCTGCTTCATTGGTCAAAATGTCTGTGTATTTGTTTCATCTGATGTGTATGTTGTGCAGCTGCTCTAGGCTGCTGCACAATGGTACAACCATGATATACTGCTGTACAGGACCATCAGTTAAAAATGTAACTCAATTTTCGAGCATTCATCAAGCAGATGACACATAATATAATACCTTCTGGTATTTCTGTTACGGATATCAAGAAAAATTTCATGTAGGAAGGACAGCAAAGCAATTACCAGACAAGAGTCTGTGTAGTCAGGTGGTTACAGCTGAGAGTAATGCCAAAAAATTGGCACTGTATAGAAAATTAGGCGTTACTAATCATCTTAAAAATTGTAGTGAAGAAATCCTTAGATAAAGACTTCCAGACATCTTAAACTGATAGTGTGGGAGAGGGAGCACTGAGAAGTGGGACCAGAAGAGTGAGTGACTGCTTTATTCAGTGACTGCATGCATGGTGTCTTGCATTTGGTACTCTACAGAGAATTATATTAGCAGCATAGTAATACTTGATGTATTTTAAGCACAGTTTCTAATTTATGCAAAACACATAGTTTCAACTAATTGTATTATTTTTTGCTAGGTGTAGCGTCCAAGGCAATCTGGGAGGAAACTCTAAATTAGAATTTAAACCATTTTCCAGATTGAGCCTGCCATGCTTACAATGTTCCACTGTTTTTCTACTTTTTCTTAATGGTATTTGATTAATTTTTTTCTCTGAAGTCCACCATCTTTGCTTTAATTAGTGTTGTTTATTTTTCCACTCAAGCTCTTAATTCCCCCTTGTGTTCATCGTCTATTTATTGCTTTTGGTCTTTCAGCACTCTTTCTAGTATTCACTGCTTTATCACTTCAAAACTTCGTGGAGGTTTGTATAGGTGTACCTTTGTCTTTACTCTCAAATACACAGGGAATCCAAGACATCCACTGTTGAGGAACAAGGGATTTATTGACCTTTCCCAGCTTTCTGCAGCTCTTTCCTCATTCCCACTTACAATTTTTGTCAACACTGTCATGATCTCTGTGGGTTCTCTCATCTTTCCTTAGTTTGCATCTCCAGTTGCCATTCTATGCAGCCTTAGATGGCCTCAGAGCTGCCCTAGAAAGGCTCTTTCTTCAGCCTTCTCATAAAAGCTGCCAGCACTTTTTCTTTTTTTAATTGTGAGGTGGCAGTTCCCACTTGCATTATATTTATTATGAGCATTATACAGGCTTATATATATACTGCCTCCATTGTGTAATTGGGTAGCCCATGCACGGCTTCATGGATAAAAATGTTTTTGAGACAGCAGATACAGTATTTGTGCCACTCCCTATGGGGAGGACTTTTGTTCAGATAACTATTAATGTTTAAAGCACAGCTGTTACTGCCTTCCTACTCCTTATTTTCAGTTTACTTAGTGGCTGAGCTCAGAGTACCTTAAACAGTTCATGAAGTTCATGAAATGGAAACTTGAAGTTCTTAGTTTTGTATAATAGTATTTGCAGTAAGAAAAAAGCAAGATTCCGGCCTGGGCTAAGAGAACAGAATCCTCTCCAGTTAAGGGCTAATGCAAGCTCTTCCTTTTCTTCTTAATTCTTTTTACATACCAAAGGAAGGTAGTAGAGGCAGTGTACTTGCAGATTCTGGTGTTTGTATGCTGTACTTTTCTGAACTGATCCATGATAGCCCAATGAAGATGCTTGAAAAATGAAGAATGTGCACTTATAGACAATCTTTGAGGTAGTTTAGGTTGTCCAGACTCTCATAGGAACACTGAAGTGAAAGAAAATAGCAGTCTCATCAGTTCCTCTTGTACCACCACCCTCTTTCTTCCTCCATTTACCTGCCAAGTTCATTGGCTGTAGCAAGAGCTGCACACTTCCAAAATGGACTAATTTCACCAGCACAACCCCTGTTTGCTTCCAGGCCTATTCTCTGGGAGCCCTATCTTTCTAATGAAGCTCAACAGAATTGTAGGCAGCCATGTAAGTTGACTGACACGTCACAGTGTACACAGAAGAGATCAAATGAGGATTGCAGGGAGCATCTGAAGTTTGGCACTTAATTTCTGCTAAGTGCACATATTGTGTATTTTTCGCAGACAGTTTCTCAAATTCATTCATTACCTTCAACAAATAAAAGCCCCCATACGTGTGCTCATATATTCAAAAAGTGTTGGAGCGAACGAACAGATAAGAGAAAATTGAGTTTTGTCCTAGCAAGGTAGGAAAAAACAGCTATGTAAAAAAAGGAGAATTTCTCTCATCTTGTGTACTTGTAAATGGGGAATGATGAAGATAAAGGTGTTGCTGTCAGCCAGCTCTGGAAACCTTTCGCATTGACTTTTCATGGATAATGGCTAGTAAATGCTTTTCATCTCTACTTGAAACAAATAATTTCCAGAGAAGCAGAACTGATGAGGAGGCATACCTAGTGTATCTGCAGTGCTTGTCTTCTTTACTAAGTGGTATGAAAACTACTGAGCATGCTGATCAAGTGGCAGATACTCTTTATGAGAGATGGTGTTCTGAGTGCCATGTAATCCTCTAAAAGTGCTTTAGTAGAAGCTTATGCATTTTTGGAAACCAAATCAGCTGTATAGACAGATACTGCTGCAGAAGTGGTTGCTGTGCTCCAGAGGAAGCTTTTCTTGAGAAGTAGTGGCATTCCCCATGTGAGCATCCCTGTCTGGCTCTAGCCTTAGGGCTTTCTGGTCGTAGCAGACTGAGGTAATGATTTAGATTGACTTTGGCTTTTATTAAACTACCTGCTTTTGTAAAATTCACTGCAACTTTTTAGATCTGTCAGATTGGGTTGAAGGAAACAATTCAGATGTTATTAAGCAGAATGTAGTTAATGATAGAAATGCACACAAGTCTCATTTCCTTTCTTCAGATTGATAAAAAAGCAGATCACCTTTTTCAGGAAGCTGATGGCTTTTATATAATCAGCAGAAACAAATATTTTAGACTTCAGTTGTGTCAAACACATTTCTGTGTCTCCAGAATTGTTTTGTGAAGCACTACAGCTTTGATCAAATGGACTACTAAAGTTCGTCAGCTTTCTGCTGGTTACGCAGTATTAATTTTGTTCTGTGTGGGAAGATATCAGACAGTGTTCAACTCCCTGGTAACATTCAGAGTGAGGAATAGGGAATTCTGAAAAGCACGGATTGGCTCTGGGGAATTGGGAGGTTTTGTAGTCTGTTGGGTGATGCTGTTGGCAGTACACCTTGCCACCATATGCGTGCTGCAAATAAAACAGTGAGTTATTTTCCTTATCCCTCTGTGCAACAGCAGCAAACAGTTTAAGCAAAACTAGAGAATGTGTATTAAGGGTATTTGTTTCTTCAGAACCATATTTAGAAAGTTCTCATGCAGTTAACAATAGCTTCCTTGAGCTAAATGAAGCAAAATCATTTGTCTCAAAGGATAGTAGGGAGGTCAGTGATAAGTGGAGTGTGCTAGTCCTTTCTCAGCTGCTGAGGTGTCATTTTCGGCCTGCTGACAGTTCTTTGGTAACTCACGGGTGGCACACTCCACAGAAAAGCTTGGCCTGTGGCTTTAGAGAAAGAAGTGTGTTGGAAGAGAGTCCCTTTCTCTCCTTTGTTTTGGTTTGTTTTTGTTTTTGCTTTTCAGTTCTTTCTTACAAGATGCTCCGGACTCGCACACACTAGGTATGAATAACTGTGACGTGACTGAAAGAATGCCTGGGTTTCCAGAAGGCCCTCAGTGAAGTCCTTACCCTCCTGAGTGAGGAATAGCTGAAACAAATGGGTTAACTGAGCTGCTCAGTCTTGAGAAGGTTAAAGAGGGAGACCTTACTGCTTTCTTCAAATAGTGAAAGACTGTAGAGGAGGTGGAGCCAGGTGCTGTTTGCACACCCATAGTAAGAGATGGACAGTCAACTGATACAAATTGAAATGTGGATGATTTCAGTTTGACGTAAGGCAAAACATTTTTTACCATGCCTCCAAGTACTGGATGCATTAATGGAGGGGCTGTGGGATCCCTATCCTTGGACACGCTCAGTTATGCATCCTGTCCAGTTGGCCCTACATAGGGAAGGGCTTGAACTAGCTGCTGCCCCAGAATCCTGCCAACTGAGATTATTCTACTGTTCTAAGTTTCTAAGGGAAATAAGCATATGCAAGTTTGTTCTTGCATGGAGAAACTTTTGGTAGAAATCACAGGAAGCAGTATAGGAAAATCAATTGTCTGTTTTTAAAGAGTCATAATCTATTTATTATTTTCAGAATTAGTGGATTAATGCTTAGCTGTCCAAAAGAATGCACAGTGAGGGATCTGTAATATATGAAACCTCTTCTACTAATGGTGGAACAGAGATCTCTGATTTTTACCTTACAGAACATTCAGTGCTTTTAAAACCACTGGGGTTTATTGTAATTGCTACAAAATATTGTAGGTGGCACAAAGAGGATGCACTGGTTCATTTTAAGTACAACTACTGGTACAAAGCAGCTTGTTGTAGCCGAAATTGGTTTATCAAGCAGATTCAGTGTTTTCAAGACCTTTGCTATTTTTATCCCATGCATCAGCTGTGCATTGTAAAGAGAGACATCTGCTACCAAACTTCAGTTCACACAGCAGGAACTTATAACACCTTGATAACCAGCCTAGCAGCGTGGGATTTGTGTAGTGAATGTGGGCATGGTTGTGCCTGTAGTCTTTTTAGCAGCTGGGGTAATGTTTTTTACTCAGCCCTTGGCTACAAAAAGTGTTTATGCAGTTAAGCTCTACTAATATGCTTGTGTTTGGATTGTCTGAGTCTTCTGTCCCTGGGCACTGCTGGGAAGTGTCTGTCTCCATTGTCTTTATGCCCTCCAAACAGGTATGTGTATTTGCTGATAAGATGTGTACTCTCACCCAGGAGGTGAGAAAGTCTTTCTTTTTCCTGAGGGAAGCTCAAGGGCTTGTTAGCAGTGCAGCTGATGGGTGACTCCTAGGTGTGAAAACAGCCTGATAAAAGTACTCTAGAGGAGTAGTTACACCTGGACTTTCAGCCCTTCCTCCAGGCTACTGATCTTTCTGTTGCTGGATTTAAGTAACTTCTGACAGTGTGAAATCAAAGTTTGGTTCCACGTATGATAAATGGTTACTCCTAGAGTCTGTTGTCGTTTTGAATAATTTGGAAATGTAACTTCTGTGCTTGGCGATGTCTTGAGAGGTGAAATTAAGATCAGAAATTAAAGATGAGTTTATGTGTATGTATTAAAAATAAAGGTGTCAATCATAAAATTGCATTGCAAAAAAAAATCTTGAGTGTTGAATGCATTTCAGACCACATCACTTCCAAAAGAATGTAGAGAAAGACCCGAGCACCAGGGAAAAGGATGTCAGATAGAGGAACAATTATTCAGTTTCTTGCAAAAAAGATCCCATGCAAAAATGATCAGGCAACATTTCTGAAAACAGATGAGTTACTTTCTTAGAGAACGTAGAGCTGAACTTCTCTGCTATGATAAGTATGAAAGAATTCAGAGGCAGAAGATCCCCTAGCAGCACAAAATACAACATTCACAGTGTGGCATAGCAACCTGCTAAGGTTGAGGTAGGCCTGAGCTACTGCTCAGTGCAGGATTGATTTATACATGTGCCTGTCTGTGCACACCTACTAACAGCTAGTGCTGATTACTGAGTCCAGAAGTCCTTACGTTATTTTCTGCTTCATGAGGTCCATGGGAAATGTTTTTCTAAGCGAAAGTTTCCTTATAGCACAAACGTGGGAAACTGCAAGAATGAGTAGTGCTTGACAAAAAAGAAAAGAAAAGAAAAAAGAAATCAATTGTAGAGTAAATACTAAGTAGGTGGAAAGTTTCAGAAGTTTAAACCCAGGAATGCATTGGAGCCAGTGCTTTCCCCTCTCCTTGCTTGCAGTCTGCTTGTTCAACCAAGTGAGGTGAGGCAGGGCAGGGCAGGATACAGCTGCTGGCCTGTAGCTGAGGATGCTTCCACCAAATGCAACAGCATGCGGACATTGTTAGGAACAAAGCACTGCCTTTGGGGTAGCAAAGGCTCCAGAGCTTTTGCTCGTGTTCATGCCATTTACTGTTGTTCAGTTGTGCTGTGATCTGACAAAAAGGTGGATATATTACTTCAGGCCATCAAAGCATGAAAGGATCCATTTTGTTAAGGCATTCAGTACGAACACTACATTTCAAGTTTTGTGGCTTTAGTTATTAATTATGTGGCTTCTGTTATTCAAAGCCAGTGACATTAACATTGAGATGAAAAGCAGCTTACCATTTCCAAAGGCAAATACTGTAAAATTATGCCAAAACAGCATTATCTGACTTAAACTCTCTGAAGAGGTTTCATTTATAAAATGTTAAGATTTGAATACGTGAAGCGTGCTATTTCTGGATGCATTATATTATGCAGGTCTGCCCCTTTTTCTAGTAGCAGCTTGTGGAATTAGTGTGCTTTTTTTCTGAAATGCATTTATTTACCATTTTATCAGTTCTGTTACTATGAAATTATTTTGCAGCTTTGTCTGTCAGCTTTAATTCTAGCTGTTCTAAATAATTTTGTTACTGGCAAGCTTTGCCTGCTCCATTATTCATCCTTCTTTTCAAAGCATTTATATCTGCTGGTTAGCATATTTCTATCAAAATCCTTGTTTATAAAGATATATTCCATTCTGAAAACTGACCATTTTTGTTATCTTTCCTTTTTTTTTTTAATCTTTTAATCTAAAAAAAAAACAAACAAAAAAAAACAAAAACACCTTTCAATCAGTTGATATAACAGCCTATTTAAAAACTAAAATAAGGAAGTTCCATTACCAACTTTTGAAAATGGATATGTGTTGCATAAATGCATGACTTTCAGCTGCTTATTAATGCATAGGAAGCTCCAAACTATTTGTGAAGCAGTGCTTTGCAAAAGCCTTGACTAGGCCCAAGTGTTCTATAGTACATAACCTTCTGGGGTGGCACAACAGTTTCATTTGATGGTAGGTAGTTCTCTGGATCAGGGCTGGGTTCTGTATTTTTACTCTTTCCTTCTTCAGACAATTAATTTAAGCAAATAACTGATTGTCATGCGTAGGAGATTGGGAATTTCATAGGATTTCGTTTCTTTACAACAGACAGAAATGTCACTTTTTACAATAAGAATACAGTTATTTTTCACTAAAGAGGAAGTGGCTGAATTGTCATTGATGCATATCACTGTCCTCTTTATAGCATTTTCAGACAATCTTTGGTCTGTATCTTTCTGTGTCTGTAATAGGAGAATTGTTATCTTCACTGATGTGTCAGTATAACTTACACGAAGAGTTGAAAAGCTGAAATATGAATCTCTAATTGAATGTGTGAATTTGTCTGCTTCTTAATCTTATTCAGAACTTTGAACTTTAACATGTACGATAGAATTGTTCACTCTAACTATCAAACAACTATCCTTAATACCAGAAACAGCAAGGATTTCGTACTGAAATTCTGCTTCTAGTGCAGTGCAGAAAACCCCCCGTCAGTCAGAAGATTAATAAGTCCTCCCAGTTTTATTAGCACTTTTGACCTACTGTATTGAGGCTGTTCATAGCTATGGTCACTACTGATGTTACTAGTTGGTTTAAGTCAGTTAACTATTTAGTAAACTTTTGAGGTTTCCATGCTGAAAATTTTCTTTGAAGGCCAAATTTGGTTTTGGAATATCAGCAGAGACAGTTAAGCTAATTCTTGCCTATACTAAAGTTATGTAAACCAGAACAGTAGCAGATTTCTGTGCCTTATATTATGGAGGATGCAGAATTAGAAATGCTTTAGTAGTGGTCCCTTTGAATACACCTCTCACTGTCTCAGTCAGTTACCTTGTACATTACACATACATGCCTTTATTGGCTGTGTAATGAGCGCAGAGTAGGAACTGTAGGTGGCAGTCAGGCTTTGGGAGGAGAGAGCACAAAATGGCCATACAGAAGGAAAGGACCATAGTGACCAAAGTCCCTCCATTCCAGAAACTGGATTTAACATCTCATTGCTATAGAAAAATGTCTCTTACTCAAGTATTTCTTCACAAGGACGATTGAAAAATTAATAGATCAGTTACTTCCTCTTCTATCAGGTGGAAGTCTGTTCTTTTCATATGTTTCTCATACTCTAGTGGGTTTAGTACAGTCCTCTATAATGGCATTTCTGGTCTTTATCTTTTCTTATTTATTTAATTCAGATAAATATCTGTTTGAAAGAACTTCTAGCAAAAATCAAGATCTGAAAATTTAGAAGCAGCAGCTTGCCCCTAAATCCTTTTCCCGTATAATATCAATGTTTTTATTTGGTCTGAAATCTAGTATATGTCTCTGGAGAATGTCTGGGCAATGATAGAAGGGGAGAGATTGTAGGAGTTTCTTCTGTAGAGGGTTACAGCCACCAAAACAGATGCTGTTGTTTTTATTTGGTATATAGTTACATGCCATACAGTAACCAATGAGGTGGGGAGTCTTAAACTAGTGAGGTGTCATCAAGGAGTAGAAGACAGTAAGTCAAGGGTCATCCAGTTAGTTTGTGTAATGTGGTGGTGACTGTTCTCTGATACAGAAGATAGAGAACACAAATTAAAAATATCTTCTGTGAGAGGTAAATTTAATTATTGGAACGACAACTTAAATAGGCTAAGTCATTAAAATAATACTCCCAGTTCTATGAGAGCAAAGTGAAGAGCAAAATAATGGTGATGGTCTTTAAAAGAGGCCGAGAATGTACTGAGAACATAGATAGGCACGTCTGCATGAGAAACACTACCAAGAGGAAAGAGTGAATGCTCCTAAAAAGTATACTCAACAGTCAAGTACAAAATGGCTTAAAGCAAAAGAATAGGGAACGTTGTAAGTGAACATATTTGATTCATACACTATGCAGTGGTCTGAAAATCAAAATGAAGAGCAGTAAATAATTAAAAGTAAATATTCAAGAACTGTAGGGTGATACATACAGTGAGGTAAACAAAATGAAATACAACAAAGTGATGCTGTGCTAAGCAAAAGGATACGTGGAAGATCAAATCAAGAATTTGACTACAAGAGAATAGACCTTCTTTGTGTGTTTCAGTTGAATGGTAAGGTCTTAGCTTGGCAGTGAAATTTCGAAGAACACATTTGAATGTGATTTGAGAACTGACACATTAGATACTTGGTTTCTGTTTTGTATTGGGATGATAAACATAAATGAGCTGTTAGAATTCTTTCTAGTAATTGCCTCTGATTCTCTGCTTGAAAAGGTTTCAGTTGTGTGAGGCTGTGATTTGTTTATTTTTTTCCATCGGGATTCTTGCTGTTTATTTCAGTACATGTTCATGATCTGAAGCTGTTCTAGGGATGATTTAGGTCTATGTCCTTTAGGACAATAATGGCTTTTGAATACTGCTTCATTGGCAGGAGAAGCTGGGCAACCTAGAGAGACTGCAGCACGACTAATTGAGGAATATGTCAGTAAAAGCATCTTCTCTTCTTGGGTGTGCCACAAAGGTTAAAATCCACCTATTTAGGCTGTCTTCTTTCCTGAACCCAGAATTTTGGTTTGAGTGAAGTGTTTCAGTATTCAAGCTCGGAAATGAATGGAAGGTTAGGATTTAGGATGCTTAACATCTACTTGGATGTACTTTAGCAGGCCCAGTGCTGTTTCAGTTTAGATTTAATCATTATACATATTTATTGCAATTGGGTAAGATCTATGTTAATATTCCTATGAGATGGTACACAACTCACAGAAAATAGAAGTCAAAACAAAAGTGTGTAATTTCTGGTTAGTTTCAGGCTGTTCTTTTCTGGGAACAGTAAATGAAATGTTCCAGAAGTACACATGACCTAAGTTGAGTCATGAGAAGTAATGTATGGTTTGACATCAGTCCTTGTTTATCATCTTTCATGCAGAGGTTTGTCATTAAAGCTTTTGAGATGATTTAAAAACTGCACTTTAAGGACACTGTGGAAGTGGATTATTTCTGTCTTATAACGTAAGTGGGGAGAAAACTGTAGGAAATGCACAGTGAATGATATTGGGGGAAAGAAATATTGCCCACCCAGATATTCCATAATCGTCATTCATCCTTGCAAGATTTTTATTAAACTTCCCTTTCTTGACAATTTCTCTGTGCTCTGATCACTATTGACTTTTTGCTAATGCAAAATTGTACATTTCTTTTTCCATATTATACTTCTCAGCTCAAATCTCCAGGTGTCCTCAACGTGATGCCTTTATAAATCTTTCTTTCGGTTATTGTGTTTCCAGGTACTGTGGCTGAGAGATAATAAGCACTCACCCTGAATGTGAGTCCCCACAGTTCATCTTTCTTTGAGGAGACAGAGTGGATTTGCTTTGTGTCCATTGACTTTTCAGTCTTGAGCTGCAATTTTCTTACCACTTTTAGCGGCTTTCTGAGTTTGGGCAGGTGGTCTAAAGGAGAAGGGATGGTGCTGGCTTTGTAGCTTCCCTGAATGGAGGTAGAGGAGATGAAACCTCACTGGTTCATGGGATGTAATTTGTTGCCAGCTGTCAGGAGTTTGTATTTCAGTAGTCCATTCAGTAGTGAGCAATTTGTTTTCATTAGTGTGTAAATGACTGTAGGCTACTGGAAATGGAGCACCACTCCTGCCACAGCCTTATTTCTATTGTATAAACTTCCCTTTCTTGTGTAAGTACCAGAATTACCAACTTTCACATTTTTGTTGTTGTCGTTACTTTTCTTCTGTGGTACCTCTGCATGGTGATCAGTAGGAATCCTCAGATGCCCAGGAGGTAGATGGAAGTTAAAAAGACCTGTAGTCCTGTGATTGCAGCTTCTCCCCTGGCCAGTGTAGAGGGCAGCTTAAAGGTTTCTGCACTTATGGTACAGTATATACAATTTGTTGCCTGATAGTGACACAGGAGTTGCATCTTATACCAGCCATCAGCTTTCTCTGAGCACTGTTACTGCGTCTGCAAAGTTATCCAATTAAAGAAGCAGGGATAAATAGTCCGAGTCATAAATGTATTATGTTGCATCAGTGCATTTAAAAAATAAAAAATAAAAAATCAGTGTTTAAAGTAGTTAGTCCTGAAATCAATTGCTCTGAAGAAATTGTTCAAGGAAAAACTATACTTGAGTGTTAAGTAACAGGAGGTCATTTATAAGCTAAAAATATCTGAAGTCCTAAGTAATAGTGACCACAGTTCAATTACGTTCCATACCCTCAGGGAGAAAAGATACAGAGAACTACATCAGAATTAGACTAAATTGAAGGGAGATTTGAATGGAGTGAAATACATTAGCACAGAGTTTTTGTTATAGTATGTTTACTTTTTTCCAACAAAGTAACGTGATTACATATTTTATGGAAGCTATTTAAGGTTATTAACAGAGGTCATAAATAAATGGAATGGATAAAATTTGAATCAGGACTATGAGAAATAAAAAGAAACAGCAGTCGGTAAGTTATGTACTCAGTGGAGCTTATGTTACTGATCAAAATAAGAGCAGATGACAGCATGCTGTGAGAGGTATAAATGCAGCTGAGGTGGATTTACTGTTCAACACACTGAGACATACTGAAACTGTTACAGTATTGGGGGAAACATTTATAATAGAACTGTACTTAGAGATGATTTTGAAGCTGATACAACAGCATTCTGTCACACAGCAGTATTCTTTTGGGTTTTGGTTATATATTAATATACCGCATTGCTAATTGGTTGTTAAAAACATGGAAATTGCCATGCACAACATAGATCACTGCTTTTAGAACTGAGGCTGACAGTGTTACCTGGTATGAAATAGATAACAAGTAAATATTACTTCGTGGAGAAACACTGCCATTACAAGAAATGAAGATATAAACTGTGCTTCGAAAGTTTCCTTGCAAACATGTGGAAGATTGGTGAGCTCTAACTGTGCTTGTGTATTTTGGAACGTGTGTGTCTCTAACGCTTATTTTTCAAAGAAAAAAATAGTGGAATTAAAATATTCCCATAACAGTTGGTATACTTAGCTTGTCTTTATCTTTCCTTTGTACAGTGCTGGTAGCTGTTATTCTGGTTTGCATTTTTGGAGCCATGCAGTGTGGACTGTTAATCCAATTGAATTTTCTGTAGTAGTAGCAAGACTTAGCCTTTTTAATGCTAACAAGTTTGGCTGTAGCTCTGTGGTTTACATAAGTTTTGTGCATTTCTTCCATTAGCAAAAGAAGATTGTCAAGTGGCAAAAAGATGATGATGATGAATTGAAAATAAAATATACCGCACAGTAACAAAAAAAAAAGTTTCACATGTTCAGTTGTGTTACATGGTTGGAAATTCAGACAATATTTAGTTACTAAGGCAATAATGTGATGTAAAGGTATTTTATTTTGTTATTCTGATACAGTTTAGCATCAAGTCACAAGAACTTTCATTAATTACTATTGTATTGTCATATTTCCAGATTTTGGTATCAGTTTACAATGTAAAGTCGGTGCTATCAATTTAATGGTTCAAGTAATGGGGGAATGACATAATCCACATGAAGGAATAGCATAGATGCAAATACTGTTTTTAGTCCTGAGCTGACTCACATCTTGACTGACCCTTTGGAGACTTTGGTTTTTGAGAACCTCACTGACTGCAGTGCCACGGGATGCAGTTCTGCTAGCTCTGGTGCTAGCTCCATTCACAGTGTTGTGTCTGAGCAATAAACCATATTTGTTCAGAGTTAAGCAGTTTGAAAACCACCATTATGTCTCCACGTAGAGTGCTTGGTATATCTTTAAAGATGGAAAGGGAAAAATTACTAGCAATGGCCATAGAACTGAAAGACAGACTTCATTTTATTTTGAAGGCAAAATTAAAACCACTTGTTGACTGCAGACATAGTATGAGTCCTGCATCACTTTCTGGTTGCTTCTGTGTCATGCATGCTCTATTATGAAGAGTAAATTTTACTAATGTCTATTCAGATCGTTTTACCCATTTCTTCAAACTACACACTTCTTCAAAGTGTTTCTACCATCATTGCATTATATTGTCTTTCATGTGTTATTGAGCTGTACATTCAGCAGCAGAAAGACTTCAATATTGATATTTTGATACAAAAACGTGAGATGTGTTAATTTCTTTTGTTCCTTTATTACACCACAGGTACTGTAAGAATTGAAATGTTCAGGAACATGCAGAATGCAGAAATAATAAGGAAAATGACAGAAGAATTTGATGAGGTATGGTATGCAGATAGTATACAATAGTTTTAGTATATATACTACAGATAACATACAAACATACGGTAGCTTTAAATTATGAAATACATTACAGTATGCTGTGTTTGTAAAATAAAAATGCAGTGGGCAGGAAACCAGTGGTAAGCAGTGTTTCTGTATAAGAAATCACACCAACAAGCAAAGCAGCAATTTAAACTGCAAGATGAGGATTGGTGAGCCAATATCAGCATTAGAAAGAATAATACAGGAAAAGCAGAAAGTGGTAAAATAACTTAAAAGGGTAGTTGCAGTATGTTGACATTCCAAAATTATTTTTTGGAACAGTGTTATGCAAGGAAATTGTCTTTCAGACGTTCTGAGCTTTTTGTTTGAAACGAGTCTTCTGTCAAAATAAAAATGTTCTGAATCTTAATGATTTTGAGCTTTGAAATTTTCAAATTTGAGAGTGTGAGATCTCTGAGTCATTTATTAAATGGTTTTTGAAACAGAACTCTTGTTTCTCTTAAATTAGGCATTCAGATACTACTTGTTAAGATAATGTCACTTAGCACTGTAATGATAGATAAACTAGGATCATTAAGACTGCCTTGCAGTTGTCTTTTTCTAATATGTGCATGCTTTTTGCATTGCAATTTTAATCATTTTAGTATGATTTTAATATTATGTTATTGAGTTTGAGTTCACTTGGTGGGTTTTTTTTTTGCTGCAGTTGAGCATCTTCTGTTAAGTACAAGTTAAAGCGTATTTGATTACAAGTCCTCTCTGCTTAAGTTGCTGGCTTTATGTGCTCAGTCTGTGCAATAAGACAAGTCCCAGGATAATAAAAATGTTTGTTCTTCATGAAAACATGGAGTTGTTACGTAGAGATGGTTTTAACTTTGACACAGCTGGCTTAGTATCTTTGGGGAGGGATTCGGGATGGAACGTTGGGGCCTTCATGTTTTGAATAAATCTGGAATTGACTTACAAATCAGCTGACCAAGGAGTTTATGAATTTTCTAATAGGAGGGAGCAGTCTCACTCAGATGCAGTATTGCTTGAAGGGAGAATAGTGCAAAATTAATCTTGGAAAGATGTTAAACTTGAAAAAAATCCATTGCATCTCTCAGAAGTTAGGCTTAGCCACAAGAAAAAGGAAAAGTTTGTAACATCAAAAAAGGGCAATATTTACTTTCTGATAAGATCTCAGTTGCAAAATTGAGCAAAGCGTATCTTGTGGGGATAGGCAGCCAGATGATTAGAATATTAACATGGGGTGGAAATGGAAGGTGGAGAATGATTCAAACGTTCAGTCACACAAGATTTTCTTTAGATTTTGATGTTAAATACTTTGACATTTTCCGGTCATCCTTTACCTCTATTTCCTAAGCCAGGACATAAGGAAAAGAATTGAGTCTGGATGCATATTTTGGGCTATGCGTAGCTAATAATTTCTTGAGAAGTGGTTTCATGCCTACTAGGTTCTTTGTTTATTGAAGAATTAATTGTTGTTGTTATTGTCTGTTCTGCATTGGTGGAGAAAAAAATACACTGTTTGTCTTAGAAAACTTGGCCCGCATTCATTGAGTGTATTCATTTTCTCATTCCTCAGGACAGTGGTGATTACCCCCTTACCATGCCTGGGCCACAGTGGAAGAAGTTTCGATCCAATTTTTGTGAGTTCATTGGAGTGCTCATACGACAGTGTCAATATAGCATCATCTATGATGAGTACATGATGGACACGGTGATCTCTCTTCTGACTGGTTTGTCAGATTCCCAGGTCCGGGCTTTCAGGCACACCAGTACATTAGCTGGTAAGTAAAAGAGTGCAAAGAGGGGTGTTTTCAAAGGAGTTATAACTATTTAGTTATAATTAAATATATAAATCAATTATTACTGCTAATATTGATATGGGTAACAAGCACTGACAACCCTGGAAAGCTTGATCAGATCCAAGTACTATGCTCAGTGTAACTAGCTGTACTTAGTGAACACTTCTCCTTTTGTAAGAGAATTTATCAGCCTCGCAGATTCCTGTCATACCGAAGGGATTCTGGTGAATCAAAAGTGGCATACTTGTGTCTTGTATTTATTAATTGTTCACTTTTTGTATGCCTTTGTAATTTTGCAGTTTAGAGCACAAACTTATTGTGTCAGTAAAATTCTGCGCCTTCGCTCTTGAGAAACACAATGTTAGAAACACTGGACCAAAATTCTATATCTCACTGTTTTCTACCTCTGACCATGCTGCACTTTTCAACACACCTGCCTACATCTGAATCAGACTGGTTTTGTCATTAAACAGAAATAGGCTCTGTAGAGTGTATTTCATCTGACCTGTATTAGAGGTCTCTGTTAACATGGATGAATTGTACTGTGGAAGTAGCTATATTTCTCCAATTATAAATTAATAATCTGATTCCTAGCTTAGATGCATGTATCTAAAACTAGATCCATCAGGTGACGTCTTTGGTCTCATGCTGAAATGCATCTCCTTGGATTGCTGCTGAAAACCTGTGCCAGATACTTAATCTGAGATGGAGACTGTATTCATTTCCAGCTGATGCTGGATGTTGATCTTAGATTTCAAGTGATTTTGACTTGCTATTTACTTATATTATGGTTGGGTGTTTTCTAAGAGTGAGATCATGGACAAGAATAATGCTAATATATGCTCTGAAAGTAATACCTCCCAAGAATTTCTGAGGAAACCACAATAGACACAAAGAGCATGATAACACTATTGGTAGGGCATATCATCAGCTACAAAGCACTGCTTTTCAGCGTAGTCAGCACCATTAGCTCTGCATTTTTGCAGGTGATGAGCCAGAGCCTGCATACCACTCTCATACAAATGTGCAGCATGAAGGTGGTTGTCACTGTGGCTGCTGCTGGAACACGCCTCCCACCTCTTCACTGTTTAGTCTCCAGAAACGTTCAGCAAGCATTGATTGTATGTCAGTGGGTGCCACTTTTTCCTCATGGAGGAATTCATTTCCACCCATTTATTTCCCACACACTTCAGTGTCAGACACTATTTCGTCAGACTGCCCTTCTGCTGCTGTCTGTCACACAGCAACAACATGTAGTGGGATATTGGCAGGAAGGTTCAGCTTCTCCTGCCATCCCACCAACATCCACCTCTGATGCCATGGACCCACATAATAAAGCAAGGCATTACTTTCAAAGCAGCTCCTATAGATTTGGTCCCTTAAATTGATTGTCTTATCCTTGTGTCAGCAAATATTTGAGAAGTTTGATTGGAAACAGGAAATGGCAGCATACATGAGAAATGTTACCCAAAAACCATGCTGTGTAGAAGAAATAGATGCTGTCCTGTAACTAGAAACTGCAGGGAGGATGAGCAAATGCCAAGGCCTGCATTTGTCACAACTATCTTCAGTTTTTAAGGCACTGCTGGTTTCTTGCATGAGAGGTATAATCAATTAATATGCCATACACTTATTTTTATGCATTAACAAGCTTATGGGAGCTTTGTTTTGATTCTGCAAATTTCCCTTAGGCTAGTTTTGCACATTAGATTATATTGCTATCCTGCAAAGCAGAGGTCATCACAATACTGTGAAACTCAGTCTTGATAAGAAATAATGAAAATCTCTTAGAATTTCATTTATTCTTTCTGAGGTCTTTGTTTTCAATTTTCCTTATGCTAGCCAATTTGAATGAGAAATGATTCATTATAGCAAGAAACTAAGGTAAGAAGTTTATGTGGGTACTTCTAGACTTACAGGCTTTAAGCAATTGTTAAGAGAGTTAACCATAAGAACAGTTTCCCTTTTCCATTTGTATAATTGCTTATTATCTGGAGGACAGTGCTGCATATTTAGCCAGAGAGAATGTGATTAATTTTTTTTTTCTGTTTTCAGTGTTGTAAACTGAGATGTTGCCGTGTAACAACACAGAGCATGGGGAAGACACTTACTAATGTTTTGGTTTTTTTCCCTAACTGAATTAAATATGCATTAACAATATTGTATCCAGGTTTGCAAACGCGTATAAAGGGGTACATGAAATTCTAATTGTCTATTTGTACAATCATACACTTGGCTTTAAAGCAGGGTCAGATTAACTTTCAGAGATGTGTTGTTGTGGTCCCTTGTAAATTCATTAATTTTCAGTCGTTAAGATTTACTCACTGGTTTAGAGCTCCACTTAATGTGGAGGCATCTGTAATTACATTTCTCGGTAGAGAAATGCCTGTAACTCACGGTAGCCAGCTTCACAATGTACACTGAACCCGTGGGTTCAAATGCTTACCCTATGATGTTATGCACTTAGAACTTGGAGAAAGGGTAAATGACATTGCCTGGAGCTCAATGGTACATATACTCTGATTTCTGATCTTTAGGTCAGCCGAGTGACCCAGGTATTGCTTGGGTGGGAAGTGCCTATCCAGATGGTTCTGTATCAGGGTCAGGATGGTTATTTTCTGTGAGTATGGATCTGCTTGAGGCAATATTTTTGAGCTCTGACTGCAGGTTAAGAGTCATATTCTGTCTTTTGCTTTTGCAGCTATGAAGCTTATGACTGCTCTTGTGAATGTTGCCTTAAACCTGAGCATTCATCAGGATAATACACAGAGGCAGTACGAAGCTGAGAGAAACAAAATGATTGGCAAAAGAGCTAATGAAAGATTGGAGCTGCTGCTTCAGAAAAGAAAAGAGGCAAGTGGAAAGATGTTTTGTTTCCTTGCTCATGAGCACTCCCTCCAACAGAAAGTCTGGGATGGTTCGTGACTTCAGTTGTGAGAAATGAGGGATTAGTTCTGCTGTGTTGTTTGTGTGATCAGAAGCAAGCTACAAGGGCTGCACTTCTAAAGTTTGTATCTCCATGTACAGTTGAGTTTGTGCACTGTTCTACTTAGACAAGATAATTTTTATCCTCTGTTTTGTATGTGTGACCAGGCAGGGAGAAAACAAGTCTCAGGTTGTATGTAGTAACCTATTGCAGTTATGCAAAATAGCTTTGAGAAGAGTCTTCTGTAGTCCCTTGCAGTGCTGCCCATTTCCCCCATTAAGCACTGTTATTGTTATGTGGTGTCTTGTTAGCACTTCTTTTTGTGGCTACTTTCAAAAAACACCAGTCAGGGCTGCAGCACTTGGACTCAGGGAGAAGCTGGGGAGACATTAAAGTTACTTTTAGCCAATATCACACTGCCACTAGGTGACTGAAGCCATTAGAAGGATGCTGTAATCATCCCTAAATAAAATACATCCTAGGAAATTGAGTTTTAGAGTTATATTTTAAAAAATATTTGTCTAGAGATGATAAGAATCAGGATGTGGACATGGAAACAGCCAAAATCTGTAAAGATGCTGTGCAAAACTCATGAGCACGTATGACTTAGATTTAAATTTATTATTTTTAATATATTAGTTTTGAATGCATTTTCTCCACCGTTTTACTCAGTGTGAAATGGAGGATGTCTGGGTTCCTTACCTGTGTATACCTTGGATTCTTTTACATATAACTTTTGACTTTAAATTGCATGAGTTTACAGTCTTAGTCTGGGAGATAATTACAATTACAAATTTTTTAGTTGTATTTTAACTCTGTGATCCACACCACAATTTTCTCCTGATTTTATAGTTATTAAAAATAATTAATGCACAAAGCAGGAATCATTTTTGCTGAAACTGAAAGGAAAACATTTGAAATGAAGCATGTCAGTCTTAAAGCATCTCAAAAAGCAGAGTTGCTTAGCTAAAACAGCTGGGGAACAGTTTTTATCCCACATTTGTTGATTGTTGCTCAATTTTCCAGTGGACAACTATTTAGGCCCATGAACTCAGTTCAGTATCTACCTTGGTGCCTGTGGACATCCTTTGTACTTGATCATCAACATTTTTTTTCAGTGATTTTTGGAGATGCAGTGTGTAACTGCTCTGGGGGGATCTTGAAGCGTTGATGCATAGGACAGTGAAACCCTGTATAAAGAATAAGGTTAAACATTTGGCAAAATTTACCTCTTGATGCATCTCTCTCTTTTCACTGCTCCTGAAATCTAATAAAAATACTGCATAAGAGTAAGCCAGAGAGGTGTGGTGATGACTGAATATGCTCGGTAATAAATGTAGGAGAGGAAACAGAATGAAAAGGAATTATTAGGTTTAGATGGCATAATGGCCTCGTGTGAGAATTCATAGCGTAGTGCTGTTTATTTCCTGTGCTTAGATGTGCTGAATTTGCAGTAGTATTCTGTGCCAGCACCTTCCTAGTTGATTCTTTTGATGCAGTGCCATCATAATAAAAGCTCATAAGCACCTTCATCAGCATATGTTTATCCTCCTTGAAGTTATACAGGAGCAGTTTGTAATCTCAGTGTGGGAAATTAATTAGAAGTAGAAAAGATGGAATGCTTTCTTTGACGTGTTCTTTCTCATATCATTTTCTACATATCTGATGTGAAAGTACGGCTTAAAGGTCTCTTCTTGTCAATGAGATTTTCAAACTGGATGAGGTTTGTAATATAGACTGCCACAAAACAGAAAAAGTTGTGCTTTAGTTGCTGCCAGTAGTAATTCAAATTTGTACATCTCATACATGTCTTTTTGAGTCTCCCAAAGTGCTTGCAGAGTCAACAGGAGAATGTTTCCCTTATTTTGGTTTAGATTTGAGAGTGGTAGTGTTAAATTACTTTTACATTGGTAAGAGCAGGAACTGTAAGGCAGTTCTCTCTCAAGACGTTTGAAATTAAGCATTCAGATTCAGGCACATGATCTAGGAAAGCTAAAATTACAAAAACCAATTGCAGCTATGGAGAAAATCCAAATTTGTGAAGGTGTTTTTAATCTGTTATTGATGCGGAAATACACTTGGGCATTGTGTCTGTTAAATATTGGAACACAAAAGATTCTGCAGAAATTGGGCAGGTTGGGAATCTTCACTGACCATCACAGTCCTGATTCTGTTGAAGTTAACATTATCTTAGTGATCAGTTAGCGTGTTTGTAGGTGAGCATACAAAAGTTGACATTATTAATGCTGATGCTGACTTTCCTTTGTTTACAATAGTGCCTAGTTTTATATAAACCTTCTACTATAAAATTAATTTATTTCTCAGGTATTTGATAGTTTAGTCAAGCACCTTCCTGTACTTCAGTTTTCCCATTGCAAAATTGAGTCTGCACCGCCCTGTGTTTTAGAAACCTTTGAGGCTTCATTTACTGAATATTGCAAGATCTTATCTGGGAGGTAGTGTAGAAATATTTATAAACATGCTTGAAAAATGTAAACCCCTAGGGGAAAGTGCTTCTGAGCTTATGCTGTACAGGAAGCCAAAACAGCTGATAGTGACTGTGCCTCTGGATTTAAGGTATTTTCTGTGTTAAATTTATGCATCCATGATTACACAGTTTCTATTATTTTGTGCATATATGCAGTCTGTACTACTAAGGTTCAGTTGTAGTTTTTATACTGAAAATATGAAGATTTTATGTTAACATTTGTTGTTATATTATGCTTTGACAGTAAGGAACACCTTGGTGGAAAAAAAGATGGCTTTGGGTGTTATAGCAGTTCTACTCCAGAAGTTGATTGTGTAAAATTGGCATCATCTCATTTAACAAAGCTGCATTTTGGTGAAATCGAGTCATCTTTACATAGGTTAGCACAAAAGCTGACAGTATGAGAATACTTCAATTGATTCCAAGATGGTCTTTAAGGATTTGTTAACGGATCCACTGACACAAAGAAATCTTTCTGTAGTACTTAATGAGTGCTTTCATATTAAAGAGGAGCTATTAAGGAATTAAAAAATAATAATACTTTTAACCACTCAGAACACTGCTTTGGTTTGTTTTGATGCTTGATTTGGTTTGATTGTGTCATGGTCTGAGACCAGATGTCAGCAATGTTAAGTGCTCATATTCTGACTCTGGAAATGGGATTGTTGTAGGCAATGAAGTTAAAGCAGCTTACACACATGCTTGACACTGAGCACATGCTTCACCACTTCCCTTAAGTAGGGCATCCAATTTTTGTAGGGGGGCTTCCAGGTCCACAACTGCTCTGTTCAGTAACTAGCTTCATTTTTGAGCTGCCCTTCTTGCACAGTTCTATCTGTTTGACTGCTGTACTGCCAATATTACTGAACACATGGTGTCTACAGCCTGGATTTCTGTAGCAAAAAAAAAAAAAAAGAGTGATGACCTCAAAGGACTAATTAGAAGCTAAATTCATTGGTATTTGCAGTGAACGTTAACTTTCTTCCATTAAGGAACTGCACATACGTATGTGAATGCACACAGTGTAAACTGGAAAAGTTGAAAATGGTGAATCTGCTAATATCTTTAATTAAGTGCTCTTTTGTGGTCTTCTAATACTTCCCAATAAGTAATTGTAGAATGTTAAATTATAATGAGGAGTGATCTTCTATTTATTTGTTTATTTTTACAGCTACAAGAAAACCAAGATGAAATCGAAAATATGATGAACTCTATTTTTAAGGGCATATTTGTTCATAGATACCGGTAAGAAAATGCATGCTACAGTGTACTTTGCTAGCAAAGTGTAATCATAATTAATGCCAAGGACACTTTCTGTGCTGTTTTTTCAACTCGTGATGTTCTAGATGTCACAAAAGCAGTATCAAAATAACCGAAGTCCTGGAAGAAAATCCAAGTGTCTAGTAATTGCACAGTAGATCTGTCCACACAACTTTATTTTAATTCAATAAAACAACTTTAAGGAGCTGTGGAAGACAAGTGATTGAGCTACTTGTTTCCCAAAAGGAGAAGTCCACGTTGGAAGTATAAACATTATGCATCTTAAAAAAAATAAAAAATAAAAATCATGATCACTATGTATCATAACAACAGATTTCATTGTTGGGTTCCTTGGTGTTGCATTTCCTTTTGTGTGTCTTAAGTGTAAGGAGCAAATTTCTGACATTTCCATAATATATGCATTACCCACAGCTATAACTTTATTTTAGGCTTTTTTCCTTCTTTAAAAACTACATTAAGGTGCTGAAAAGCCTTAATTCCAATTAGCATGTAGTTCTTGCTTATTAATTGATTTGGATGTTTGTAACAAGAGCGTTAACAAGTAATTGTAATGTTGGCACATCACTTTTTTTTTTCAGTAGTTGAAATGCTCTGCCTTGTGAATAGAAAGGCACATCGAGTTGTATATTCATGTACACGTGTGTGCACCTCTGTTCATTCTAGCACCTCACAAACCAGTAGATATGGACTACTGTGCTGTTTTGGGGTATGGTTTATCAGAGCACATTAGTCTTTCAGGATAGATTTAGTGTTGTTTTGCGTCTGCAGTGTATTGATGAAACCAGTTTTTTAAATGTTAATTGGCTTATTGCAGTCAAAAGATAAAATACAACAATGCTTAACTGTGCAATTAACCTTTTAGATTTAAATTCTGTAAACTATCAACTGTGAAAACTTTTAGACAAAATGCAGAAAGCAAGACAGAAGTAAATGAGAAGAGGTTTAGCGTGCAAAGAGGAACGTATAATTAAGGTGGGCAGAGGGATAATTGTAATTATGAAGGAAGGTGTGCAGGAAACCTAGAAGAGGCCTGTCCTAAGAAATGTGTAACTGAGCAGCACAGTGAAATCTCTTCAAATCAATGCAGTTCAACCTCTTCAGCTTAAATTACTCTCCGCTTTGGTCTTCGTTGACCTCAGTTGCTGACCAAATGGACTGAGAAAGCCAGTAGGTGCAGTGAGCAGCAGCTCCAGCAAGAGCCTGAGGAGCATACCTGCCTCTACTTGACATGCCCTCATTACTGCTCTTTGTTTCAGTGTCCTAAATACTCTTGACGTTAATCAAAATACTCAGATGTAATTTAGCATGAAATATATGTGCTCAGGTGGCATTTTCATTGACTTTTTCTTTGCACATCATTATTTGACAACTAGTACAACCAATTTCCTGATAGTGTTTGCTATGGTTTGTCCTGAGCTTTGTGGGCATGCCTTGACAAACCAAGTTGCATCATGGGGACAGTGTTATTAAGAGTAGGAAGTTAGGGATTCCTACAAAAAGGAGGAAGTTTTTTTCTGGTAATACTGTTCCCTGAAAGGTGGTGGCTAGCATGTGTTGAATTGTCCTGTCTCTCCAGCTGCTTGACACTGTTCTGCTGATTTTCCATGCCTCACATGTGAATTTTTTCTCATAGACTGTTAATCCTGAAGAATTTAATTTTTTACTATGATAAATCTACAATTACTTGAATTGCTTTATTCTGTCTTCCTGTCAGTCTGTCTTTTTTTTTTTTTTCTTTCTTGGGGTGAAAGTTTATAGTGCCTGAAAGTCCCTGAGAACCATTTGAAAGGAGGATCAGTTTTTCACTGTCTGCCTAGGGAGGCTCCAGTGCGTTCTTAGGAAAAAGATAATTTTTCCTGATTTTGTCTGCCTGTGTTGCATGATTAAATAGCTGTTGACACTTCAATTCTTCCTGAGGTTGCCATAAAATCCTTCCAAAATGTTTCAGTTATCAAATTTATAAGGTGCTGAAATAACTTATCTTCATTGTCACTGCATTCCCCATAACAAATGCGATTTTCATAGTGCAAAGCCTTGGATGCAATAATTTATTTAGTACATTCACCCTTACAGTGTTTAAAATCTGCTTGAGAATTCCCTGGTAGGAACAGCTTATTTAATGACTTATTCTGCTTGTAATACAGCTGATCTACTCTGTGGATTGACAGTTACCTTCCGGTTTCTACACTTACAGCATGTCTTCAGGGAGCTTAGATGGACCAGTTACAGTGATTCTGTTTGGGAGTTGGTAGAAGCAGTGTGTTTCACATTGGACAATGATAGTGATCTGGTGGTGTGTCTAGAGATTTGCTAATAGCACTCATGTAATCTTTAAATGCATGTTATATGCTGTTTTTTCAGTGCAATCTCCTCCCAGTGATATGAAATATAATGAGGAAAACACACACTTGACAGTTGAAATGTATCCTCTAGTCGTGTGTGATGCTGCCATTGTTTGACATGTCACTCTGAATGAATGGTTTTCACCTTGATGCCTGGAGGATCATATGAAGTATGACACCTATTGATACAGAGCACTGTGAAGATTGGAAGTACATAGGCAGATACAGTATGGGCAGTACAGCAGTTTTTGTTGCACTGTACTGTGTGAACTTAGGCAATAAGTACCTTGGACATAAGTTTGAGAACACATTATTCACGTTTCATGAAATTGAAGACTTAAAGGAATAATACAATTGCATTTACGTAGCAATTATTCTCTTGCTTGAAGCTTGAAACGTTGCTTTCGTAAATTACATTTTGGTCTTGAGCTCTGGTGCTGCTTTAGAATAAAATCAATGCTTATTACTTTTCCAAAAAGATTTTTAAAAAGGCAAAACAAACATCAGAATGAGGATCTCAGTTATGAGTGAGGCCAGTGTTTGCAAAGCACCAGCACTCCCTTCTTCAGCACAGTGGCTCTGTACACTACTCTTTTATTATACCCGAAATTTGGAACTGTGAAGCAGTGCCAGCTGGAATGGCACAAGCAATTTCTCATAGTAACAGATGTCTGAAAGATGAAATTACCAAGGGGCCAGATGGCCCCAATCCCTTTTCCCGTTGTTTGGCTGTCGTTCATTATTAGTAAATATGCCATGCTCTGTGTCAATCAGGCAGGAAAGTGCCAATCAGACTGAAGTCATTTCCATCCCTAAACTCTTTAGGTGATCTCTCCAGACAGTTTCCTGCTGCCCTACCTCAATAAGCAGCTGATAAATATGTCTGAGATGTGTCTTTGCCTCTTCCATCACTTGCCACAGTCAGAATGTAGAAAAATCAAGAAAAAAAGGCAGAAATTGAGGTTAAAAAATGTACAGTTCTCCTAGATTTTCTTAGAAGGGCTTTTGTATGCTAAGTGAAGCAAGTAATCAAATTCCATTCTCCCTCTTTGCCAGGCTCCTTTGGTTACACCAAATAACTTTTCCTGCCTGACACTCTGGATCTCTAGCTGGAGAGAGTCAAGCCTGTTTAGCAAATCAGGGTGATAATGTTGCAGAAATTATTTTTAAGAAGAGGTTTGTAGCACTTGGATTCATAATTTTGCTTGAAGAGAAGGAGAAAAAAGATTGATAGTCTAAAAACTAAACTAGAGTGAGAGTTTTTTGAGATAATGGAAACATACCTGAATGTAAAGATATCGAGGTGATTAGATAGGTCAGTGAATGAGGACAGTGAAAATCTCTACCTAGTGACATTTGTTCAACCAAAGTAAAAGCAAAATATATCTGGAGCAATGGGAATGAAACGTAACTGGTATGTTTGTAATCTGATTGCTTGTTTTTTTCTTACTAGTGATGCTATTGCTGAGATTAGAGCTGTCTGTATTGAAGAAATTGGTGTCTGGATGAAAATGTACAGTGATGCCTTCCTGAATGATAGTTATTTAAAATATGTTGGTTGGACACTACATGACAGGGTAAGTATTTTGTATTACTGCACACAGCAGAGTGTACTGTCTTTTACTGCCTAAGACGTGTTTAGTATATCACCTTTGATTTATGAAAAGGTAACTAATTTTTGTTGTTGGTCATTTACCTTTCAGGCAGCATCTTTTAATATACTCACTGACATTGGGATACAGTCATCCTGAATCACATGCTTGTTTGTTTAGTTTTTATTTTTTGGTCTGTATTAGGCTATCTTAATAGATTTTTTTTCTGTGCTGCTTTTCTTCTTATTAAAAGAGAAGTCGTCAGATCATCCCTGAGAACCTTTGTATCTGAAGCAAAATGGAAAAGGAATTTCCAGATGACTCTTCCATTGACATTAACCAATAATTAGAGAAAAGAAACAGAAATCTCTGGGTCCCAGAATTAACCCAGCAGGCCTCATTGGCTCCACAACCAGTGGAATTCCTAGTAAATCTCTTACGGTTTACTATTTTAGGTTTTTAGGCATTTCAGCTACAGCCACCTTTAAAGGACATTTTTCTACCCTTCTTGAAGCATTCAATTCTACCTGACAAGACTTTTTCAAGTCTACCTCTTGATGCCAGTTTAGAAGAGCTTAGAGGGTTGAGTTAATCTTGGAATACCTTTCTTGCATGAGAGATTCTTCAAGACCAGCTTTGTATTAAAAAAAAAAATGTTGAAAGATTTGAGAAAAATATATGGATGTAGAGGTTCTTTTCTAACTGACTGCTGCTCTTTTGTATTGAAATTCTGAACAAAGTGCTCCTTGTAGGTACAAGGCCTAGGTACCACCTGATGCCTGCCAGAGTAGCACTTTCCTAATGCTAGTAGAACAGGGCTTTGCACTGCTAATTGTTCTTTTCCTACACCAGGCTGCAAATGGGACTAGACATCCTCTCACTCAAACCACTAGAAGTGCTTGTTTTACTCTAGACTGTTTTGCTTGCTTCTTTCTTGTCCAAGAAAAACAGATGAGACCTACATATAGTGTTGAAATGCTCATTAAATAGTGACATCATGGTTTAGACTACTGCTCTTATTTTTGCCTAGTAGAGCTGCTGGAAAAATTCAGAGTTTGCAAATTTCTTCCGATGACTCACATAGCAAGTAGTTGATATGTTTCATTAAAAAGGTGATTTCTTCAATAACTTTGTACAGCTTATTAACGTTAAGGATATGACTTCAGCATTCTTCTTGCTTTTTGAATAAGGTAAAGAGTTTGTGCTACTGATTATTCTTTTGCTTTAGCTGTAGCTGACAAGGATCTGCATCTCTTGACTTGGACCAGCAGCATACCTTATGCTTTGGAGACACCAGACAGGCAGTGGCTTTCCCCTCTAAACCTGTTATTTCCAAACTTTACTCTAGAGACACTATACAGACATTTAAGTCTACACGCCTAAAATCAGCAGTGACATTTTTGGAGCACACTGGAATCTGAGCAAAACATTTTCACAAAGTAGCACTTCCAGTGGTAGTGCTGCACTTCACAGCTCTCAATCCCTTTCAGTATCTGTGAAGCCCAGCTATTTCTCACTTAATTCCCTTTAACCCTTTGTGAAATCTAGCCATTCCTCCAGGCACTGTGTGTGACTTGTGTTAACTTCTCACAGTGTGATCCCCTGCATCCAGCATTTTCTCTTGTGTTCAATAGATCTCACATTCTCTAGTTAGTTTTACCTCGGGCCAGGATCTAGGCATGTGTCTGAAACACTAACATGTATTTTACCTCATCTATCCTAAAATTAGTACGTTGTTTCATATTAGACAAATTTTGAATTAAAGTGTTCAGTTTAAAACAGAAAAGGTAGAAAGGCATGTCCGTCTGGACCAAACACAGAAGAGCATCACCAAACTACTCCTCTGTCTCTACTGTTTTGCAGTAGTTATGGTTGCAGACCTCCAAAGTGGCTTGAGTTTTCTACTAGCTACTCACACTGTTCAGTATCCTAACGTGCATGCTTTGTGGTGTTTTTTATTGATGTGGTGTGTGATTACTATACAGAATGAAACAGCGAGCAGCATGGAAGTGTCAAAGGTACCAAGGGTTAAAAAGGAAGTGAGTGGAGAGAAGACATTTGAGGGGGGAAGTGCAAGGGGAAGCACTTATTTAATAAGATTGAATTGGAACCAGTTAAAAACGCAAGCCCTCCAGAAGTGCAAGATCTCTCATAGCTTGGTTTTCATTGTCACTGCCTGAAAGACTTAGTTCTAATTTGGAAAATTTTGTCAGTGTTAATCCTCTCCTTTTCCTGGATTTCAAATGAGCATCTGTAGGAGGTTTCTAATTCTGACATTCGCTCCTTTTAAGTGACTTCTTCCTTGCTGTGGATCTGGTACCATGAGTTAAAGAATAGATTAACCTGGAATACAACTGCATAAAAAAAATCACTTCAAAAATAAAAAGGTGTTCAACTGTGCAGTCTTAATTTGCTTCTGCTGAATTGATGCATGGTACTGTTTTGAAACCGTAATTGTGTCTCTGGATACTTAAACAGCCCTGATTTTTGGAAAGAAAATGTTGACTAGAGCATGACTCACCCAGAGATATGTGGATTATCTCAAATGCTGGCATGAAAGGTGGATGTATTGCTTTTCAGTTCATTAGCAATTTAGCAATACTGCTTTACTATTACAAGCATCTAGAGAGTTATTAAAAAATAGGGAAAATATAAGAAATGTTTGTTATTTAATACTGTTGATAAACGTGATGTTTTTCCTTCGTGTTCTAACTTGAGATTACAAATTAAAGTATTAACAATTACTAATGTGAAGATGTTCATGAAAAAATAATTGTAGATAACTATTTATCTATTATCCTTCTAATATTAAATTACTTTGAGAGAAGGGGAATTACAGGAATAGTCCCACTGGAGAAAGAAACAAGCATAGAGCTGATGACAGCATGACTGAAGTCAGGATTCTGCAATGATCAAGTTACCAGAAATTGAAGGAGAGGGAAATACAGCAGTTTTTCAGGAAGAGGAAACTGAGGAAAGAAAGATCATAGCAGTCTGGATGCTGATGATGCAGCTGTTTTGTCCCTTGATTACTTAGGAAATGGCTTTCCTTCCAGACCTGTTTTTACTGTATTTAAAGCACGAATGTTACTGCACAAAAGTAGTTGAGAAACTGATGCTCATCTTACTTAGTGGAATTTGCAGGTATTACATGGTTGCAAATACTTGCCTTCTTAGGTTGATATAACCTTCAACTCAGAATTCAAGAAAGTCTGTCTAGCAGCTGATCTGGGAAATATTCTCATTTAAGGCTGACTCTGCAATATATATGTAGTTTTCCTCTAAAAGTTTCCTAATATGCCCAGATGTTTTTTCTACATCTTTCTTTGGCAGCTTATTTGAATGCTTGGCTGTGTTTGTCACTAAGTGGTTTTCCTTGCATAAGCTAAACATTCTGAGTAGAATTATACTATTTCTACTCACTGCACACATTTAAAAAAAAAAAGTGACTATTTCTTTCCAAGGAAAGTAATTTTTCTTAGTTATGTCGTGAAGGTGTTTACAGAATGGTTTTTTTGTTGCCATTTCTGTCTAATCCTACTGTGCCTAGGCCCTTTTTTGTTTTATCTTTTTTTCTTTTTTTTTTAATTTATCGCTCTTGTACTTGACCTCCTAATGACTTGTTTAATTAAATAAGTTAATCCCTTGGTTATGTAAGACCTGTCCTTGTCCTGCATCGGTGTGTTTGCACCTTTCCTTCAAATTCTAATTCTTACAAATTATTTGAACGTGAATATTTCCACCCTTCCTAGGCAGGAGGTTCCTGCTCTGTTTATTTTCAAAAACATATCTGTCATGTTGGAAGTCCAAATGAATGCTCACTTTCTGTACTTCGAATGATTCTCATAGCTACACTTTAAGCATCTTCTGTCAGGCATACTGGTGGAACGTTTCCCCTCTTTCATTGTGGACTTCAATGCAGTATTTGCACGTACTGCTTCACTTTTGCTTTTCTTAGATTCTTGTTCATGTTAATACTATTTATGCTTAATCGTGGGTTTCTGTCTCTAATCTCCACGACTATTTTAAAACCTTTGTAACAGGATTAGCAAGGCATTGTGCTTTTCCTTCCTCAGGGTGATGAATTCCAACCTTGGTCACCAGTTTACAAACACTGTTCTGCTGTCAGAGACAGTCAGTCTCACAGTTTGCCTGATGAGACAGTCATCTCCTGAGGTTGCCTCTGTGTATTCTGTGCCTTTATTCAGCCTAAAGGACCATGTGTAACATTACCTTTCTCTCTTCCACTTGTGCTCCCCTAGCCTTGCAGTCACTTGTCTTCTTCCTTGGATTTGTTTAGCTGCAGGAGTAGA
Organism: Odontophorus gujanensis; assembly: GCA_013399175.1. NCBI lineage: Eukaryota > Metazoa > Chordata > Aves > Galliformes > Odontophoridae > Odontophorus > Odontophorus gujanensis. The sequence goes on from VXAB01001220.1 coordinate 123,570, forward strand.
TTAGCTGAGTTCAGTGTGCCTTTGTTAACATCTTGGCTTTGGTCATGCAAGTGACCAAAACAGGCCACGCAAATGTTCACCGATGCACTTCCTATCTACCTTGGTTAGTCTGCTTCCCTAAATCATAAAGGTGTTCTCTGTATAAAGCCTAATCTGGGAGCCCTGGTCCGTGGTGCTGGGTGAAGCAGCAAGCACTTCACCACTGGCTGTGCCACTGGCTACACTGCAAGTTACAAGACGTGTTGCTGTTGGTACTGATTATTTTCTGTCTATGACCAGTTTAGAGCTTTGCATTTTGAGACTCCAATACTCACTGACCATCAGGACATCTGCTCACAAGCAGCACAACTGTCACTAGACTGACTGCCTCACTCTTGCTCTGTAATGTTTATTGCATGCCAAAACTGATACAGATCCTCTTCTGCTAAGTAAGCTAAGGCTTTAAGAAGCTTGTATCCTCTTCTAATGATTAGTGATGACTCCAGAGATCCTGAACTTTCAAAATGCCAGGATTTCACAGCTGAGGAAACACCAATTCTGATACCTTGGCAGTAAGTACTATTAAAGAAAAGAATGACAAGCAGTATTTCTCTGTGTTTACTTATCAGTTGATGACATCCACATAAACTTTCTTCTTCAAGAAAAATATTTTCTGAACCTTGACAGATTTTACAGTAGATCATATAGATAGAACTGTCATCCCATTGACTTCCTCTGCAGTAGTAGTCAAAAAGATCTTTGGTAGAGCATGAATGCTCAGAAACTCTTCACAGAAATAGAGATGATTTGTCAGGAACAGTGGTTCTTCAAGGAAAAGATCTTCTGTAAATCCTCCTTTCAACTTTTATCCCTCCTCGGTTGCAATGTTTGAAATCCGTGGAAACTGAAAAAATGGATTTTTAGCTTCTGGTTGTATTTCTGTGTCTGAATGTTCACTCAGGTTTTAGCCTGAGCTGCTTTTTTTAAATACAGACTTGATTATAGAATAGGCTCAGAAACAAAGGGCAGGTTTGTGTTTTGGTAACCTTTTGGCTACCTTCAGATGTTTTTTGACAAGAGCACGTCATTTACCAGGACTTTACAGATGAGCTGACCTGCGTTTGCAGCCAGACAGATGACATGGATGTGCCCAGGGGATCCAACCCTTCCCTTTATCACCAGCATTCCTATAGGTGACAAACCTTGATCCATAGGCACAGCCTTCTGATGCCTGCATTTTCTGCCTGACCAGATCAAATCAATCCCTATCTGAAGAGTCACTAGGGGTGAGCTGCTGCCCACAGAACTCCTCAGACATGAGCTGCTGTTCTTCCTGGTGGTCCTCAGGCAGTGGCTTAGATGCACTGTCTTTGTGGTGGCAGCCTGCTCCCGCTGGAGGCTCCCTCAGCCCATTCATCCTTCCTGTGCATGGCCTGTGATGAAAGAAAGTTGCAGAAAAAGAAATCCGGAGTATGTTCCTTATGCCTCTTGTTTGGACAGACCACGACTTAGGATGACTGGAGTTGTTTTTGTGAGCCACATGTATACTGTGCTCAGTCGTTTTGAACTCTTGTACATCTATTTTAAACAACAGGTATCAGGAAGAAAACATTTGTAGCTCTTTTCTTAAAGATAAATTGCTGCACTCTCTTCTCAGCAGCCAAATTGAAGTCAGATGTCTTCATTTTATATTTGCTTACAGCCTTTTTTTTGTCTTTTTGAACTGTGGAATTACTTGAAAGGGAAACAGAAACAAGTTGAAGTGATGGCACGTTAAATTCTCTGTGTATGCAAAGAGAAAAATTAACTTTGTTTGTAGGCAGCTGCACATGTGGTTTTTGGTTTTTAACTGAATTGCAAATTGGCTTTGGTAAACATTAGCATAAAATTTTAAATGAACATTAAACAAATTACAAAATGATACTATTTAGCATTCATGTGGATTTGATTAGGATATTGTATCAGCTAATCTTAATGTGTTTTATTTAGCAAGGTGAAGTGAGGTTGAAGTGTTTGAAAGCTCTTCAAAGTTTGTATACCAACAGAGAGTTATTTCCAAAACTGGAGCTGTTCACTAATAGATTCAAGGTAAGAGGAAATGCAGTTTTTGGGAGGAGTACTTAAATAAGCATGTCATCTGTCTCTTTGTGTTGTGGTCTTGGTTCATATATTAAATGCTAAACTGTTCCTGAATGCTGAGATGAAGACAAATTAATTTTACAGTGTTTATCTTCTAAGATCTGTCTGGCCAAGGTGATTATTTATCTGTATATATTATTGTTGTTTATTCATTGTCATTATTTAATCTTCCTGTGCTAATTTAATATTAGATTTGTTGAATTTCAAGGATTTGTACAGAGTGTTACACCTACAGTAAATCAGAAAGTAACAAACTAAAAAAACAGGCAGAAGGACAGCTTTTTAGTTCAATTTGTGCTTGTGGAGGAAGAGATAATTTGATCTGCACCACAATACACTGCAGAGCTAAATAGAACCTCTGTAATGGGAGTTTGCATTGCATTTTTAGTCAATTATCTTGCAGTAATTAACCTGCATAGGAGATAAGTACTGGAGGAATGTTTCTTTTTTTTCCACTTTTTTCTTTTTTAATTTAAACCAGCACAAACTCACTTGATTTTTGCTTGATGTCTTAATGAGAATGTGGATGTTAATTCACTTTTTAGCATACCTGCTTTATTGCACTGGAGAGATGAGTGTAGGACTGCTGTCACTGCTTCTGTTTGGATGCTCTGTGAGGAAAGCTTTTGAGCAGTTGCTATGTCAGCAGGCATCTTCATAGAATCACTTCTGTGTTTTAGAGAACAGAAAACTGGTAAAGGAAAGACTGATGGAATTTATTTTTGTTTAAGTGATTATTATTATGCTGATGAAAAATCCCGTTTAAGAGAGAAGTGGATACTTAAATATTCATAAATAAGTACTGTGCAGCAGAGTGAAAAACTTCTCCCTGTAGATTTTATACTACTTCTCTGGTTGTGTTTGTCATTGCAATTGCTGTTAAATCCTCCAGTTGGATCTAGAAAGGCACAAAATAGAGAAAATTTGCCGTGTCTTTATTCTACACAAACACTTGATAAAAACACAATGGTAATCCGCCTTTGCCACATTGATTTGGGAGATGGAGAAGAAAATACACTGCAGTTAAGTCTTGGATTTTAAGAAAGGCTTTTTCTCCAAACTGATATAATGGATCAGACTACTTGGAAAGTGATAGAATCTCCTTCATTTGAGGTTTCTAAGGACAAGTTAAATAAATATCCATCCAATGAGCTAGGTATAGTTGATTTCAAAGTGGGAGACGAAATATATCATTTTCTGAGTTCACTTCAGTGCTTATATTCTCATAATTTTATAAAATTAGTTTCTGTGACTATTGCAGCATAGACAAAATTTCCTCTCATAGATGACTTACCTGACAGACGGTATAAGCTGCAGACCTCAGACTTAATTTTGTAATGCCTCTATAAGTCTTGTTTGCTTAAAATCTCAGGGCAACCAGAAACACTGGATAGCTCCCAGAAAAATACTGAATGCCATTCTCAGTTCCATGTGTTTCCTCATCAAAATTAAATTGAGCTGCACAGTTCAGCTGAGATACAGCTCAATCCATTCAATAGGAATCTCTCTAGAGATCTTCTGGCATAAGTTGATTTGTTCCAGAATTACTTGCATTGGGTTGTTAATATTGGAGCACATTCCAGATATCTGTGAGAATGATTTGATAACGTCACTTCTCAGACAGAGGGAAGATATGTATTCTTTATGGCATTTCTGTTTGTGTTGCTAGGCATAGTTGATAAGCTCAAAAATAAGCTTTGTCCAGAAAAAACAAATCAGCTTTGTCCATGTTCATCCATCAAAGAGACTTTTGTTTTCCATCAAGGAGTCTGGCCTGATGGAAACAGTAATTTCTACATAGGAAAGATGTGAATTAATTCTTTTTCATAAGTCAGTAACAAAGTTAGCATCAGCAGATTTAGCTGCAGCCACTTGCTGCCCCTCATCCCCGACCTTTGCAGGAGAAAGCTGTCCACATGAATGACAGGAGATGGATTTGCACTTCAGCCTATCTTGTTCGCAGCAATAATGCATAATGCAAAATGATCTTCACAGAATAAATTAATATTTCAGGTTATAAATGCAGATGTGTCCCATTCCACTGCTGTACAGCAGCATGGAAAATTTATGTTAAAGAGGATTGAACAGTTGGGTTTGGTAACTTGCTGCACCTCTGAAATTTCATCTTCCAGAGGCATTAGGTTCTAAGGTCTCATTTTCAAAGGTTGTACTATGTGTGACAGGTTCCATCACAGAGAGGTTCTGGCAGTGTGACAGAAAATAAAAAATGGCATGTTCATACTGCTGATTCTTGGCCTGATGTTCTTGGTAGAATTGAACAGTCTTCTTGGATAAGAAAATATTGTCACATCAGTCTGTTTCCAAGACTCTAGGATTAGGGAGTACCCCTTGCTCTGTAGGCAGGCAAGAGAAGCCCTTCCCTTGCAGGCCTTCATTAGAGATGTAAAAGAAGTTTTATGCTTGTATACTTGCTCTTTTTCTCTCCCTGGAGTTTCAGGCAAACTGTGAAGGAGTCTCAGGAAATTCCACCGATTCTTTTAAGACCAGTGTAGTCAGTTGTGGTTCCATACCCACAAACCAGGGAAAATGGGAAGCAATTTTTTTGTCTTGTTCACATGCAGAATTTTGTGTTTGCAAAGTTATTTTGCTGTTTGAGTCTTTTCATGGACTACTCGCAGTCTCTAAATCTGTCTAGATGTAACAGTTAAATGCATCAGATCTCCTTGGTGACTTGGTGACAAAGGTTCATTCAGTCATAGTGGCACAAAGACTTGGTTTTGTTGAGACAGCAAACACTTGAGACAGCCACGATGCATTCTTAACATATTATTTCCAAATTTCTCTATTGAAATAAGTATCTGTTGCTTTGGATACACATTCAGTTTTTGAATTCCTGGAAGAGTAAAAAAGAGGTAGACACCTTTGTTCTATTTTGATTTGTTCTTAGTGACTTACTGTTGCTTCCTCATATTTCTTTTCTGGTTCTTACTTTCTGTTCTTCACATCCCCAATTATAATATATTACATAGTCAATTTTGAAGCAGGTCAAGCGACAGAAGTCATGTTTTGTTTCACATGGCCCAATTTCTTTTCATTAACTTGATCAGTTGAACAAAGATCAAGACATGCTGTGTTTCTGAGGTGAATAGAAATTATCTCTAGATCAGGAGGACAGCTTTCCCTAATCACATCTATTTTAGGTCAACAGTGAGCAAACTGAAACTAAGCAGAAATTAACATTTAGAAGACCTCCTCGTAACTACAGGGCTCTTAGCAGGTATAAAATTATCGTATTTAATTGGAAAGTGGTGGTTTTTCTGAACTGGGAAGAGTATAGGAAAGCATAAAAGCACACCATGGAATTTCACGTTTTCTTGTGAAAGATCTGTAGTGTTATGGTTGGGGTCAGCTCAAAGCATCACAGTGTTGCCAGTCATAAAAGCCGCAGCTTCACAGGTGATATGCAAGTGCATATTTTCATGTGTGATTTTCTGCACAGTATTTCCAAATTTGCATATGTGCTACATTATTGCATATATGTAACATGATCTAAAATTATTTTTTTGTGGGAATGAAGTGGGGCAGTTTTTCTTTTACCAAACCAAGCATGTTTCTTTTGAGGGAGAGCACTGTTAAAGCAAGATCAGTCCAGAACAGCATTCCAGTGGCAAAGTTTGTTGTTTCTTGCTTGTTTCTTGTAAAATGTACAAGAATAAGGACTGTTTTCTTCACTATTTTATTCCGTTCATGCATACAAGCCTGCTGTTCCATTTTGCATGTGATGCACAGCTTTCTAAAATGCACATTTAATGATTGAATGGTATGGTTTTCATGAGTCCAGTTGAAAGATCTTTCTCCCAAGGAGTATTTATATCTATGGTCTCCAGAATCAGATGGCTGTTTGTGTGTTATTGTTTCATCCCTGTAATAACGCTCCTTTTCAGGATCGCATTGTATCAATGACACTTGATAAGGAATATGATGTTGCTGTGGAAGCCATTCGATTAGTCACGCTAATACTTCAGTGAGTATTTTTTGAAATAACTGTTCCCTCTCAAAGTTACCTAAGCCAGCAATATGTAGTTAACTTTGTTTCTTCACTTGTGTAATGAATTCACTCTATTACATTTACTATTAAGTTGAACTGAATATGTAGTGTTACAGTCATGAAGCTAAAATAAAATACTTGATCTCCTGGAAATAAAATAAGTGAAGTATAAAAACATATTGATTTATTGAGGCTATTTGTTTTGGTGCATTCATTGTTGAGGAAAAAGACCAGTGGACTTTTATACCATTTACTGGGGGCAAAATTATTGTCTTTCCTGCAGTATCTGCGGAATAACTGTTATCTGCAGAGATAACTTCAGTAGTAGCTAAGAAATGATCTTGTATTAGGAGATTTGATTATGTGGCATGGCTGAAAAGAGAGTCATCTAGCAAGTAAACTGACAGAGAGAAGATGCTATCTCTACCACCCTGGTTTGGGTTATGGAGAGGAGGTGCTGGTGATCTGCGGTTTAAAACATTTGGCCACGCAGGATACGTGCTTCCAGGTCCCAGCTTTTTCTTACAGAGGTGCAGTGGCATCCCTGATACGAAGTTCCATTCTTTGTGTAATCATCCCTTGCCTACACATCGTATTTTATGCTCATTGACTCCACTTTGAAGAAACTTCTGGACATGCAGGATTTGGATGAAAGATTTGTGTTTCCTCATGGTAAAATTATAATAATAGTAAGTCTAGGCTTCATTTTTTACTTAGGGGTAACACTGCTTTGCAGATATTGTAATATTAGACTTGTAATGTTAGGAAGGATAATCTCTTCTTTTATGTTTTTAAAGCAAATATAACAAATACACTCACAGGATGTAGAACATATCTTTCTCCTTCATTATTAGAGTCATTTGGGATTACATTGAGATTTTTAAAGCAAAATGTGTCCATTGCACTTTTTCCTGCCCTGTTTCTCATTTGGCTGAGTGATTAAAACATAGCTAAGTGCAAACTGATGGACATAGGAGCAGAAGGGTATGAGTCGTGTCAAATGGCACAGGGCAGTACTCTGGCAAGGAGGAGCTCTGAAAAAATGTGATGAACAAGAGATGAGGAATGACCGCTTAAAAATCATTGTAAAAAAAATAAACAACAAAAACAAATGAGGTTTACAGAGTCCTGATGTGAAAATGTTTCTGGTGAATGCTGACTAAACAGGAAGAGAAGTAATACTATTCCTATATGCAGTGTCAGTGGTATCGTTGACAGAATGTATGTAGTTTCATTACCCATAGCATTTTCAAGAATACTGCTGAAGAGGGGAAATTTTCCTGAATTTCATAAAAACACATGCTCAAAATCAGCCTTAAGTTCAGAAGTTGCTGAAGCTCCAGCTATGTTGTTTACCCAAGAGAAGAGTAAAAGTTGACTTCTTGTTGTCAGTAAATAACTACAGAAAATCAACTTTTCATCATCTTTGTTCCAACACAGCATGGGATGATTGGATTCCTCTCCTTGATGTTGAAAATGAATGTGTATATCTAGTCAGCACAGTAACTGCTGTGAGAGTGATGGACATTTCATTTTATCAGCATTATTGTACTTCTAAACCCACATCATGATTCAATCCTGAAGTGATTACATGTTGATTTTATTGGTACACACACAGTGCTAGTTATGTGTCCTGCTCTGTGATATAGTCTGTGGTTTTGTTTTCTGCTGCCTTTGTCCGGGGAATTTCTGTGACTTCTCCTATAGCTGAGGCAGTTTTACCACCTACCATAGCTTGGCCCTCTCAGCAGGAACAAGGAATAGCAGTGTTTGGTGTCTTTTAGCATATATAGTGTGATGGTAATTAAGTTGGCAAGACTGGTAAGCAGTGATGAATTTGTTTACATTAATTATTATGTGCGTTGATACAATTGAGAGAAGAACATCAGGCAAATTTTTAGTCTTACAATCCCTTTAAAAGTTTCTGTATTTGAAATCAAACCAAAGAGCTTTGAAGTCAGTGTTCCTCTGCCTAGGATTTTGTACAAAGGAAACAGTCTTGTAACTGTCAGAAGTAAGTTATGGGAGGTGATGGGATTAAAACTAAACAGCTGTTTCAGTTCAGTGTTACTTTCTGCCTATTTCAGTGGAAGTGAAGAAGCTCTGTCAAATGAAGACTGTGAGAATGTTTATCACTTAGTGTATTCAGCACATCGACCTGTTGCAGTAGCAGCTGGAGAATTCCTTCACAAAAAGTAAGTTATCCATTCACCTGGAAGAAGACAGATTCATAAATGCTTCTTTGTTTCCTGGTAGTGTCAATGTCAAAAGGAAAACAAGCAGTTGGTCAACATGCATCGATGTTATCAAGTTGGTGTTTAATTTGAAACATACTTACACTCTTGTTTAAAATAAAAACCTAAATATTCGAGGAAACTGGATTTACCTTTATCTTGCTCCAAGATCCAGGTACCTGTACTAACTCCTCGAAGCCTAAATGCAAAGTGCTGCGCTTACCTCTCTGTATTAGAAGTTGTTTTAAATCCTGCAGCTCTTATTAGATTGCTGTATTAGAAGTTGTTTTAAATCCTGCAGCTCTTATTAGATTGCTGTCATTATATATATCCAACCTGACAACCCTCCTGGTGTGCAGTTGTCATTTTTACAGAATTTTAAACCAGTTTGTTTCAAAATTGTGAACTTGAGAGGCTTCTTTGTATTAATGACTAATAAAATTGTTTCTAAACTTGCTGACATCCTCTAAAAACATGTTACACCTTTATTCCATCTTTGTATAACCACTGTGCCAAGGGAAATGAGCTAGTGTTTCCATGGAAGTGAATCACACTGTACTGGTGGCTGTGAGCAGGACATTACCACATCATAGTCGTTAACCTTCTGATGTTAGTGTTTGCACTCAGATCTTTTAGCAGTGATTTTCTTTTTCATTATATTCTTTAATATACTTACAGAGTATTTCTACCAAAATCCAGCTTATGTAATTTTTCTTGCCATGACAGAAGAAGTCAGTTAAAAATGTCTTTTTTTCTTTGCTGCAGTGTTATTTTAATTCACAGCAGTTTATTTGTGATTTAGAAATCCACGTTGTAACTGTAAACTCCTGTTAATGGATTTCTGGAATTCCATCTCTGAAGAAGACATTTGTTTCAGGGAATAAATTTACTAAATTCAATTACATTTAATACCCTTCATAATGTTTTACAGGAAAATGATTAGGGTTTCTTTTATTGCTTTGTTTGTAAAATTACATACTGAGGTTCCCTTATAAACTAATGTGTGAAAAATAATTCTGAAATATGCCTAGAAGTTAAATGACTTTGTCTGAAGGCATATCTGTATGTGAACGTCAAGACAAAACTTCATCCCGACTTTTCTTTACAGTGAGATAGTATGCTGTGTTTTACAGATACATGTCTCAAAGGAAATAGCCTTGAGGAAGAAGTATCTTATTTTTAATCTCCCTTTTCTATTGGTTTCTTCTAACATCTAAGAGCTGATGTTCCATTTTAAATGTGTTAGAATCTCTACTTGAAGCATTAGGGGTGGGATTTAGCTTGATTAATCTTATGCATTTTAGTACTACTTTCTGAGTGTAAGCTAGTCAGTTGTTTCTCTCTGTGTAGTTTGCAAATGAAAACAAATGACACAGAAAATCATGAGTTGGCCTTGAGTTGAATGTTTAAGATATTGCAGCACCTGCCGAGGTGCTTGTCTCTTACCTGTTAGGATGGGCATGGAGAAAAAGCATGTTGTCTTCAACTGAAATACAAAGTTGTTGTGTAAATCCTTCTGTTTTGATTTAATTCTAGTAGTAAAATCGGGATCTTTTTTTCACATTTTGAATGTGCTTTGTGGATGCAGCTTCCCTGTGAGAGCAAGGAGCAGTTTTCAAACTTTACAAAGTAAAACAATCATTGTAACTGAAACGTAGGCACATCTGAGATCTCTGTAAGCTGTGAAATATGAGTGTTGAGAGTACTTTGGAGTTTGCTGCAGAATATATAATGCATGTTTAAAAAGGAAAAAACAAGTAACTTGTCAGTTAGCTTGCTTTGTCATTCCTGTTGCTTCTGATGCTTGAGGTTTGTCAAGTTTGCTTATACCACATCCTAGTCAACACAGCAGTAAAGATACAACCTTAGTTCTTAAGGCACTAGTGGAAGATTGTAGGATTTGATAGCTTAAAAATGAAAAAAATATATAACTTATGCAAATATATAAAGCTATGCAGAATTCTTCTATGTAAATATGTTCTAGAGGGCTTTTTCCTGTATAAAATCCCTCCAGCCCTAAGAGCGTGAGGACTCAGAAGACAAATTCATCTCTTGAACCAGGTCATGCCCTCTTTCTGTTGAAAAAAGTAACTTACACATGTGAACTTATGAACACACGTGCTGTATCAAGAATGAATGTTTATCATGTTATGGAATAAATGAGATTTGTCTTGATAAACATGTTAGCTCCTTTTGCTTATTTTTAGACTGTTCAGCAGACATGATCCCCAAGCTGAAGAGGCTCTAGCAAAGAGGAGAGGACGAAATAGTCCAAATGGAAACCTCATTAGAATGTTGGTTCTTTTCTTTCTTGAAAGTGAGGTAAAAATACCTATATTTAATACTTACATGTTTAATAGAACCTGGAATGTAAGTAGTGACATACCAACATCTGTTAATAAGTTGTTTTGTAATAATTTCTGAAATACCATATGCCCTTTAGGCTGTCCCCCATCTCACTGTCAGCCAAGCAATTCCATCTGAAATCGTTCCCATGTTTTATTATGTCCTTGCATGTCTCCAAAGTGCTCAGTACTGCACTGCTGGTAGTACAGTCACTCCCAGGCGTCATTGCTACATAGAAATATTACTTGATAACAAACTTGATTATACTTCTGGAGTTTTACTCTTTGTAAAGTGAAATTATTTAAACCAGAAAAGAACAAAATTTATATTTAGAATCATGGAGTAATCATGAATTAATGGACATGATTATTGGACATTGAGACCCTGCAGTGTGATCAGAGGGCAACAGAGCTGGGGTGGATCTGTCTGGAGAAGAGGAGGCTCAGGGGGGACCTTATCACTCTCTACAACTCCCTGAAAGGAGGTTGCAGTGAGGTGGGGTTGGCCTCTTCTTCCACATGATTACCAATAAGACTAGAGGGAACGTCCTCAGGTGGTGCAGAGGAGATTCAGCTTGGACGTTAGGAAATGCTTTTCTGAGAGAGCAGTCATGCACTGAAACAGACTGCCCAGGGAGGTGGAGTCACCATCCCTGGAGGTGTTCAAGAAACATTTAGATGCGGTGCTAAGGGACATGGTTTAGTGGGGAAATGGTGGTGATAGGTGGACAGTTGGACTAGATGATCTTGGAAGTCTTTTCCAAATTTGGTGATTCTGTTCTTCTGATTGTGTGTTTTCCTGTTTCAGCAATTAGTTGTAATATGAACATCACTGCACACATTTTCATTTTGTTACTGTCTGTCTCATTCACGCTAACAATGGATATTATACTAAAATAAAAAATATTTCCATATTCTGCACTGAAAAAATAAATGCCTGTTCGGAAAGAATGTACTACAGCATCCTCCTAGTATCATGTCTCACCATCTCTTTTTCTTATAACACAGTAGGAATATGATAAAATGGAAATAAGTCTTCTAGATCATATTTGAAAGATTTTTCACAAACAAGCAGCTTTATTGAAAGACAGACTCCGTTTGTTTTTATCCATTTTCCAGTAAAACATATCCCCCTTGTCATACAATTGTATCATTCAGGTGAAAGAAGGCCTTCAAGAGTTAGTTTAAAACTGAATTTTCTTTCCCACTTGTTTAATAAGAGTACATGCCCATGGACACTGTCTGTGCCTTAGTGGTTGTGACAGTTGAGGAGCAACTTTGTACCAGAACACTGTACTGACCAGTGCTTTCAATTTTGCAGTTGCATGAACATGCAGCCTATTTGGTGGACAGTTTGTGGGAGAGCTCTCAAGAACTGTTGAAAGACTGGGAATGCATGACAGAATTGCTCTTGGAGGAACCAGTCCAAGGAGAAGAAGGTGTTTGTTTAACCTCTCTACTGTACTGATATTGCACGTTATTGTTTGTTATGCCTTAAAAAGGTGTTTCACTGTGGCAGATAGAAGTGCTTATGTTGTGGTTTGTTTACAAAGTATATTTGAGAAAGCGCAACTTAGATTTTAGTTTAATCCATTTTTAATGCACTCTGCTTCAAAGGAGAGGTTTGATATTGCATTTTTTATCTCATGAAGTCTGCTGTAGTGTTGCTTAATACGAAAGGCTAAGATTCTTGTCTGAACATTTAAATGACTAGTGTATACATGAACGTTTTAGTAGATTAAGTAACTAACATAGTTTTAAGTAAACAAGAACTTCAGGTGGTGTTAAATATGGGGCTTTTGCAGACAGTTTTAAACCCCCTTGAATTCTTTAGAAGAAAAAAATCAAGGGAATTTTTTTGCAATTCATTCTGTATCGCCTTTGTCAGGTAGCCAGGGAGATTGGTGGCAGATTTCCCAGTGATAATGTGTGTCATTTGGGGTCTTTATAATCTTTCAGGAGTCTTCTCCAGGAACCTTCACAACTGTTAGGTGATCAGAAAAAACAGTGTACTCTTACTGCTTCCTTGCATGGTGTGTGCTAGTCATCTCTGTGTTCCAACATCTGACTTTTTGGTATTCCTCTGTTACTCTTGTGTACCTTCTGTGTGTATGGTAATTTCCTTAGGAATGGAGCTGGCACTTTGGTTCATTTAGGTTTCTGTATAGCCTAGTTGGGTTTGGCCCTCAAGACGACTGGAAGTATTTAACACTTCATGATGATGAGAGTGTTTCGTGAACAGGCAATCCTTCTCTGTCCTCCATGCCACTTTTAGATCTTTGTTATATTCCCCTTCATTCATCATTTCTCCAGACTGCCTTTTGCCAGACTTACTTCATTTCTGCCATATTCAATGTGAGGTAACTGAGGGAGTGAGTAAGCAAGCCTTGGTTTTATAAACTTAACAAAATTATGTTGTCTCTTTTGTTGTCTACCCCGTATTTTACAACTGCATTCACAGATTTGTTTTCTTTAAGATTTCTTTCGAATATCATCAGAGCTGATCCTTGTTCTTTTTTCCTCCATAGCCATGTCTGACCGTCAGGAGAGTGCTCTGATTGAACTGATGGTGTGTACAATCAGACAAGCTGCTGAAGCACACCCTCCTGTTGGCAGAGGCACTGGCAAAAGAGTAAGTAGTACTGTAACAGGTAGCTCAGAACTATTTGTGTTAATACATTAACTTGAAGTACTTTTTTGTAAAATCATATTTTTTCACTTCTAAGTGAAATTTTTATAATCAGCATTGTGTGTGCACATTTTTTGAAGAAAAACAGCAGATATGAGCAACCTGGTCTGGTGGGAGATGTCCCTGCTTATAGCAGGGGGGTTGGAAGTAAATGATCCTAAAGATCCCTTCCAACCAAAACCGTTATGTGATTCTATGTTCTGTTTATGGAAATGTCTGGTTTTTGGCTGGTTTTTTTTTTAGTTGGATTTATCTTCTGATGAACAGAGCTGACTCTGTAGAGGTGGGACAGGGACTTTGCAAGGTCCTTTCCAGCCTGAATGCTTCTGGGATTTTATACATCCATCCACTTTGACTTTTTTTCTCAGGTGCCCATGAATTTTTGAAATTTGAAATAATGTTTATGTTGCCATCTAGATACCATTTTTATTTATCATGCAATGACTCTGGGGCTCTCCATCAGGTGAGTTCCATTCCTAAGGCTGTGTGTGCTCTTTTAAGCATTTCAGCATAAGTCACAAGGTCAGGGAAATGAACAGGCTTTCATTTTTATTCTCCATAAATACAACATTCACATTCCAAAAGAGTTTCATCTTCCCAAACATATTTGTCTGCTTTTCTTAGTCCTCCTCTTACTTAGGTTGGACTGTAATGAAATAAAACCATGTGAACATTTGGTACTTCTGTTAGCTTTTCTTCTGAATAGTCATAACTAATAAAGAAGGACACAGATCTATTTAAGATGAAATCTAGAGACACACTTAGCACTCTCTTATTGCTAAACTAAATACAATTACTTAGCTTCTTAATTTTTATGTACTAAAAGTAGGTTAGCTTCATGTCCTGAAACAGGTCCCAGGAAAATTTCCAGGAAGCCATCAATTTAAACATGCTTTTGGTACCTTACTTTATAGAGAATATTCTAAGAAATTCCTGATTTATTAAAACATCGGAGATGAGAGGGCAGTCTACAAAAGCACTTACTCAAGTTTAGATGTGTATGTAAACATCTGTCATGTTAGCACAAGCATTAAGTCCAACTTAACTTTCTGGTTTCTCTCCAGCTGTAAGCCATTCTAGTAGACAAATAATCTTTAAATTTAAGGAAATTTTCACATTTGTATTTTCTGTTTGTAGCAGTAAATAATGGTACTGTGAGTATCTGGGTAGTTTTTCTCTGTCAGGTCTACATTTCTGTTGGCTTAAATTCAGCAAATTGATTAGTGTTAGATTTTACCTGTCGATAGTTTTACAGAGGTAAAAAGTAAACTTCACTTTCTGAAGTAGCATCAAGATCATTTCTAGGGATTCAGCTTAATTAATAGCACCACTGAATGGCAATATTTGGCCATCAAAATATGACTGGCTTGTTATAGGGTGAAGTCTGAGTTGCTAGATGCATTTGCATTGCCTCCTGATGAGCTAGCAGCTTTTGCAGGCACGGGTGATGCTGCTCTGTGAGTTGGTACAGGAGCTGTGGTTGCTGGCACGTGCATCCATCTAACTGATACATACTGTGGAATAGGTTTCTTACCCTGCTGACAAATCTTTAGGTTGTTCCCTTCATTTCCATGGCTGTCTTGGCTGCTTACACAATAAGCTGCCTGTCGTCTAAGCACGTTTGGTTTCCAGCCATTCCCTCTCACTTAGAGAGAGATGCAGGTATGACATTTAGCTTTTCCTACTTTTCAGTTAGATCATGAGTTTTGAGATGGTAGCTGCAAGTTTCTTTTGACTCGTCAGCAGAGGTTTGTTGTGTTCTTATGACCTCACTAGCATGTTTTCTGAACTGAAATGGGATTTTTAATCGTGCACTCACATTCTTGTGAAATAGTTTTCACTCTGTGTTCAGCTTGTAACCCTTATTGTGCAATCTAGCAGCTTTGGTAAATGTAAATCTTTAGATAATGTAAATATTTTATTACTTGTTTTCAAAAGTATTCTTCGTGTCCACTCTCCTTTTCTGAAGCCAAGAGGCCAGCTTTAAGCTCCTACGAAGTGTGCTTTGTCGGTTATTATATATAGGTTCATTACTTTAAGGTGGTTTTGCTCTGGCAGCCTTTGTAGCCTCAATGTAAGTGTCACTGAAATTTGTAAATGAATTCTGTGAGCTTGGATGTGTGTTCTCACTGAGAATTACATTCCAGTTGAGAGATGAGGCCATTAATCTGCTAATGAAAATCACTGTGACAGTGTGGTTTGATTTTGATTCTCTGAATTATAATTCATTTTGCCCTGAGGCCATACATTAACACATTGTTTAATGAGTGAAAGCTAGAGCTCAGTTTATTTTGAAACAATAGCAAAACTTCCACTGCCTTGCGTTATATTTAAAGTTCAATCCTAAAAATATGTTGATGTGTAACAACAGTGTAAGGCTGGATGATATGATATTTTCCTTTTCAATTATGGCTTCTTAGGACGTGTGGTCCTCCCATTTAATCACTCTTCACTGCACATGTTTTTGAATGTCTTTCCCTCCTCTTGAGATTTATTAAAAATATGCTTGCATGAGTTTTTCTTGAAAATGCCAACTTCAGAGAAATGAAAGAATACTATATGCAGATATTGTATTTACTGTATTTATCTTTGATCGCTTGCAGGTCTTGACAGCAAAAGAAAGAAAAACGCAGATAGATGACAGAAATAAATTGACTGAGCATTTCATTATTGCACTTCCTATGTTGCTATCTAAGGTATATTTTTCTACAAAATAATTTGCTCTGGTATTTGCAACTGGCTTTAAACTTTCCTTCTGTGATGTAGACGTTTATCTTTACCAAATTGTCTTGTTTTGTTTCAATGATGTTTTAGTATTCCGCTGATGCAGAGAAGGTTGCAAATCTCCTGCAAATCCCTCAGTATTTTGATCTGGAAATCTATAGCACTGGCAGAATGGAAAAGGTATAGTACATTGAGCAATAATGCTGGCTACTTTCAAATTTCTGATAACTGTTGTAGTTGTACAGTACTGTGCCTTCATTAGGCTTATTAGTAATATAACCTGGTGTATTCTTTGACTTTTTTTTTGGGGGGGGGATTTATTGTTTGACAAGATAAGAGCTGAACTTCTTTTCTGATCTACAGCATCTGGATGCCTTACTGAAACAAATTAAGTTTGTTGTGGAAAAGCATGTGGAATCGGATGTTCTTGAAGCCTGCAGCAAAACCTACAGCATACTCTGTAGTGAAGAATATACAATCCAGAACAGAGTTGACATAGCACACAGCCAACTTATTGATGAATTTGTGGATCGATTCAACCATTCTGTAGAGGATCTGCTGCAGGAGGTTTGTTTCCTTAAAATGAATTTAGTTAGACTACGTAAAAAATGCAGTATGATAGACTGCAGAAAAGCGTTCTTTCTAAGTCATGAAATTATCCATGTGAAGATGCAGTACAGCAGCAACTCTGTCATAATTGTTTGGAGCCCTTTTTCCATGTAGATAATCCCCTAGACTAACATTAAATCTGATGCTGTAAAACAAAGACCGTGGCACAATCCTATTTCTGAAAATTCAGTGTATTATTTAAACAGTTCACACGTGAAATGAATTTGATGGAAGCTGAGGAAAAATACAAAGAAAAGTGCATTTACATTAGTGCTTGGGGTAATTCCAGTAGTCCCAGATGGATATGCTGACCACAGAAAGAAAATTGCATCGTGTCTTGAATAGAAGAGAGGGTTTCGTCAAATATTTATTGTGGCATATTGAAACAGCTCTGGAAAGAAGGAAATAAAGATACAAGTATGAAACCTGGAGATGTCTGGGATTTACTTACAAGATAGGGATGGATAAGACAGAATACATTAAATAAGGATAGAGATCTGGTTTATATTTTCTTTCTTTACATAAATTTAACTTTATATAGAACCACTTAATTTATTGTAGTTCTCCCTCTACATTTCATAAAGTCATGCATTGTGGCATATGGAATTGATTGTATTGTACATTTAGGTTAATAAGTTAAGCTACAGTGCCACAGCCTTTAGTTTAGAACTGTGTGTTATAGAAATTAAGCCTTTTTCTGTCTTCAGGTAATATGGCACATGCATACTGACTGGTCATTTAGAAGTAAATAAAAACTGAGTTTATCATTTGCAAAGTAAATAAAAAAATACAAATATCTGTATGATGTGGAAAAAGATGTTAAGACAAAACTGAGATTAAGCAAGAGAGAACAAAAGCTCTGGCCTTTGTGATGTTCTCTACTGAACGACTGATGCAGAATAATGTATTTTAGTTAAGCTTATTTCCTCATTTCAAAGATATTGTTTTATTTGCAAATTCGTATACTTGTAGTGAAGCAAGTATAACATGGTTTTATGGCTTCCCACTAGGCTGGTAATGAGAGGAACATTGACTGGCACTTGCATCTAAATGCAGGGAAATGATTTAATTGTTGGCCCGTCAGTGGAAAGCAATTGATTGATCAAAACAAAATGGAGCAGAATAGCTTTAAGTGAATTTGCTTTTTCAGAAAATTGCTAGAAAAATTAAGTTTCAGAAGTACCTCAGTTCCATTTGTTTTTCAATTTAATATTGGAATAATGATATTTTAAAATGTTAACCTTAAAAACAAATAACAGCAACAAAAGAACTTCCATCCAGTGCTGACTGTTCGTCACTCTATACAGTGCGGTTGTCATGTGTTACAGTGTGTAACAGTGAATAGCAGTGAAGGATAAGAAAACAAAGGGATTTTCCCACTGATCATTTTAAAATGCTTGCTGTTAACATCTGAAGACAAGCATTTGACTATGTTCTTGTGGCACATTCTTCAGCCTGTAGTTAAACTGCAGTTCAGTCTTTTCTGTAAAGTAAGATAAAACTCGGATTTTTATCTTGGGAGTGATTTCTACTTCTGGAAGATATTTGCTTGAGCATTAACTGCTCATTTACTGCTGCCTATTTTTGGATGACCTTGCTTACTTCCTAATGCTATGCAGTAGTTATTTAAGTTGTATTATGGAATCTAGATAAAACTCATTGCAAAATTTGGACCATGTTTTGTGATCAACATAAAACCTGAAAGAAATCTGTTCCTTCCCATTCAGTAATGTTCTCTCAGTTGGTTTGCTGATCTGTCTTCATGGTTTTTCTTTCATTTTCAGGGAGAAGAGGCTGATGATGATGACATATACAATGTGCTCTCCACATTGAAGAGATTAACCTCTTTTCACAAGTATGTGTCTATTCCCTTGAAAATTTATGGTCACTTCAACAAGTATCAGTTGATATCTGGTGTTAAGAAGTGAGAACACGTGGTCTAAAATAAAAAACATTTTGATGAATGACCGGTGGCACTTCTCAGTGCCATCCAAACTATTCTTCAGATTCGTTGGTGTTGTTGGTTATACTGCTTTTTTAAATTTAACTTGCAACTGGCATAGCCTCCCTTGCACAGAACGATTTTTTTTACTTGTGAGTGTTCTACTACAGAAGTCATACTCTCCTGCATGACTTACGAAGTGTTAACTACCTGAGTTGCACAGAAACTCCTTCACTCAGTGTAAGGTGAACCAACCAGCATCTTCCTAGGGTTCTGCTGCTCTCAGTGAGACCTATTGTCACCCTGATGACTTGTGGAGCAATCTGGAAAATTTCACCTCAGTTGTTTGACTTTTGCTGTGTACAGCACAAAGACCTAATCTTCCCCTTTTACCAGCTGAAGAAATTGCTTCTGGTTAGCGTGTAGGAAAGCTTCATATGCAGATGACTGAGACCACAAATAATTTCTTCCTTATCACAGTATTAGAGAGGATATTGCTTCTACCACCTCATGTACACTAATTAGTGTTATTTGGATTTGCAGTTTTGGTTCTTTTTGCTTTCAGTGCTTAGTATTCACCTATCCTGAATCTTGTGTTGGATCACTGTATGAGATGATTTGGAAATATCTGCTCTTTGTTTCCATTCAACAGGAGTCCTACAGAGATCATTAAATTGTTACTAATTTCTATAGTGCAGCAGGCTGACGTGCAAATTAGGTTTTCAGTCTCCTTGGTAACACGGTGGAGCCATTTCTGCCATCCCTGAGAGGACTGGTGAAGGCTGTAGTTCACACTGAAGGAAACAACACAAATCTTAAGCTTTTTGCTAAAACATTGGTTATGAGGCTAAGATCTTTAATTCAAAACTTGCATTGAGTGTTCTGATCTTGATTGGCTCTTGCCTGATACTGTCGTTGTCCATCAGCAGCTAGGAGCCAAAGGCAATGGAAGAAGTTGAAATTATATGCTAACAACTGATACCTTTCAAATCTTATCAAACTGCACAAACAAAGCAAAGCATTTGCTGGGAATTTGAATAGAAACAAGTCCCTCTCTTCTTCCAATGAGAGAAATTTACCTTCTTTTGTTTCCTTCATCATTGCTGCTTCTTCATGTTCTAGGAAACTCAGCTAGTGGGAAAAGCCATGACAGGGATTATCAGAAAAGCCTTCCAGACCAAAAAAAGCTTCTGTAGTGAGATTTCCCAAGGCTGAGCTAATCCTCTTTCTGAGAGGGTCATTTTATTGTGAGTTTTCATGTGAGAATGAATTAGCTTAGATCAGGACAGATGTTCTGTAGCTCATACTTGCTGCCCAATTTTCTTCCACCTAAACTAATTTAAATTAAGTTTGTTAATGAAGTTACTACTAGAAATCGTCTGTCTCTACATGCTGGAACAGTGAAACAGATTCAGTGGGAGATGGATGTTTTGGAAAGGCCAGAAAGCTTCTTGGCAAAAGGCTTGCAGCACACTTTTTTACTGATGTCTTTTCATCAAGCAATGATATCAGCATTTCAGTACAAATAAAATTTATCATTACAGTGTTTCCTTTTAAGTTTTCAAAATGGAATAATAAATTTTTGAGGATTTCCGAATAAACATCGAAGTTTCTTTTCTTAGCCAGGGTCTCACTGATGTTTCTAGCATTTTTTTGTGTATGTATATAAGAACACTGTCTTCCCACTTCAACTCTGGCTTAATTCAGCTGAGCTTTCACACTTTATATATCAGTGCTGTAGCAATTTGTGTATCAGCATTTGTTATTAAATCGCTCCTATTAATTCCACACATGATACATGAAACTCAGACATCAGCTACATTTCTGTTACCATGCTGTCCTGTGTATAGAACATTGTTTTACATTTAGAAATGAGGATTGTTGATATCACTGCCCAGTAGTCATCAAATATAATACAGAATTTGATTGTTTCCTGCCATCATGCTGACTTCATCAAATATGCCTGGCAATGGCTATAGGAACTCTCCAGTAGTTGACCAGTATATCATATCAGACTCCTTCAGACTAAACTATTCAGAAGTTTGTTATCTCTGGAAAAAGAAGAAATGATGATAACTGAAACCTCTGTTAGAGAAGTAAGACTGCATCTTGCAGAGCTGTTCCTAACCCACAGTATTGCTTCTTTTGCTTTGTGCTGCTTTAAAAAGAGAGAAGGTCTGAGGGTGGACAGATTACTGTTTTTAGCAGGAATTCTGGTAGGCTGTTTCTTTCCACACTTTCAGAAACGTTGTGGAAGTGATTCCTTCACTTCATCTGACTCATTTCTAGTAGAGATGTACCCCAGTAGACAGTGCTACCATGGAGGTGAAAATGGACTTGTTTTTTTGGGCCTTGTTTTCTGTAGTCCCAGAAGACATGGAAATGACTAAGTCAGAGAAAATTCTGTGTCATATGAATTTTCATTCTTGGAACCTTAATGCCACACAATCTGGACCTCTGTCAAGGATGGGGTTGTGTGCAAGGTATCTTCTTTGCTGTGGTTCTGATTCCTGAGTAGTTCAAAACAGAAAAATGCACTAGAACATGCCTAAATTTAATATGAAGCTTTTCTTTATGGGAGCTTGCAGTGATAATCTCTATTAGCTGGTAGTTTTCAGCTTTGGATTCTGGAAAGCTCCTCAGGAGGACAGTTGTAAGGCCTCAAGAGGCTGAGCAAGAGCAAGAGGTGAGGTGCCCCCAGCTGCCAGGGCAGTGAGGAGTGCCCGCTGTGCTGCTCCCTGCCTGGAAGGGCTCTGCAATAGGAAGGCAGGCACAACACCAGTTTTCCTTTTGCATTCTCTGTAGAATAATCTATGCAGATACCAACCTCTGCAGACCAGGGAGATTTTACTGCTTTAATTACAATATTGTAATTAAGGAGGGATAATTCTGCCTTACTAGCAACCCTGTGATTTGCTGAAGCAGAATCTTTGTGCTTAATATCACTAGTCAGAGGCAGTTCCCTGACAGTCTATAATTTGTCTGTAAAACATTTTATTTCCTTACTTCCAAGACACTCCAGAATCTAGGTGGGGAGTATATTTTTGCTCCTTCATTTCTTTTTGGGGGGAGAGTGCACTTTTGCTTTGTTTTCGATTTTCTTATTGTTTTCCTTCTACTAATGGATCTTCAATAGAAATTAAGTTGCACTTTGGCTTAATGGCGCAACTCTAGAGCACTTATTCTCAGTTGAAGGATGTTAAGATTTCCGTGAAACTTTTATCAGAGAGGTTTTCCGTGTTGTGGGACCGACACAGTCCAGACTAGGAAAGGATTTCATACTTGGGTTCCCAGCAGAACCTCAAAGCTCCTGGTTCAGCTTCTGTTCATCTCAGACCCAGAGAAATATTCTTTCTCACTGAGCAGAGTAGTTAATTATTTAAACAAAGTCAGGCAGCTCCAACACAGGGCAGGAGCAAAGAGATGGGAAAAGTGAGCATATCTTGCTGGTTAAGATGAAAGGAAGCCAGATGGATGAGACTGCTTTATCTAATTTAGACTTGCCAATTTAGTCTGAGCATCCCTTCTTCCAGGTGAGTATTTTAATTATCAAGTCTTCTTTCTATTGTTCTGAGGTGACTTGCTCTTTTATGAATGTTTTATATGTGGTTTCGAATTTTCTCAGTTTCTCTCGACTATGAAACCTACATCTGTTGTGAAAAATAATTCTTGTCTTTCAGGTTACCGAATGTTTCTTTATTTAGTATTTCTCAGTTCTTCATTAAGAACCTATAACATCAGCAGTTGAGTTGTGTAAAACTATAACTTTTGTTGCTAATCTCATCTATATTTCTCTTGCCAGCATATCAGGTTTATACAACTGAAACGTGAGACACTGAATGGAAGGAATGATTAGCACAACCTCAGTCTTGTTTACATGCAGATTGTTCTGTCTTAGTTTAGATATTTCAGAATGTTCAATATTTAATGATAATATATGCAATTATTTGCCAAATGATAAGGCAGAAGATTATGTAAGTTAAGCAATTAGTCATTCAGTATAGCTGCAGTTTGGCCATAGCTTCTGCTGCAAAGCCAGAGAAGTGCCTTCTGAAGTTCTGTCAAAGAAATATGACTTAGAGGGCAACACTGAGAAGGAGCTTGTAGCTACACTTAAGCAATATTTAAAGCTGCATGGTATGCATCAAATTTGTCTCTTACCTGCAAAAATCCAATCTGGTAAACATTTTCTTTTCCTCTGTCATCCAAAAGCCTAACTTCTGGTTTTAACATGGTTTGAACTAATTGTGCAGCTGCCTCGTCAGCATGCTATATTGTCTCTGCTTTGCAAAAATACCAAACTGCTCTCTGAGCTGGCAGGTGAGACCATATTTCTGCTGCAATATGGAGTTTTGAGGAGCACAACTAATCTCTCTCTCTTTATTATGTCTTGTTCTAGTGCTCATGATCTCACAAAATGGGATCTGTTCAGTAACTGCTACAGATTATTAAGAACTGGAATTGAACATGGAGCTATGCCAGAACAGGTACTGTTAGCAACACCTGCATTGCATCATTTGGGGATTCAGTGTTTACAAGAGTCTCATAATGGAGATAGTCAAGAGATTAATGCATTAGACATCAGTTATTTAGTAAAATTATGGAACCTTAAGTGAAGTTACTCTTGGAGTTAGAGGAGGAGGAAAATCTGACCTTGTTTCTTTTCTACTCCATGTGATTTTGAGCTACTTGCTTCACCTTTCTCATTTGTCAAGCAAGGAGTAACTCATGTCCCTGGCAGTGACGAGCACCATATAAGTCATGATTTTTACTCAGGAACTCGTCATTTCTAAACCTTGGCTGTGGTTCAAATTATTGCAATGATTGTGCATTAAAGGTGAGATGAGTGCTTACGAAAACCAGAAAAGCACTTATCAAGGATGCTGGCCAACCTTTCCAGTGAGGTTCTTTCAGTTTGATGTGGTTTGGGCTTTGTTTTCTTAGTGTTCTGAATAAAGGGACCACTGAACACAGAGACATTTCACATTCTCCCAGAGTGCGATTTCAGCTTCAACTGCAGACTCCCTACTGGAGTATTTAAGCTATATTTTCATTTCAGTTGGAAGACAGTTGCTAATTAGAAAAAAATAATGAGAAAAATATTTCTGTTCTATTTTTAGAAACTTTTTCTAGATAGGAAGTATTGGGAGATCTGAGGCTTTTCTCACAGCCAAGTTTGATGAAAGTAGATGGAGTTTTCTGAAAAGGAATAGTTTGGCATCTTTAGTAATGTCCTTCAGGAAAGTATTTTGTGAAGCAGCTAAGTGCTGTTACAAACATGATTTACCATGCACAGAACTGCAAATGGTTGGAAGTCCCTTCATGCTGAAAAGGTTTTGGAATTTTTAGCACCTATTATGGAACTGAAATTTTAAGAAGATATTGATGCTTTTGTGGACATCACGAATACTCATCCTGTATTGTCCATGATGAAATAATTCTTTCCTCCTCTTTTTTTTTTTTTTAATTGGACTACATGTTCTAGGCAGTATTACTCATGAAGATTTAGAGATATTTAAACCAGTATTTTGAGCTGGTGTATGTAGGTGTTGGGTTGTGCTTCTGTCGTGCTGTGCTCTGACGCACGATTTTCTTTTCTCTTTTGTGTCCCAGCAAACCACAGTAAATGTTTCATTCACAATAGGTTTATATTCGTAACTTCATAATAATTTCTTATTGCACTAAGCTGAACAAGGAGAACAATGTCCAGAAAATCTGAGAACACTTCCTAAGAGCTGCTCTTATTTTTTTTGGCCCCAAACTATGTTGTACATTTTACATACACTTTCCTGTTTGTTATTTCCAGCATGCTTAGATTCTCTGTGTTGCCTGTGTTGCAGATAGTTGTCCAGGCACTGCAGTGTTCGCATTACTCTATTCTCTGGCAGCTGGTGAAAATCACTGAAGGTTCCCCTTCTAAAGTAAGTAGACATTTGATCATACAAATTTTGCTGAAGATACAGAACTTACCTTAACAGGCATTAGATCTGATTCGCTGAAACTTCACCCAGTGTACTCTCTTTTATACCATTGTGAAGCTGGTAGAAAATACTTTGTTTTGACTTACGTAGTATTTTAAGATATATTAAGTATCATACATATGTCTGAGTAAAAGATATGAAAAGCAGAAGCTTGTCTTTATCGGGACTTGACACTAGTTGATTTTTATGGTTTTATTGTTTAACATACTTAATTTGAATATAACAGCTAGCATGAACAAATAAGCATTGTTAACGTTACCTATCTAATAATTGCAAGCAACACTAATGGTCTCTACATCACATAGCTTAATATTTATGTGGGTTTACCTTGTTTACCCTTCAGGTACATCTTTCACGTTGCTGAATATAGGCTTGCTGGCAGTGACAATTACTAATAAAAAGCAAATGCATGCAAATGTAATGCAGTAAGATCAGTGTTACATGCAGTTCGATCATTATACTTAGTATTTTCAGAGTCTATCCTTAGTAATTTCTCAATCAGAGGCCAGTATCTGATCTTTTTGGGTGTTTTCAGAAGTAAAACACCAAAATAGAGTATGAAATGTATAGTAGTAAGTGTACTTTCCTGCCCACAGCAGAAACAAATTAAGGAGAAATCCACAAACCTGATGCAGTTGGAGCATTTTTTTTTTTCTTAGTTTTTTTTCCTATCAAACTTAATTTTCATTTGTTGACAATAAAAATAAATCCAGGTGCAGTATATCTGTCCATTAAGTCATTATGAGATCATTTTGCCTGTGGCTATTTGCCATGATTTAGGCTTATGAGTTAGCAGACATTAAAGGGAATCACTTTGGAATTAAGATGTATGGGAGGACAAAGGCTTTAATAGGAAACACATTAGAATGAGGGATGGTGTATTTCATTAGCATTTTTTAGTTATCTAGGCTCTTAAAGGTATATTTCTGGCACAGTATTTTAATACGCAGGTCCATTCAGCTTTCTAGTCATACTTTGCTGTAGCTTTAATGATCTAAGGACACACAAAGGTGATGATTTGTAGGCTGAAGTGGTGCCTTTGGTAGACCAATGGTAAGAGCTGTAATAGTTAGAAAGGTTTTTGGGCATATAAGCCCTTCAGGTTTGAAGTAATGGAAGATTGCAATACAAAGTGAACATTTTCATGGTTTCTGTATGGATACAGATCACTAAGTTGTCTCTGAAAGAAAAGAGGGGGGTCATTGATACCTATAGGAGGGTGGGAGCAACTGAAGGAGAGGTGATAGGGCAGTTTCCAGGAGTGAAGTAGAAGCTGAATAGTGCTAATGGGAGAGAAGATAGGTGAGTGTTGATAAGGCTAGTGAGGAGTGACTTACAATTGTTGTAAAAATTAGAAATTTATATTAGACTGTGAAACTAATTTGTCTGAGTCCTCTGTCTTGCACCTAGCAGCTTCATGAATTGTTATTGCTAGGCCAGTTTAGAAGACTTTTTTTTTTTTTCCAAGACTCAGAGAAATAGACTTATAAGAAATGTTCATCCCCTACTAGCTGGATCATTTGTGTGAATTCATACTCACAAACAGTAGTTGCTCTTTCAAAGTGAGTTCTTTGAGCAGAGCCCAACATTTGAAATAATTGTGTTTATAATTTTGACTCAGGGTAAGGTTGTACATAGATGGGGCTTTGAGCAACCTGGTCTAGTTCACATTTCCCCGCTGTCTGTCACGGAGGGGTTGGAACTAGCTGATCTCGAAGGTCTCTTCCAACCCAGACCATTCCATGGCAACCAGGGAGATACAACTGGGAACAGAATCTTTTGAAGAATGAAGTTGTTCTTCAGTCAGCTCTTCCAGACATGCAGCCTCTCCCTCTAAAGGAATGTTCTGTTTTGATTACCGTGGTGGGCATTGTGCCTAAGCCTAGGACACAGTCATTGCCTTCTGAGGGATGTTCTGTGTTACAGCTGCTGGGCATGTCTTGGATGCTGGCTGGCTACGTGAGGCTAGGTGTGCTAGTCTGTAGGCTTTGTATGTGTGGCAGGGAAAACCTGTTTGACTCACGTGATCTAAATCAAATTGGGGTTGTGGTAGTTTATTGATTTGTTAAAGAAACATAATTAGCATGCAGTCAATGAAATACATCTCCAGGATCAGTATCACCAATACAGCAGGTAAAACGCAATACTAGACACTTGACAAATGCTTTCAAACACGTGAAGTGTCCTTCTCTAACTATTTGCAATTGATTCTAAACTGCTCCCCAACACACACATATATATTTAGACAGGTACACTCGAATAAAAAGAAGAAAGTACAAATCCACTGCCTTTCTTTTGGGACCATGAGATCCTCTACTTACACGTGGCTCCTGCTGGACAGGAGGGTGCTCCAGCTTCATGGGTGTCCATGCCACTTAATGCAGTCTGTTAATTCACATGCCAGTGCAAAGCATCTGCCAAGTCACCTGTACTCACTGAAGCTGTGGGTTCTGCCTTACACCCCAGGCTGAGAGTCCTTCAGCTGAGTGCAGGCTGCTCACAGCTGCCAGCAGGGAAGGTGCACAGCCAGGCCTAGGCAGTGATGGCAGCGTTGGGTGCCACTGCTCCACGCCACGGTGGTCCCATAAACACAAGGTTTCATGATTCTGTTATACTTCTTTTCAAAGTGACTTCTCCCTTTCTCGGAAGTTTCTTGGTAGTCTGGTTGCTGTTTAATGTAGTGATTTTAAGCAGACTTCACTGTCAGCTTTCCTCCCAGCATCATCATTTTTTTTATGCAGACACCCCTGCAGAACCATTAACGTTGGTTGTTCTGTTCACACACACAGCTGCACTCATGTTCTCATCCTATCAGCTGTTGTTTATCCAGACCATGTTACCAGGAGGACTCTGCAGGTTCCCTCACACTGTGTAATACTGTTCTCACACTGCAGTTTTAATCACTGTGCTTATGAAAGCGATGCCAGTATAAAATGTTTTCAAGATGTTTGAATGGCAGAGTTGTAACTACTGATTATTTGAACTAATAAGAAAGTCTAAATCCTCTGCCAAGTACAATTCCTCTAATTAACTAAAGACAGAATAGAGGAGAGGCAGAGTTATTTTAAATCACTTTTTTCAAGATGGACTGGGAGAGGGGTGAGTGGGGGTGAAGGAATGGCATCTGTTGAAAAGAATGGCTTCCAGTGGGATCATTACAGGAAACACTGATGAGTAAAAGAAAGGTTGCAGTGGGTGAGGATGGCAAGCCATAAGCCTTGAAGCATCCTCAGAGCAGTGCTCTTATCACTGGCCTTGCTCCTGTCGAGCTCAGAGGAGGCTGAGGCCATGACTGGGGGACTGTCACTAAGCAGTGATAGGAAGCACAGTACAGAGGGGAAGAGGTTTATATTGTGGTGTTTGTGGGAACAGTCTGTGATACCCTAGAGAAAAACTATTCTTCAAATGAAAAGGAGTTTTAAGGCAGTTTCAAAGGGAAATCAGTTGCAAATTCTCTGATGTGTAGACCTTGGGGAACAAGTGTTTGGAAGTATTAGGCTATACAGCTGTTTTTTTCCATCTAGATTTCTGCACGTATTCAACAAATCAGGTGCCTGGGACCATTGAATTATGCACTGTGCATGTATGTAATGAAAAGGAAATATCTGCAGAAGATTAGAGTCTAAAATCTTAGAACAGCTTAAAAAACAGAAAAGAAGCAAGAATAGAGCAAGCATTCACAGGCAAGTCAGAGGTGAAACAGTTCTGAATGAGCTGCAGCCAGACCAGCCAAATGCAGAGCTATTGCTAAGTGATTAGTAGGCAGACAAATTAGTAGAGAGGATTTTAAAAGGATTTAAAGAAGAACATAGTGACTTGGAGGCTTTTCATATTACTGTGGACACAGTGAAAGAAAGCACAGAGTGCTGCAGTGTCACGAGGTGCTAAAGGTTGTGTTCTGCACTAGGGTTGAACGCTAACAACTCGTGAACATGGTGAAGTTTGTCAAAGAGTTGGGTTTGGAAGAAGTAAGTTAATACTCCACAGAAGTAGCTTTGTGGAAAGACAATGGGAAAATAAGAGTGAAAACACTAGCTAGCAAAACTACAGCATTTCTCTATGATTTCACTGGGGAGAAAGAAGCCTTCAGTTTAAAGCTAGAAAATAACAGACAACTTTTAGATAAGTCCTGCAAACAGTTGTTCAGTTACAGTTGGTGGCAAAACCAGTTCAAGTCCTCGCTCTTAGTGGCTCGTTCTTGTTCCATGTACTAGTTACATTTTAAGGTATTACTTGTGTAGTTCAGGAGTGGGTTATTTTTGTCGTGGGTCACTTCAGTAATCCAGTTCACAGTGTGACTTCATGGTTTTAGCCAAAAGGAACCAAAAGGACACAACGTAGTTTATACCACTTTTTCTGCTGAAGCCAGCATCTCTTGTAATCTCTCCTGAAGAACCTTGGCTGTGTGCCTTAGAATGGTAGAAGACTTGAAAATAGAATTTGTTTTCTTCTTTACCATTTTCTGTTTTAAAAAAACAAACCAACAACCACATTATCACTCTGCAGTAGTCTGGGGACTTCTCCAATTTTAGAAAGTTCCAGATGGCTTTGTTGCACTGTTCAGGGAGACTTTCTTTTGCTGTCTGTACTTTTCAAGTTGAATGTTTGTCATGCTTTAAAGTGAGAATAATAAATAGTGTATGTTAGGTGTTACTCAGGCTTTGACAGGAAGAAAAATGGGAGACGTTCCATTTCTAAATTTTTACATAGGATTTTTTTGTAGGTTTTAGTTTCTCTTTTGAATCATTAGCATTTAAATGAAGATAATTATGTTAGAAAGTAGTTTCTATAGATAGACTGAAATGAAAGTGATTGTAATAACTATGTTTAAAAGTGTAAACCAGATGATCATGTCACAGCAAACTGTTAAGTCTGCTGTCAGTGCTAGGTAAACTCTTGGAATGGGTGATGGAAAACAGTCAGTACAAGCCTGAACAAATATGGCAACAAAAAAGACCAGAAGGGACAAGTAAACTTGAGAAAGCTGCATTTTTGACTGATAAAGACACTATTTTGTAATACCAATTTCTGTAAGACATTAATATCACATCGCATTGCAGGTGAATATGTGTATTTAATGTAATCCTTATTCAGTAGCTAAGAAGTGGTTAATATATTCAATAAAAATTGAAATTGGGAAATCATCTTAAGGTAATAGCTTCTGAGGCAGCCAAATAGAAGATGTCTGGGAACAAGAAGGCTGATCTCTAGGAACTGATCACATAGAAGAGACCAAGGTGCCTTACAGATCATGCAACCGTAGCGTAACGCAGTTGCAGAAAGGGATCTTTGCCTATATTAAGAGAGAGAAGTGATCAGTAGTAAAAAGGTGTTGTAGCTTATAGATCTGTAGAGTCTGGATCAGAAAGCCACTCTTACTCTATTGAAAATCAAGAGATTCAGAGATCTAGGAACCTGTGAGCTGCTTAGGTGTGTTTGCATACCTGCCTTCTGTTGTGAGTTCAGCACAGAAAGAGCATACGGCCACAAAAAGGTTGTTCAGTAAACAAGGAATAATGAGATCTTATGATAAGATGCGGTAAAAGAAGCTAAAACTAGAAATGAGACACATGGACTGCTGAGCCAGCAAAATAAAAAATCAGCGTTTTTGGTAAGGAAAATGTTGCATGTGCACTATGTGGAATGTTTAGGTTTTGTCAGGGTGTTCTGGAGGACATCTTCTACCTGGAAGCTGGTACAGGCTGATACCACGCAGAACATGTCAGCAGTAGTAATAGTCCAACAGTCTCAGTTATTAGTGGCTATAATTTGGGATCTTCTTTACACAAAATCTCTGGTGAAAACGTGGAGGTGAAAGATCTTTGAAGCAGTTGCAGATGCACGATGCAGAAGCTCTGCCAGACAGGTGGCAGACAAAGCAGGAGCTTTGCATCACCTGAGCAATGCAGAGTAGCAGAATCTATGAGTCAGTGCTGACAAAGCTGGTCCTTTTGACAAAACTAAGTCCTGTTTTCCTCTCTGTGTTGAACTGGGTCTTAATATGAACAGAATAACTATTTAAAAAGGAGCCAAGTTATGTATATTTTCATATTTATTTTTCTGCCCACAAATCTGCCTTTCTCTAGATCAACAAACCTCCTCCCTTCTTCCCCATATCATTATATTTCTGCAGTGTGCCTTCACATTTCCCGTGTGTGCAGGCAGTTAAGATAACGTTTTTGTTGAATTTGGGATTCCTCATTGATATTTTTTGTTCATGTTCGTTTATCTTCATACAGAATTATTTTTAAACCACCAGGTGGGCTGACTTCGATGGATAGATCTTTTTCTTCTGAAACATGTATAATTTACATTCAGTATAAAATACAGATGTATTTCATGTATTTTTATGAACCTAGAGATGTATTGTTTTATTAATAGTACTTATTACAGGAAACCTTGTGCCATTCATCTGAAAACTAATGACTTGTTTTACTCTGTGCATACATTTTCACAGCCTCCCTTTGCGTTGCTAGCACGTA
Source organism: Odontophorus gujanensis (assembly GCA_013399175.1). Classification (NCBI taxonomy): domain Eukaryota; kingdom Metazoa; phylum Chordata; class Aves; order Galliformes; family Odontophoridae; genus Odontophorus; species Odontophorus gujanensis. The sequence continues at coordinate 154,703 of VXAB01001220.1, forward strand.
GGGTTGAATGTGTGAAATTACCACCATCTCCTTACACTGCTTTTTCTTAGCAACCTTTCATTAATATTTACATGTTATCCCTTTTTAATATTTATTCCAGGAAGACTTGCTGGTATTGAGGAAAACTGTGAAATCCTTTCTGGCTGTTTGCCAGCAGTGTCTATCAAATGTCAACACCCCAGTTAAAGAACAGGTAAAGGAAGTGTCTGCCACATGCTCTTTTTGAAGTGTGAATGTTGAAAACTGTAGTGAAACTCAAGATGACATTGCACCAAACTTAGAAGACGCACATGATTGTTCCTGCAAGTAAAACTGACCAAACACTCAATAAAAAGAACTGTTAAAATCACCTCCAAAGTCCAGCTAATATCAAATTCATTTCTGATAGAACATAATAGTTGCTTAGGCCCTCGTTCAGCTGTCTTCACTGTAGGTATCTAGCTAAATCACCTAAAATTAAAGTCCATTCCTTTTCTTAACTAGTGTATTAATGGATGTAAACAGGCACTTTTAGAGGATGATTCACACCTCAGATTGGCTGAATCTTTCTTCGTGTATTTCAGGATATTCTTTTTTTCCCCTTGCATTGAGGATTAGTGAATCTAGATCAACTTCCTTCCTACTCAAGTCAAATACCTGATGTTAGATTGGGGGAAAAAGTCTAAACCTCAATATTTAATTATTTTGTCATCTTGATAACTCCATTAAATGTAGCAGTAAATGCTAATTAGTGTGTCTCTGTTTCCCATGGTGGCTAATTGGAGAAAATTGAGACTTCCACCCATACAGGTCATTCGTATGTACTCTTCCTAGCAGGAAAAGAATGTTAATTAATTGTACAAAAATACTCTGAATTACACTACAGATTTATTTTCACACTGTGCAAAAATAGTTACTTGACAAATAGTTCTGCCTCTTTAGTAAATCATAGTAAAATATTTGCTTACATATAAATATCAAGATCTGGAGGACTTTCAAGAATTTGAAGAATGTAGTCCTCACAGCTTAGATTGCTGTGCTTCTTCAGAAAGCTGATTGCAAACATAAATGTGTGTGTCTGTGTTCATGGGCATGTGAGCACACACGTGCCAAAGGTACATACACAAAACACAGTCATACAAAGATATCCATTCTTTTTGTAGTTCAAAGTAGTTATCCAGTTAGCTACGTTCAGTTTTTGGAAAGCCACACGTGCATGGATTGGGAAGCTTCTGTTATGTGTATTTAGAAGTTGTAATAAAAGAAATCAAATCCAAGGACTTGCTGAAATAATATGCAGTCTCTGCAATGAACAATAGCTGGTATATTTGTTAAGATTTTAACGATGTTTGCTGAATTATATCAGGTCTGCTGACATCTTTTAGTTGTCTACAAATTGCTTTGCTGTATCAGCACTTCCATGATTTTGCCAAGAATAATTAATTGACACACAGGTACTTGTGTTTTTTAAAAGATAATACTTTTTAGCAGGTACTGCTTTGGGTTTTTATTTATTTATTTAAGGTCAGCTCTGTTTGGCTTTAAATTGTCTTCTGCAAGTAGATATAAATAATAAAGGCTCAGAGATCTTCCTTCTTATGTATTTTTAAGGGGCTGTGAGGTATCATTGTCTTCCAGGAGATTAACTTATTAACTTATTATTATTTTTAGTATTCTGAACAGTTAACTCTTGACGTAGAACATTTTTTATCAACATTGTATAATGTGAGAATAACATCTAGCTGTACATCAGAGGTCCCTTCCATCTAACTCATCTATGATCTTTTTGATTTTCTTTCTTAAGAAGTCTATCTCTGTTTTTGCAAGGGCAGGAACTTCTTGATTTTGCTGATTTTTTTGAGATTTTTCATGTTTTCTCTCTAGTGTATTTCCTCCTTAGCTTAACTGATCTTCTCTGAGAAGAGCATGCACATCTTAAAGGAGGGAAGAAAGTGTAAAGTTGAGAAATGGAACTGAAACACCCCACATTTTCTTAGACTGAAATAAATCTCTGACTAGACATGTCTACAATACATCATCATCTGTACCTGAGCCCCCTACTGTCTTTGTCTTGGACAGAAGAAAAAAAACAAAAAAAAAGCACTTTACTGCATGAGTTTTTCTTTTTAGAGGAATATTTTACTTTTTTTGAGGTCTGCATCAGGATTAACTTGAATTCTACTGAGTGTTAAAGCAGTTCAGTACAGCCAAATCATCACTGAAACACATGCTACATTTTCAGGTACTGTAGAGAAAAATCTCAAGTACTGCCACCTGTGTAAAAAGTCATGGTTTTCCTCTTCTTTAACTATTTATCAAAAGAGGTGTTTTTTCTTTACTGCAGTCCCTGGAGAAGAAAGATTTACATTTCTTCCCAGAAAGAAGAAATGGAAATGTAATACATTCATCCTGGATGCGGAACATCAGTAAATAGAGTTCCCTACATAGAAATAAGAGACGTAGTATTTTAAAACTAAAGGAACCCTCAGTGAACAGCACAGAAACATACACAACTGTATTTAGTTAAAGGACATTTGTTAATAGAGGGAGAATATCTTGAAATTATATAAATGGTGTTCTGGTTTTTACTTACCTATGTTTCTTAGTCTTCTTACATCTCTTTTGCCTTTCAGGCCTTCATGCTGCTCTGTGATCTCTTGATGATTTTTAGTCACCAGCTGATGACTGGAGGTCGTGAAGGTCTTCAGCCATTGGTGTTTAATCCAGACTCAGGCCTCCAGTCAGAACTTCTCAGTTTTGTGATGGACCATGTCTTCATCGACCAAGATGATGAAAACCAGAGCATGGGTATGTTTAGCTTTCATGTTTTCTACTTAGCTTTTCTTTCATAACAGATGCAGAAGAAACAGGAGAATTGAACAAACTGATCTGAAAATTCTAAAATGTTTTTAAAATTGTACCTTCCTTAGTTTGGGAGGGCAAAGAATAAGCATGCATATGAAATATTCAGCCCTGTGTGTGTTAAAAAGTAGTTATGAAGTTCACTTCGTGAGGCCAGGTGTCTGCAGATGACATGGGAGCAGCCTGCAGACTACATGCTATTAATGTGTACAAAACTGTTCCTTTTTTTTAATCTTTTTCTTAGTATTTATTTTCAAAATACTGAAGTACTAAAATAGTAGAATTTTCAAAATAAAGCTCAGGATTCTTGATTTGATAGTCACTGGAGACCTAGTTAGACCTAGACTAGTTGGGGAAGTATCATGTATGCTTGCTTGCATCCTTGTTATCTCTTAGGCATCTGTGTGTGGCTGTGCTTTGAGAGGTAGTAGGTGAGGCATCTCTGCTTCCTCAAAAGGATGATGAGATCATTTGCTTTCAGTCAAGGGAGAACAGATTTGTTATTGAGATCTGCTTTTAAATAACTCATTGCCACTACTGTGTGTTACAAATACCTAAATCCATAAAGGGAGGTACCCAATTTCTGAATCCTAAACAACTTTGGAGAGGAGAAGGAATCCCAGAGGGTAAAAAAAAAACCAACAAAACAAAACAAAAATCACCCAACCATGATACACGTGCTGAATGCAAACTGTAATTCTTTTTTTGGCACATTTTCTGAATTTGCATTGAACTCAGTTACTTGTATGTTAACATGGCACGTAGGTGCTGGTTTTGATGTTTTCAGACAGTAGTGAATAGAGGTAAGATCTCAGAGAATTTATTCTTGCTTTAGGGATACTTCAGTCTTGTAGCTCACTAGCTCCCCACTAGTTTGCATCTTTTTGAGCATCTCTTTAAGGATTGCAGTAGCCAGAAAAGGCTGCTTTTTAAAACACATCTTCACCACAAGTGCACAGTGCAAGTTAATCGTACTTTATGAGCTCAATGTTCAGAATAATTAATCAAGTGTAACTTTTAAGAGGACATTATTTATTTTTCTCTTGAGCTACATTAGTGCTTTTTAATGTCCTGTAATGGGACTGAGAAGACAGCAAAAAGGTGGATGAATATCTTTGTGTCCCCAGATGCTACTCTTCGCTCCGTGAAGTCAGTCTAACAATTTACAGTTTTTGGTATTCAGAATATTTCATAACTATAAGAAGAAATGAAGTAAAATGAGGGGATGTTGTTGGGCTTCAGTTCTAAGGATTGAAGTGTACACACAGTCAACTCCACAAGAGATTTCCTACTATGAAATACATGATTTATACCCAGTGGCTTTGTGAAAAATAAAGTAAGAGTGAAGCAAAAGAGTCTCAGTGATGCTGTGTCCCTTCTGGCCCCTACAGAGGTCTGTTTTTCCTCAAGCTGGTTAGGACATTCCCCTTAAAAAAACTCTCTATTAAATACATGATATTTGTTACAGCTGATTGCATTTTCTTCTTGTGTGGTATGGTTTTACTATATGATAATGTATTTCATGTTATGCGTATAGTTTTCATTTTCATTCAAAGTGGAATCCTGAATGGAGATATAATACTTAAGAAATCAGCACTCAACATCTCTTACAACTGGATTTTACTTCCTGTTGTTTACTCCTGCTTTAGAGCTGTGGATTTCATGCCTACAAATCCAAGGCATGCTGTAGAAGTATGGGTTTCTAACTCTTCTCATGTGAATCATTTAGAGATCAGTCATGTTAGAGAAGTATCTCCAACTGTCCTTTGGTTTCAGAAGTTAAGCATAAAGCATTCGATCACTCTTCCCTGTGGCCTTTCATGTGGTAAAGAAAATAAGTGATTCAGTTCCACGTGGATTGTGTTCAGTATTATTCAGAACTACAGAATCCATGGTGAATTGTGTCATCTTCCTGAAATTCCCAAATTCCCTGAAGGTCCTAATGTTCAAGAATAATCATCTTTTGTTTTAGCTTCTCCTGCAACAATCCTTGCTTCCATTTTAAATAACTGACTTTTTTTCTTGAACACTACTCTTAAATAATGTTGCTCTAGAAAATAATAGGCAATTATAATAACTTTCTTGTTGATGCTTTCAGAGGGAGATGAAGAAGATGAAGCTAACAAAATAGAAGCTTTACATAAGAGAAGAAACCTTCTGGCTGCCTTTAGCAAGCTGATAATTTATGACATTGTGGACATGCATGCAGCAGCTGATATCTTCAAACACTATATGAAGGTACAGCTCTGTGTATTCTGCTCCTCCTAAGTGAACATAGATTGTAGTGTCAGGTTACTTGCTTCTCTCCCTTGCAGTGCAGTAGTTAAAGACTGACCTCTTGAAAGCTTTCCCCAAGCCTTATTTGATTTCTGTACATTTTTTCTTTTTAAATTACACCTTACACTGAGAAACTGTAAGATCTGAACTAGCCTTCCTATGTAAGGAGAATCTTACTAAAGGCAAAACTTGATCGTATTAGATGCTGAGTATTTTCAGGGAGGCTTACATTTACAGAGAGTTTCTTATCCTGCTCCTCAAATTAATTCTTAGAATCCACAATAACAGTTGTTTGTCAGTGTCATACTTCACTGGGAGCCTCCCAGTCTTGGTGTTTGCCATAGCAGAGAAGCAGACTTCTTTTCTGTGGGAAGAGATTGTTTTAAAACAGGAGTGCAGTAAAAACACAGTGTAGTACTGCTGTAAGTGGGTATGTGTTACCTGAATGTTTTATCAACATACACTGCTTATATACAGTATTTAACCCCAGAGAAATTCAGAAAGACTTGCTACACTGCTGCCACTTTACACTGTACTTTGCAAGTTTACCTGCCAGAAAGCATGCACGTAGCACTCCTGACACTGCAAAGCTACACAGAGTCCCTCAGCTTATATCACATTGCCAGGTGTACCCCATGTGTCTCTCTGTAAGAGATTAGGCAATCCAAAGAAGACAGAGCAACACTTCCAAGATGAAGCTATCACACTCCAGGTTGGTTTATTTTTTTCTCTCTCTCTTTCCCTCTTTCTCTTGAAATAAGGGATGAGTGAGAGAAACTGAGTTTAAAGTAGAGTGCAAACTAGGATGATTTCTGTAGAAAAGAAGTCAGGAACAGTATTTGAGAGGGGATGAAAACAAGTGGTTGTAAATACCTAAAGATTAATCAAGCTGAAAGAATACAGGAGGAAAAAACGTTTTAGATTCCCAGCCCGAAGTTTTAATTAATGATTATGCAGGCTGTGGCTCTCAGCAGTCATTCCTCATTCAGTGCAGAGAATGAGCCAGTGCATCATACAGACTAATTCCTGATTCAGTTTTCTGGCTTCAGTGAATTCCATTCTTGGCCATCCAACTCACCACGGACCTTCTGTTTGTAACTGTCTGTCAAATAATGTATAGGCTGCATTATTGCTACTTAATGCATTATTGCTACTTAAAATTTTAGCCACAGCTCATTTCATCTAACATTTAGTTGGGATAGCGAATGCTCTTTTGTTTGTTTTTCAATGTGTTATTACAAAGGTGATAACAAATAAAGAAGTCCCTTATCACCAGGTACAGGCTACTAGTCAGCTTGAATTTTCATACTGAAACACTGCCTCTCACTCCTAGAAGAAATATGGGTTTGAGGTTGTTGTGGTTTTGTTTGTTGTTGTTTTTTTTTAACTACTGCCTTTTCAAAAGAAGAACTAGAAGTAATCAGAAAGACTGAAATATTGTGTAAGAATTTCTGTTAAAGAGGATTTTTCCCTACATTTTTTTCCTAGTACTACAATGACTATGGAGATATCATTAAGGAAACCCTGAGCAAAACAAGGCAAATTGATAAAATCCAGTGTGCAAAGACACTCATTCTCAGTTTACAACAGGTAAGAATATTGATTTTTGTTAGAAATCCTACATTGCAAAAATTCCTGGGCAGCACTTTTCTCCAACGCTGTTTACAGTGAAGCAAAAAAAACCTGCTTCTGTTAAGAGCCTGTGTTGCTCCTCGATTCAGGCTGTCACTACTGATTTGTCTCTGTATCATTAAGCCAACAACAGGCAAAGTTTTGGTCAGGTTAAAATGGAAGAACAGGAGGAAGGAGCTTTGAGTGCAGTTTGATCCAAGACAATTTATAGTGTTTGTTTACTGATACCCAGTGAACAAGAGGAGTTAGAATTACCTTTTCTCCTTTAATTTTGTCTGAATACTGATTGATTTTACAAACTTTGAGCTGATGAGTTGAAGTCCTCCAATATTATTGAGCATGCTTCTTCCATGTACAGTTTGCTTTATAGCAACCATAAATTATTGGCTTGATGATGAAAGCCATCTTTGTTCTGCTGGCTGCACAAAGTGTGTGCTTCCCTAAACACTGTTTAGATCCTTGAACTACGTGGTGTATCCATTACATAGAGAAAATTCTTACATAAATTAGGTGTTTTTGAATCAGCTGGGCCTTCCAGAATTCATTCTGAACAACTAGAGAATTTCCTGTTGCAATCTAGAAGCAGAGAGAAATGTATGAAAACCTGATAAAAACTGAAGAAATTCCAGAGGAACTGTCAAGTGTCAAAGTAATTCCTGTCCTGAAGACTTGGAGTAAGGAAGAATCTGGATGCCAGAGATCTACCAGCCTAGTACCACAAATAAAATATATATAAGACAAGCTATTTGCAAGTTCCTAAGTGATAGGTAACAGTCAGTATGAATTTGTCAAGGAGAAATCACATCAGAGGAAGCTGCTTTCATGAGTTATATGGTAAAGAGCTTGTGAATAGGAGAGAAATGGTAAATTTAATGCAGTTGTTGACAGAGTCTCCTCTGATGCTGTCACTAGCAAGTTAGTAAAATGTGGTCTAAATGGCAGTACCATAATAAGATAATATAAAAAGATAAAGAACTGTTTAGAAAACTACTGAGTTTTTAATGATTGTGCTGAAATAGCATTACCAAGCAAGTTTTAAGGCATTTACCCCATAATGCTCTTCAGATATTCATTAAGTCTTGAGTGGTGGAATAGAAATTTTGCTTCCTAATTTTCTAGCTGGTACTGATGTGATGGGTGACACAGGTATTGTAGAAAGCAGCGTAAGAATGCAGCATCACCTTGATGATTTGGGAAAACAGTAGATTGAATCCAGTGAAGGTAAGTGCCAGGTACTGCTTACGAGGTGTGGTCTGCACAAGTACAAGGTGGGGCACAGTTGTCAAACAGCATTTACACAGAAGGTGGTTTGGGAGCTGAGGTGGATTAGAAGATAAGTGAAATCTATCCTATCTGTGTAAAAAAAAAGACACAACTGAGTGTAATGTCCACTCTGCCCTAACAGGTTAAAAATAAAAGCCTTTGTCAATGAATGTGTTTTCTAGCACACAGATTTTAACAACTGAATTGTTTCTCTAGCTGTTCAATGAGCTTGTTCAGGAGCAAGGTCCTAATCTGGACAGGACATCTGCCCATGTTAGTGGAATTAAGGAACTGGCTCGTCGGTTTGCTCTCACTTTTGGCTTGGATCAGATCAAGACAAGAGAGGCTGTGGCCACACTACACAAGTGAGTGGTGGTAAATAAACTAGATTTTTATATCACTTCACCTTAATGTCTTTGCTCAGTAATACCCTTCTGTAGGAATATAGTTTAACCAGGTTCTGGAATAATTATTTATTCTAATTTCTGTAGAAAAATGATGGAGGGTGTAAATGTATGGATGTAAGAAAGGAAAGAAGAAAAAATAGCTGCAGTCTATTTATTTGTGTGATTGGAATAGCCATTTTTATCTAAGGTGAAGTCACAGGTATTATGTGCATTTGTGAGGACTGTATCTAACAACTCTGTAGCATGCTACTGTGTACTCTGTAGGTACCCAGGGATTTATGAAAAGGTAGTCCAACAATGATTTGGAGATCTATTGTATTTTTTAAGCAGATTGAACCTTTTTATGTAACTTCTGTGCAGGCATTGCTGAGTTTGAATTATGACTTCTCCATGCCATAAAAAGGTTAAAATATTAATGTCTGCTGTCTCAGAGCATTAAGACTGAGATGAGCAAAACATGATCGTGTCTTCATATTCATAATGTAAATAATTGAATGAATTTGACCAGGAAAAAGGCATGAGTGATGCAGAAAATTGGAGGAGACAAAAAATAAATCATATGTGGGAATGGATAACAGATGAATCTGTACCTGCTAGTTTACATTTCCCTCCTAAGTTTGAACAGAAACTCCAGATTCTCCTTCGTGCCCATCTTAAGCTTTCAGCAAATATCTGGGGAGCTCTTAGAAAATCCTAATGCTTGTCCAAATAAAAGGTGACATCTTTTTGTCCAGAGGGTGAAGTGTAGGTGGTGAGTGTGAGAGTTCCAGTCATGCTGCTGTATAGCATGGGAAAAGTAATGTGAGTTCTTTCATATCTTGAGCTGAGTGTGCTGTTGTTTTGCATTGAAGATGGCATATTTTTTGTCCTACCTTCAGATTGGTCACTGGTGATAGTTTATCATCGTGATAAAGTTGGCTGAAAGACCAACTGTATCCTGGGCTGAAGTGGGAGGAGATTGTCCCTTTTGCTGTGCACAATCTGCAGTTCAGCGTCCAGGCCTGGGCCCCCAACACAAGAAGGGTGCAGAGCTTTTGGAGCAGGTCCAGAGAGGGAGCCATGAAGATGAGCAAAGCCTGGAGCACCTCTCCTATGAAGAAAGGTTGAGGGAGCTGGGAGTGTTCAGTTCAGAGAAAAGAAGGCTCCTGAGAGACCTCATTGCAGCCTTCCTGTACTTAAAAAGAGCTTATAAACAGCAGGGAGACAGACAGAAGACATCTGCGTGGGCAGATACTGATAGGACAAGGGGGAATTGTTTTAACCTAAAAGATAGGAATTTTAGATTAGTTGTGAGGAGGAAGCTCTTCACTCAGAGGGTGGTATGACCTCTGCTGCCCAGAGAATCTGTGGGTGCCCCATCCCTGGAAGAAATCAAGGCCATGCTGGATGGGGCCCTGGGCAGGCTGGTCTGGTGGGTGCCCACACCAGGGGGGTTAGAACTGCATGGTCTTTAATGTCCCTTCCAGCCCAAGCCGTTCTGTGGTGCATGTATGGTAATACACATTTTCTGTCATGCTCAGTCCCACCATTTATTTTACTGCTTCCTTAAACATGCAGATCTGAGGCCATCTGCATCATTTGTTTTCTAAAGCAGCTCTCAGTGTGAGGAGGCAGCTTCTTCCGCTCAGCTATCAACTAGCAGTGTTGTCATCACTACTGGTGAAGTCCTCCAGTGAAAGAACAGAGATCCTGAAAGAGATTTTGGTGGTCTGTCTGATCTTGCCCTTAGCCCTGCACGGTAATCCCAGGATTACTGAGAGTTCAGCAGCCTGTCAAGGATGTCTCCCTGGGATCAGCCTAGCTATTCCGCTTCACTGAGGGAGATCTAGGAATAAGTGATGATCTTCAAATTTGTCTGTTCTTCAGTATCTCATGAATTCCCTTCAGATAAGGACAGTACACACCAAGGCATAACTAGTGGAAGTGTATTCATTTTGTATCAGCTACAGGTTACTGAAACACAAACGTTGCCTGCTTCTGATGGGAACCTTTTAACATCAGCTGTATTTCTTGGGTTGGAATTCCTCAGCCATTTGGTGTTCTGTAGGCACACGAGCAGCTTACCTGTGTTGTCAGCCCTTTTCCAGAAGGGAAATTCAGTAGTACACAGTAAACCTAGATCCCATTGAGAAGAAAAATGTTCCTTTAGCTGTACTGAAGGGTTTAAAGCAATTGAAACTGGGGGTGAGTAAGGAAGATGAGATAGATGTAATCATGAGGCCAAGAATCTTGTCCGTTTTCAGGCATCCTTTATGCTATTATAAAGGCTTTTTTCATAGCATAAATACCCTGTGTTCAAAAAACCTTTTGAGGTAGAAGAATGTGAGAAAGCAGGTGAGCAGACTGCAGTGGCACAGCATCTACTTCTCTGCCATGGTCACTGCAACACTACTGCCAGGAGCACCAGAGCTGCTGATGCTCTGTGCGTGTCCCTGAGGAAGGTGCCTGTTCCTGATATCTTAGGAAAGGAGCCATCTTACTGTTACAACTCTCACTGTAGTGCTTACTGTTTGTGTAAAAGGCATCTCAGACCCAGTCCCAGGCCAGGGTCTCGTGATTATACTTTGAGGATGTCTGCAGTATGAATGTACTTGGGTGTTTTTAGGCTCAAATCTACCTGTAACAGCAGTGGGGTTTTTTTTTAATCTGTAGTCAATCTGTATTTCCCTTCCTCTTCCTCCTGCACTCCTTTCTGGGTTTCCCCTGACCTGAAAGGAAATCAGTATGCTGCTAAACACTTCCTGTGACAAGGAGGAGAGAGGTCTATGCATGCATTTGCCATATTGGGTCATGTAAAACTAGTTTTCCTTAGTCTCAAATGATAAAGCAAAAACAAGGTAGATATACGTGGATCAGTGTGTTGGTAAGTAAATTCTCTTACTCTAGATGTGTAAGTTATACCTTGTTAAACCTCATCTATAATTATTACTGCAAGCATCTGCTTCAAGCTGAAAAAAGTAAGAGCTAGTTGGCTATTCGTGCTAAGGCAGTGTGTTTCCACAGCTGCCAAGTTCCTTACATTGCCATGAGTTCCTTCTGACCAGGAGGTTTGCAGTGTTTTGTCTTTGACTTTGAATCTGGTCACATTCAAAGAGAGCGTTTGATTCCCCCTAGGTCTAAAAACTGCTATTTACTAGTAATGAAAAGTAAAGTAAAACAGGATGATCAGTTTGGATCTGAGGCAGCATTTAGAGGTGATGAGATTATATTGATTTTTTTTTTATTATTTTCTTACACATCTGAACGTTTTGAAATTTCTTTACTGTAGAGATGGAATAGAGTTTGCCTTCAAATATCAGAATCAAAAAGGACAAGACTATCCACCTCCCAACCTTGCTTTCCTTGAAGTGCTTAGTGAATTTTCTTCTAAACTCCTGCGGCAGGACAAGAAGACTGTGTAAGTAACAGCCTTATTTTCTTTGGTGGGTTTGCTGAATTGTGTTAATAGTCAAATTGTGTTTAAGTTCTCTGCTTTGAGGTTTTCACTGTCTAATGGGGGTTTTAGGGAGGCCCAGTGGCTTTTCATAGTTATGAATTAATTTATATTTTGAAGTAATAAAAATAAATCAGATTCACTGATGAGGTGAACTTGAGACCTTATGAAACAACACTGCTTAAAATTTCCCATAGAGCACTGAAAATAAAGACTCATTTCTCAGACAAGCAGAAAAAGGAAAGAGCTGTAAGCAGTATGGGAAACGTATAGGCCTCTAAACATTGCAGTAACATCCAGTCCTGTTAGATATTTGTATAAGAAGTATATTTTTGTTTATTTTAATATACTGAGTTAGAAGTGAACGATAGAGTTGTCAAGGCTTCTGTTACTGGCACAATAGGATATAGAAAGGTAGGGTCAGAGACAACAACTGTTGTTGGTTGGGGTTATGGAGGCCTCAGGCTAAAACAAGCAACCTGTATTTGGTATGGCCATCAATGGCTGCAGGTGAAATACCAAGAATGAAATAGATCAGAGGTATTGTTAATAGGAGCTGAATGTAAAGCGAGAATACCAACATTTGAAAAACCATCAAAGGCAAGTGTGGATCTTAAGAGAATTGATAAAGAGAGAACTGCATTAGTGAAGGCAAGTTCATAGTAAAGATGTGTTGTCAGCATCACTGCAGAGGTAGGAGTGTACGTTTCTAATATGTTCTGTAACAAGTGGCCAAGGTTTGGCCGCAGCGTAGAAGCAGTGAGGGAAAAACAAAGTGTGTGGTCAAACACCATCATAGCACTGTGTGCCAGCTGAGTTCTTTGAATAACTTCATGACAGTTCAAACATGTAATTGCCAGATCTTCTCATTTATGGTTGTAAATACCTTTCTAGTCAGTTTTGTGGCCACAGTGAATTTAAGTCATTCTACAAGTATGTATAAAGTCATACTTCTGTAACTACCTGAATTGACTCTTTCAGTCAAGCTTCTCTATATTTTTTTTTCAGTTGTATAAATAATTTTCCAGTTCAGCAAATGTAGTAGAAGAAATGGTTGAACTAGTTAGGGAATTCAACTATTCATCCAGGCTAGCTTGGCATTTAGGCTTTCAAACTGCTCCTCATTGTTATATCCTTGAATTTTGTCAACCTCTGTTCTGTTCTTCAGAACAGGACCTAAGGATACAGGGATTTCTGTCTGCCTTTCCTGCTGAACCATAGGTTCTCTGCATCTGTTAGCTTAAGTGTTATTAGCCTGACTCCAGTTGACTTTATTGAAGCTTATTCTTCCTGCTCACTGGTCAGTGCTCCCAAAATTTTCTCCAGTATCGAAAATTTGAAGTCATTTTAACTGTACACAGCATAGCTGACAGCTTAAATCAGGCCTGGCTTTTTGCATAAATGTTTCTCTTTCATTTGTTGTTACCATTTATGTTTCTCACATTTTTCTCAGGACTGCAAAGATTGCTATGGTGGAATCCGTTTCTCCTGATTTTAGCTGTCTTTCTTGGAACATTCTGTATCTGAGCTATTTACTTTTAGCTGCATTTGAAGTTTGAGGAAAAGAAATTGGGCATTTAGGACATGATTCATCTGATCTGTTCTAAATTACAGCTTTAATATAAGTTCAGCAGAATAGATCAGTTCAGAATCCATTGGCAGCTGTGACTATGGAGAGAGTCAAGATAACTAGTTTGTATGTAAAGATGCTTTTTGGACATCAATGCATTCCTTCACTTGAGAGATCTGTCCTGCACCCGGCAGGCAATGGGTGCATTGCCCCACAGTATTTTGCTGACATTACATTCTCAGCTATACTCTGGGTAGTTGATTTTGCCCTTCTCTGTAGCATGGCTCCTCCAATCCAGAGGGACCTCTCCCCCACCCTGCAAAGGGGCAGCAGCCTGCAAGCAGGAAGGAACATGACCACCATCTGGTGGAGGAGTCCTGTGTACAGGATCACTTACCTCCCTGCTGGCTTGGTCTCCTGCCAGCTGACTGTAAGCTCAGCAATGGGCTGTTAGTCTGGAGGTTAAAGTGCTCTAGAATAACCCTGAAGGTCTCATCAACTTATCTGCCTGTCTGCAGATATGGGAGCAATCTGCAGGGCAACTTGCCCTCCAGATTGCCTTTACTACCTCAAAAACAAATGAAAAACTACCAGTTCAGTGTGTCTGTCTGTCACCTGCCCTTGGTGCAAGATACCATTCCCATCACAGTTCAGGGAACACTACTATTTTGCTAGGCTTCTATTTCCTTTTTTATTTACTTCCTTATTATTATTATATTTGATATTATTTGTGTTATTATTAAGACTCTTTTTTAACTTCTTATTGTTACTATTACTGTTGTTACCATTACTATTATTGCCACTTGGCAATGTGGTGTTGAATGGGTTCATGGGTTGATAGTGACAGGACAAGGGAGAATGGTTTTAAACTAAGACAGGGGAGATTTAGATTGGAAGTTAGGGTGAAGTTCTTCACTCAGAGGGTGGTGATGCACTGGAACAGGTTGCCCAGAGAGGTTGTGGCTGCCCTATCCCTGCAGGCATTCAAGGCAAGGCTGGATGTGGCTCTGGGCAGCCTGGTCTAATGGTTGGTGACCCTGCCCATGGCGGGGGGGTTGAAACTAGATGATCTTTGAGGTCCTTTTCAACCCAGGCTGTTCTATGATTCTGTGAGACTGTGATTATAGAGTGCATCAAGTGACTTTCTTGCTATGCAAAATAGAAGGGGAATTCAAGTAGAGTGTGCTGTGAATGACTGCAGGCAAATATGGGAAGATGTTGGGGAGAGAAAACTTTAAATTGTTTGCCTGAGTAACCTGTACTCAGTTAACTGTTATGTTGTTTCGGGGGAATACCATGAGTTCTTCATCAGTTCAAGGTACAATGCCTTATCAACACGTTATCAAATTAAAATAAGGAAACACTGTGACAGATTTCTGTTAAGCTCTCAGCAGCGTGAAGTGGACTTGCACGTGAATTACAGAGGGAACAGCACACTGAGCCTCTGTACTCATTGTCTTCTGCTTTCAGTCACACCTACTTAGAAAAGTTTCTGACAGAGCAGATGATGGAGAGAAGAGAAGACGTATGGCTTCCACTAATCTCCTATAGAAACTCGCTGGTTACGGGCGGCGAAGATGACAGAATGTCTGTCAACAGTGGAAGCAGCAGCAGCAAAACCTCTTCAGTGAGAAATAAGAAGGGACGGCCACCGCTGCACAAAAAGAGAGTGGAAGGTTTGTATGGTTTTACCTTGCCAAGTAGAGGCATTTCTCATTTTAGTACATACGTTACAACTTTCCTTATATTTTGTGTGTAGTGAAAGCAAAACACTTGTTCTGCAAATTCCCATCAGGCTTCAGCATTTCTGTATAGCCTTGCAATTCCCTGTTCCTGCTTGTCCTGAGGTTTTCAGATCGAGAACTACCAGAAGCTATTACTGAAGGTGGAAACAGGACGTGGCTGTGGAGTTAACTGCTCTGTACCTTTCCCAGTCTCAGATTTCTGCTTTCTGCTTTGTTTTGCTCTGAAGCAGTTGGTTAATTTATATGGTGTTAGAGCAAACCTGAGGCAGAAATTCTGATCCAGATCAGTATTTTTGCAGGACATAGGAGAACACTAAAAAGATGCACGTTTTTGTTCAGCATGCCATCAATATGCATTGTATTTGCTTTTTTATGCCTTCAAGAGTGTTAATCAGGAATTTGGCGATGATGGCCATCTTCTTAAAACATTGCATCTGTTCCTGGTTGATAAGCATGAAATTACAGGACGTAGTGCATGTTTATGTGAATGTGCTTACTGTTTCAGTAGACACCAAGTACAAGTGGGATCTTTAAACTTCAGGTTTTTTTCCAAGGTTGTTATCTACCATAGTAACCCCTCAGTGAAGAATCTAATGCCAATTCCCCTGAATATACAGCCACTTTCCAAAGGCACTCCATTCCTTAAATGTTTATATCTATGCACTCCTGTAGTCAGGTCCATTCTGCCCTACAGCTTATGCTGAGCAGTGCTTGAGCTAAGTCTTTCAGTTTCTAATAGTCAGCCTAGAGTCTAGGTAGATAAAAGCATGGCTTGCTTTCTTCAGACATTGTTTTGCTTCCTTCAGGTTGCCATGGCTTACACAGGATTCAGTTGGTACCTTTTTTTTTCTTCTTCTTTCTGTTACTACTTTTATTTTACTTTGTTTATTCTACTGATGTCATTATTTTTCCCAGCAAGTGTAGTAACATCTCTGCTTTCCTATAAGGCAAGTCTTATTCTTAGAGCATAGGTTTTATGACATTGTTTGCCCCACTCTCTTTCTTGCCTGCCTTGTTCAGTGAGCAATAGGAGGAAGAATTGACTTGCAACACTTTCCTCTTGAATATTGCCTTTCTTTGCAATATCTGGAGTCCTGAATTGAATTTTCCAAAAACATCACTGACTTAAAAATGCTGCAAGCCTGAATCCATGGCTGTTCATCTAATTGCTCACTTTCTGAAAGACCTGAATGTACAAAAGTTTCCACAGGAGATGACCTAGCAGCAGTACAACCTATGCCAAGACTTGCTGTGGGCCTGACAGGATTCTGATGTCTACAGAGAATTTGAGAGTTTATTTACATTTTACCAGCACTGTGTCATCAAAAGACACCTAGGATTTACCTTACCTTAGGCTAGACGTTGGTCTAATGTCACTAGTGTTCACTGCAGTAACCTGGCATTGCCCCGTTAGTAATTGGTGGCCAGAAAGAGGGTAGATAAGCACTGCCTCTCCTGGAGTGCTCCTGTGGATGGGCTGTGTGCATGTCCTTTGAATATTGTATGTACAGCTCTGGTTACAGTATAACATGTAAGAATAGCACATGGAAGAAAACTGCTTAGGAAGCAATTCCCTTCTTTCTTCTGTGTGAAACTCAATAGACCTTAAATTCAGAGTTCTCTATGTGATCCTTTATTACTTATTAAGGCTTTTCTATAGAAGCTAAGCATACAGATCCAGGGATGATGTATATATAGTTCACCATTCTTTTAACCCAGAAGAACTTCAGTGCCTTTTCATTGATAAATGCCTTTATTGTGCCTTTATTAGGTGATGGAACTGCAAAGTTACAGCACATGCACCCTTAGAAAAGTAGCAACACAAGATCTGTGGCATTTCTGTACATTAAAGGATATGCAATGCAAGCCCTAAGGCTTTGATTTAGACATGTATCAGGAAAGGATAATTGATATCAAATGTTAAAAAAAATAATAATATAAGCAGTTGAAAGGGCATCACGGATTTAATTCTTGGTTAAGTCTCGATGAGCAGAAGTTATAACCAATTGTGTTATACCCTAGGTAAACTTCCTTTTGAATCCTGGAAAAAGGGCAGCCAAGAAAACCTGGAGCCAGTTTGCCTGTGTTTTTCGTGGGCAGACATAGTCTGCTGCACAAGGAAGGGGCTCATCTTGTATGTGCAAATTACAAGCTGAGGAAATAAGCAGAAATTGAATCCTCTTCTTAGGAATACGTTTTTACTGTTCACTGGTCTGTAGAAGTTGAGCTGTGAAGAACCAGTCTGATGAACAGCTGGTTGCCTACAAATAGTCTATATTGGGCATGTATGCATGCCTTTGTTGTTTTTTATCTTTGCATATTATTATAACCCTTCCAGAAGTCCTAGCTTTAATTCTAATTGGCATTAGAATCACAAATGTGGGCCTGCTAAGGTCTTTTTTCTTTAAATCCCACTCTAAAGGAAGGACGTGCAGAAACTATTGTGACATCTAAGAACCAAAGGCAGACCCTCATAGTTCCTTCCTGCCCTCAGTCCAGTGTGTGCTGGGTTTGGCAGGCTGTTCTGATGGAGAATATTCTGCATTGTTAATGGGAGTAGAACTGCTGTCTGTATAGGTGGTTTTGACATTTCTTCATAATACCTTAAGGAAGTGAAACATAAGTAGGGTTTAAGAAAACTGTAGTATTGTAAAAGGTAATTTAAGAAAAGCCTAGTATTGTAAAAGGCAATTTCAAGAATAAGTAGGCAACTTTTTAGACAGCTTTTAAGCTCAAAGGGTAATAAAAGGCATAGGAATAGTGAAGAGACCTGTTGAGGTTTCCAGCTGCCTTCTCACTACAATTTCTTTCTGTTAGTAAACGTATGGTCTTGTCTTCTCCTCTTTTGTAGCCTCTCCTCTTTCACTTGCAGCAGCAACTTCTACATATCTCGTCTGCACAGCTGTGTGCTCTCACACGTTTATCTCAGGTCCCACCAGCCCTTCATCTCCAGTTTGCTGCCTTCTCAGTACAAGTCCAGCATCCCACATGCTTTTTCCTTCAGCTTCCCATCTCCATCCTCCCATCAGCTCTAAACTCTAAATATGCCACCTGAAATCACCAGAGTTTGCACCAACCAGACCTCTCCTTATTCAGAATGTCCCCTCTGTACTCCACTGGAGTGGTTCTCAGTGAAGTTTCTAAAGGCCTATGCCGATCAGATTTGGGGTTTTTTTTCCTCCACCCTCACTGTGGTGTTCAGTTGTATCCCATTTGATGCATATGTACGAGACTAACAGCCTTATATATAGATTGCAGAATTGGTACTTAGGAATGGTCTTTGTGAAATGTGTACAAGCCACCCAACAATTTTGGCAGTTGCTGCAGTGCAGTGTGTTTGCAATGTTTTGTGTTTTGTTTTCTGAAGTATTTCTTCTTTGAATAGTTGTTACTGCTGGGAATAACTGGTAGTAATCCTTCTAAACAGAACACAGAATCTGTCATTTTGAGTACTTACCCAGCTGATCTCTTAAAGGCACTCCTATTTCAGAAGGTGCTAAACCACTGAAAACATAAATGTGCAGAAGGCGCTCCCTCTACAAAGAACTCTGTATTGAAGTTCATCATCCATGGAGGGCTTTAATTACTACCGTAAGGTTCAGTGAGTTGGCTAATGGCAGTGATACTGCATTTTACACTGTCACTAATGCATCAGTAATTCCCAATGTTCCTTTCCTAGATGAGAGTCTGGAAGGCTCTTGGCTGAACAGGAATGAGACCATACATACTCCAGGGGCACTGCAAGCACCACAGCTCACCTCAACTGTCTTGAGAGAGAACACTAGACAAATGGGAGAGCAGATCCAGGAGCACGAGTCGGAGCAGGGATCTGAACAAGATTTTTTACACACGTAAGTGTTGGAACGTCCATACCAAACACAGTAAGAGCCAGGTAAAGAAGCTGTGTGAACTTCATACAGGTAGTTGTGGCTCCACAGATGGAAGGGCCTTGGCTGTGGCTCAGCAATACTTTGGTTAGTTTAAAATCCCAGGAGAAAAAAAAAAAAAACAATGTTGAAATGAAGTCACGGTAGAAGTTCTTTACATTAAAACTATCTGATATCCATAATCAAGGGATTGTGGATAAGTCATAGTGTTTGCGGGCCTAGGTTGGATTGACCTGTTTTTCTAAAGACAATTAGATACTCTCTTTTTTGTTGTTTTTTTTTTCCCTTCTATCCTGTGTCATTGTATAGTAAATGCTCTCCAGACATCCTTACTGATTTCTTAACAGTTAACTCTTCATCCAAGTCAGCTGCTGAACGCATAGCTCCTGCTTCTAGGAATGAGAATTGGCACGTGAAGATAGAAGGCAAGTGAGGGCATGGGTTTCCTCACCTGTACAAAGGAGATGGGCATGAAAGCACAGCTTTGAGCTGTTAACATCCAAACCAAAGTATCTTTTCATGTTACTCCTATGGTACTGAGGTCTAGGTTCATGTCTCTTGCTTCCTGAGCTCAGAACATGGATTTGAACATGATCTGAAATCACCAAATGTTGACATAATTTCCAAATTGAAGACTTTGTAGCTCAACCATTTCTCCTTTTTTTCTAGTCCTCAGCTAAAACAAAACAAAAAAACCCCAGCAACTAGGTGAAGCAGGCGCCTTTTCCCTGCCCCTCACAGATCCCAGCTCAGTGTGCTGAACACCAAGCTGCCTCTATCTCTGTGAATATTTACTCAGTTACAGAAAGTGTGACAGCTTCCACTCACTGTGCATCACCTTCCTGAGCCTGATGAAAGGGAACTGCCTTGAGGTGTGGGAGAACTCTTGCCTTTTCAGGGGAGAAGCTGCACCAGGCTTTTCACTCTGTGCTTGAACCTCTGTTTCTCCTATCTGAGCTGAATGTTACAGGCAGAGAACTACTGAGCAAAGACAGGCAGCATTGCTCTCCTTGGATCTCACACAGGAGTTCAAAGAGTGAACTGAAAGTAAAGAATGGTTTCCTTTCAGCCTGGATTTAGCTGCTCATCCACACATCCTGCAGGTCACCTCACCTTCCCACTTAACATGCGGCCTCTGATGTGCCACAGCATACCCTCTATTGGATCCTGCTGGTCCCTAATGCTCTTGATCCCAAACATCCTGTGCATTCCATGTAAAGTCACTTAAAATATGAATGTATTCAGGAGTGTACAATCTAATGCATTCTATTTGCATAATAGCTGCACACAGATATCTTAACACTGGATAATTAAACTGCTGGTTGGACTTGACGACCTTAAAGGTCTTTTCCAGCCTCAGTAATTCTATGGAAGATGAGGGTCAAAAGTAAATACAGAGTAGTCAGTCACTGAACAGAAGTGGTCAGTCATGCCAAGAGCACTACTTCCTTCTGGGCTGTGTTCACATGGTTCATCCCTTTTATTGTGTCAATCTTCCTAGGGTATGAGATTATATAATTAAAAAGTGGTGTTGCTCTTAAGATCTGCACTTATTATTAATCTACTGCTGGATTTAGTTGGTACTAAGTACAGCGTTACAGGAGTTTATACATGGATAAGTTACTGGATGCTAAAGTTGATTGGGAGTATGTATTTGAAAGCAGTTTGTTCTTTCACTTTGTGTGATTTTTTTGTCTTAAAATGTGTCTGTGTTGTTAATTTGGATCTGTTCTTACTCGTATTTTGCCTGATCTGAGGCAGTGAATTAGATATTTGAAGTGCCCTCACTTCAGGTTCATGCTACGTTAATGAACAAGTAATATTAGCATTTTATGTAGCTGTCTCTATTGTAACAATTAATGGATTGTTTTGTGCACACACAGTGGGAGGACACAGATTGCAGAAGGGAATCCAGAAGACTTGCACAACGATGGATGTAATTTTAGTAGCTAAATCTGAAGCATACCCAGACACAAAACTTGAGGAAATGCTGTCTAAGAATAACTCGTGTTCTCAGTCATAACACTGCTCTGTTTGTTAGTCCCCAGATGCAGATATCTTGGTTGGGCCAACAGAAGCTAGAAGATTTAAATCGAAAGGACAGGACAGGAATGAACTACATGAAAGGAAGAACTGGTGTAAGGCATGCAGTGTAAGTCTTCAGAGCATCTTCATCTCCACATCAGAACCATTGCAGATGGCAAAGCTGTGTTTAAATATTACTTTCCTGATTGTTACGTGTAAATTCTGTGAGGATAACTTTTTTAAATAAAGGCAGAGTAACAGCTTTGTAACACTGAGGTGGCCACAAGGCAATAGGGCGCTCTAGCACGGTGTTCTGCCCCAGCCATGGCTGTAGCAGGTGCCCAGTGAACACAGCAGACCTTCATGGTACCATTTTCCATAGTTGTGCTACAGCCTTCATCTATTTTCAGATACTTCCCATGAAGCACTGAGCATTTCTCTCAAGTTGTTTTCCAGTTTTCCCGTGAACATGTTTCTTTCATCAACATCTCTTGCAAAGGCATTTTTCCAGGCAGCTGATGGCTGCAGCACACATGGGTGAATGCAGAAGTGTTCTGCTGTCCGAGGTGCTCTGTGATCAAATGAAGCCCCTCAGCACATAAGTTACTTTTCAGGATGGGGGCCGGGGTCTCTTGCAAGATCACATCCTTAAAGCATTAAAAACTGCTCACTGGTGGATTCCCAGGCACTTAGCAGTGATCTTGGCAAACACTGTAACTCCTTTTTATAACAGGGCAAGCAAACCTAATGAGGTAATTGCCCTTTTCTACTTAAGGACAAATTTAATTAGTGATCATAATGATATTACACTGGACTCTCTGCTTTAGCTTCTGCGAGTGAGTAGTTTTCTACACAGAATTTTCTCCCAGCTAATAATGAGTAAACTTGCTGGCTTTATTCTCAGTGTAGTGTTGAGAAGGCATTAGGGGATAGGATTGTGCATTGTTCTTAACGACAGTGTTCGTGGTTGGGAAATTACAGTGCCTGAAATCAACTCTTTCTTTCTGCTTAATCAGACGCGGTCTAATGGAAGATGACGCTGAGCCCATCTTTGAAGATGTAATGATGTCCTCACGAGGACAGCTAGAGGATATGAATGAAGAATTTGAGGACACAATGGTCATTGACCTGGTCAGTAAATCTTATTAACAGTGAGTTTAAAGTGGTTGAAGGATAATTTCAAAGGAATTCCATGAGTACAAATGACAGTGTCCAAAATTTTGACCTTTATTTCCTTTGGTCTGAGCGCTGAAGAGTGGAAATAATCTGAATACTCCCTGAAACCTACAGCTGCAGGTTCAGCCCCAATTGATTTTATTCATAGAAACACAAGAAGCATTGCCTCTGTACCTCTCACTTGTCCACCTATGAGAATATGGTTTGTAGCCATGCAGACCTGTTAGTGGAGTGCTGAACAAGTCACTGATCTGACTTGCCCTGCAGATCCAGCCAAGGGTTGGAGTGCTGCTGGGGGACAGAGGTGAAACCAGCTCCCTGTCCCACTGAACATGACATGAAGCTGCCTGCTCAGCATCATGGCACTCAGACTGTCTGAAATGCAGTAGCGATGTTTGATTTGGTTTGGTGTTTGACACTACAAAGAGTTTGGAAACTAAAGTTATCCAAGCTGTTGTTTCCTTCCTTGTGTCACTGTCACAGCCATCACTAACTCATTTGCTGGCACAGGGCTTCGTGCAGGCTCCCTGTGCTCAAGCAGAGTCCATTCTGTTTCCTCGTTTGTTTTCTGGGATGTGGTGTAGGTAGCAGATCCTTAATGCCGTCCAGGTTACAGCCATGCTCAGAGCTGTGCTGGCACAGCAGGGCAGCAGGCAGCAGTCGAGGGGTGGGCACACTACTGTCTGCTCCTAACCAGGCTGTGCCATCAGACCGCAGCCTCAGATTCTTTCGCAGTAATCCGATGGCATTCAGGAGGATTTCCCACCAGCCTCCTGGCCGCAGTTCTGAGTCCATTTTTGTGTTGCACACTTTGCTGGTTTCTGTGCTTTTGTGTTTCTCCTTTCACGTCCAAATGATGAGGCTCAGGTGGGCAGTCAGTGACACGCTGTACTGACGGCCTGCCCCTCTTCACAGCCACCTTCAAGGAACCGGCGGGAGCGGGCTGAGCTGAGGCCAGACTTCTTCGACTCCGCAGCTATCATTGAGGATGATTCAGTAAGCCCTTACTCGTGCTGCCTGCTCTTTGTGGGACGGTCTTGTTTTGATTCCTGGTGCACTTCATTAATTACTCTCTTTTACGTCGTTTTTCCTAGGGATTTGGGATGCCTATGTTCTGAAGTCTGCTGGAGACATTTTACAAATTTGGAACTCTATTGTTTAGAGCTAGAGGCCTATATACTGTGATAGCTTGTATGAAAACCACATTTTTGATGTGATACGGTTTGATTTCTAACCAAATGATTAAGGTCAATCCCTTTTTGTAGTGGCAGAAAGAAGAGGAACTTCTTAATGACACAAAGGAATGTTGGCCGATCCCGTCACCTCAGAAAGGCTGACCTAAAAGATCATTTGTATCCCTTGTTCTTGACTGTCCTAATACAGACCTTTTTTTTTTTTTTTCCTGGATGAGGAGGAAGTTTTAAATTGTTAAGACAGCTGTCAAAATAAACACTGTTCTACATATGTTTTCTGAAAACATTGAGTGATAACAGAACTTTTTAACTTTATTTTTCTGCTGTACAATTTAAAACGGTTTTAACATTTGCCTTTTTATGTTTTAAGAGCTAGCCATTTTTATGAAGCCTATGCCTATCAGCCATTGACTAGCAGTGACTATGAGCAGGTCGTTCTGGCGACAGAAACGTGTCTTTGAACACACTGGATCTGATGAACGTTGTGGTACGCTTATATCCTCTCGTAGGCATTGAGAAGAACACTCTCGTAGAAGAGGTTAGAATTCTAATGACGTGCATCTCTGCCAAAAAAAAATTCAGATTCTGATATGATAAACCCAGATTTTATACTCTTGAGAAGATTTATTTTTATTTATAACGGGACATAAAGTAAGAGATGTCCATGAAGCCACTTTTCCAACAGACGCTGTGTAACATTCATTTTATATAGCACACGGGGACACAAAAGCAGTAAGTTTTCTATTGGTACTTGCTCTGTGCATTTTTAGCAACTTATACCAGCAAATAAAGTATTCTCAGTAAAACACACAAATGGTTCTCAAGTAATCACTTTGCTGTTTTTACTACCTACTTCAAGCCCTGCCAACCCGAGGTACATAAACAGCAACTTTCCTATTTAAAAAAACAATAATTCAAGGGTGGGGGAAAGGAACTGCTTTAGCATACTAAAAGCAATTTTAACTGTACCATAAGAAGCTACTTCCCACGCCGTGAATACCCTCCTGCGCTATTTTTGTAAATTAATTTTGCCAGTTAGGAGTACGTATGTGCTGCATAGAAATTTGTGCTTAGATGGTGAAGTTCTTAAGCTTACAATGGAATACAGCTACATTTTCAGTGTTAACTGTGCATATTAAGAGTATAATTATTTGGAGAAGAAAAATACGATTTTTCAAAAAAGAAAAAAAAAAACTACTAAAAAAAAAAACAAAAAACCCACAGACAGACAAACCCCAAACTCCTCAGCTAAGTTATTGTAATAAGAGATTTTCGTCCCTGATTTGGAATACCATTATGCTTGGGTTTGATGCTGCTGCTTAGTTGGAAGGGGCTGCTGCCAGAGCTGCTGCCCGGCCACAGCTCGTGCTGACCAGAATCTCTGGGCATCAGCCCCACACGTTACCTTCCTTCCTGCACTGGAGACACAGAGCAGGCTGACCCACCTGGAGCACAGCAGTTCTAGAGGTGCTTTTTTTTGTTTTTTTTTAAGCAACAGCAAAATACTCATGGAATTTTTTTTAATTCTTTTTAATGAGCTTATTTAAAAATCAGTCATCATCAGTGCCCAGTGCTTATTTGCTGGGAGGGGAAAAATAAAAAAACATCTATAAAGAACAAACCAGCATTGCCCAGAGCTGAGGTTTGTTTTTTTTTACATCTGCAGTTCTCAAACAGACACGGTTGCCAAAAATGTTGGACTAGGAAATCCAGCCATTCCTCTGCTGACAGCGGGGTCGTATATGAAATGGGAGAAGTGGCTGGAACATGATGGAATAGCATGAGCTCCCTTCTGCCCAGCCCCAAGGAGCCAGGCAGGCTGGGGTGGCTGCACTGAAGTGTCACCACGGTCATTCTGTGAGCATAGCAGCACGAGAAATGCTGCCTGGTTTGAGTCAGAGCCTCAGACCAACCTTGTGCTTCACAGTCCTCTGTGTGGAAAACTGATTCCTAATTTAACATTGTAGAATACTGTATAACAAACATTTATTATCACGGTACCTGCAATGGGTTTCCAGTTCAGTTTGCAGTCAATAGGTTTTTGTATTATGAGTGTCTCCTTGATTGGTTTTGCTAGTAATTCTGTAAATTGTACATTTACAATATGAGGTTTTTTTTTTCCTTTTGTACAATTTAAAACTGATGCTTCACCTTTCATTTAATAAACTATTCAAAATCATGAGTATGATGAGCACCCTCTTCACTATAACTGTTTTAAATACTGGTTTGGGCCATTGCATCTTATCATCCCATTGATTAGCAGCCAAATGAAGTACTGAATGGTAGTTCTCATATATTCCAGGCTTCAAAACCAAGTTTATTACACATATCTTAATCATTCAACCTTAGAAGAAAGGAAAATGCTGTCTGGCCTTTCCCTCCCCACCCTTTTCCCTTTTTCTTTCCCCATTTCTCTCCATGGTGGTGTGGCTTTGGTTGTCAGTGGGGTTTTATTGTGAGACTGCAGTACATTTGGTAACTCATCACACACCTTGGGAAGGCTCACTGCTGAGAAGTTCCACTGTTCTCAGCCTTTGCCACACTGTAAAAACTGCCAAAAAGTTTGAGAACAGTTTCACTCTCCTGTCATTTCCACCTCAAATGGGAAGAATGGAGCAGTGAAGGCCTGGAAGGGCAAACCATGGCCTGGGCAAGATGAAGTTTCACAGATTCACCACATGAAATGCCTTCTGTGATGCCCACATCTCAGACAAACAGGTGCTATTTTTCTCCAACCCATTAATGAGTTCACCTCTGTAGTGCTGAAGGAAACTACCTGTCATCTGGCATGCCTCCTAAAGAAAGATCTCCTGAGAGGAAAAGTAACAGGATCAAGCAGGTGAGGAACGGAACACGAGTCACAGTATGAACTCACTCTGGGTCCACTCCTCAGACACAGCCTGAGCCTCCCTCCAGCTGCCTGTAAGTCACACTCACTGACATGTGTCATGCTTGGCATGCTTCTAAGTTCAAGGACTTATGTTTGTTATTTTATTCTGTCTGTTATTTTATATCTATTGTTTCTGCAGGGGACTAGGTGGTATGAGAAGCTTGAGAAGTGTGGCCACAGCAGCTCTCCAGTATGCTTACAAAGCATTGTGACAATAGAGCAATGAAGTGCTCAGAAGTCAACAGCATGTAAGAGCCACATTCTTTTACTGGCACAGGGGAGAAGTGAAGCTGGAGTCTATATAACTAATAAGGTTAGGAAAT
Organism: Odontophorus gujanensis; assembly: GCA_013399175.1. NCBI lineage: Eukaryota > Metazoa > Chordata > Aves > Galliformes > Odontophoridae > Odontophorus > Odontophorus gujanensis. The sequence goes on from VXAB01001220.1 coordinate 181,365, forward strand.
GAGAACAGAAGTAGTGCTTCTGCCTTTGTGACATGACAGCTGGGGTTCTCAGTTAGCATCATCTGCTGAGAAACTGTATGTATTGCTTTACTGACAGCTTCTTTCTCTAAACTTGGAACAGCCACTATCACGTGCCTTTAAAAATCCTCTTGTTCCTATGTGAGTAACTCCTACAGACTCCTGATCACTTCTTACAACAAACAGAAAAACACATCCATTGCAAGGAGCCCTGATGCATTCCCATTTCACCTTACCTTGCCTTGCTGCAGCGTGCTGTTTCCTGGGGCAATAGGAGCAGGCACCTGCTCATTCAGCATGTGGCTACTGAGATATAGCCAGGTACATTCAGGCAGCATAAATGCATTTCCATAATCTGAAAGCATCACCTCTAGTTATTAAGAAGCTGGGATCATAGTTGTAACAGTCCTTCTGAGCTATTTTTTTAGGTCATTTTTTTTTAGTGACTGCTTTTTCTCCCTTTTTTTTTTTTCCAGGTCCCGTGGCTGAAGACACCAGCTTGCACTTACCCAAGAATAATGCCTACCAGGGAAGTTGCTCTCTTATCTCTCTCCTCAAATTCAGAGGCCTGGGGAGCAGACAGAAGCAGCAGTGATATGCAGGTACATTAATTCTATATCCTGTAACAAATTCACCACTAATTACTGAGGATACTCAAAGCAGACAGGTATCACAGGACCTCACTGCATGAGAGGTGTTTGCAGTAGCACTGAACATGATGGCAGCCATCACTCACTAACTTCTGGGGCTGTAGTTTGCAGCTTCTAAGGAGGAGAGTGAGCACAGACCCATTGGTAGTAGCAAGTTGGACAGATAATCACAGAAAAAAGAAACAGGCTGAAAGTCCAGCCTGGAAGTCTCTGTTTCAACCCTCTGCCATGGGAGAGGGTTTTTTTTATGTCCACTGGAATTTTCTTTAACTGCACAGAGTTGTGATGTCTCAGCAGTGAGCAGTCAGTGCTGCTCTGCCTAACTCAGCCACCTCTGCCACCCCTGAAATGAAGGCTCCAAAGGAGCATTCAGCCCTGAACAACCAGTACCAGGCACTGCAGATTGTGTCGCTTATTAACCAGCAAAGAAAGGTTTATGAAGATGAACTGGGAAGATCCCAAATGAAATAAGTACGTACTATGATTTATTGATAAGCATGAGCAAGATCAAAATGAAATGCTTCTACTGCAGAGTAGACTGCCACGTGACAGAAAGTCTTTACATTCAGAGTGCTGCCAGGGCCAGGTCCCTCCTCACACTCACAGTGGGATATTAGCATGTTTCTTCCAGGGATTGGACTGTGTTTTACTTGCCAGCACATCGAGGTCGTGGCAGATGCGTATGCGGGTGGTTGAAGGTTGGATGATATCATCAACAAACCCTGTAAAAACAAACCACCTCTATGAGTCTGCCTCTTAACCTTTTGTATCTAGGTTGTGATTTAAATTCTCAGAACTAAAATAATGCTTGGGATTGACTGTTCACGAGTTACAAATTAACTTAAGAATTTAAAACAGCCTGAAGAGAAAATATTCCTGTGGCAAACGTTACAATTAATTTATTTTTTTTTTCCCCAAAAAGAGTTAGCCAACCACAATGATAACTTGGGAGGGGAGTGGGCTTTACTCACTCCATGCTTCACCTGTTACTGTGAAGTCTTAGACATACCATCTCTACTATTAATTAGTTTGACCTAGAGCTTCACAATTGTTGATTAGAAGAATCCCTGAACTTTGCATTTCCATGAGTCTTTTTTTTTTCCTGGTTCTAACAACAGTATCAGTTTCCTGCAAAACCAAAGGAGGGATCCTGAACACAGTAGCAGTGGTGATGAGCTTGGGTAAATCCTCCCAGCTCCGGGGCACTATCAAGATTTAAGTGAGGTATGAAGCTTATTAGTTGGGCAAACCAGCAAAACTGGAAAGATGTAGAGCTGGCTACAGAGCCTAGAGAACTGCCTTCTAGAGCACAGGTAGTGCTTCAAAGCACAAGTAAAAGCCCTTTTATTAGAAGAGCAAAACTCATACCAAGGAGCCCTGGACAAAGCCACTGAACTGAACCAGACCCTTTCTCAAGGCCACTGGTCAGCACCTAGAGCCATGAAGTAGATTGCCAAAGCACCTATATTTTTCATTAACAGTGTGAGTTTTGAGGTGCTTCAAGTGACTGCAAAATTGAAAACATGCCTTCCACTGCAGTGCCCACGTTGCACCAGCCTCTTTCCATCTGAAGCCATTCAGATGGGTGCTTTGGTTTTTTGGTCTAGACGTGGTTTTCCTTTTCATGCACAAGTTATAGTGACATTTCTGACTTGGATACAAATTTCTTGGCTAAATAACATACAGCAAAATGTGTACTCATTGCTTAAAATTTAACTACACCCAACAGCTAACTCAAAACAAAGGACACAATACGTGTGATAACAATACCTCTCATAGCTGCAGGAAAGGGGTTTGCGAATTTATCCACATATTCTGCCTCTGCATCTGTCTCTTTTCCTCTGAAAATGATCTGCACAGCACCCTAGGAAGATGAAGTCCACAGGTATTCAACCCACGCAGGGGAGAGCTGTCTGCTTTACCACCCCACGCAGTGTGGGTAAATCGCTTCAAGAAGTCCTCACCTCGCTGAGCAGCCTTTGTGCCAGCGTGCAGGGACAGCTGCTGCACACCAGCACGAGGCAGCCTGCACTCATTTACCTTTGCCCCCATCACTGCCACCTCTGCAGTCGGCCAGGCGTAGTTTGCATCTCCTCTTAAATGCTTCGAACTCATCACGTCATAGGCACCGCCATAGGCCTGGAACAAAGCCCCAGGGATTTGTTAGTGTGAACTGACCTCACTGCAGCAGTCACTTACTTTCCTCTTGCAACCTTCACTGTTCCAACAACAAGCAAGTGGAGCTAGATTTTTGCCTGTAGAGCCTACCAATGGCTGTTATTTGGGCCATCAGCACACTGGCATTAAACACCTGGCTCATGCAAACACACGTTCAAGACATTTCTGCTCATAAAAACAAGGAAGAACTGTAAGAACTTGCCTCCAGCCATCTCCTAAAGCTAGAAATCACAAACTTGAAACCATGTAAAAGCAGGAAGGGAGCTGTTGGAATATAACCTTCCTGATGGCAGAAAAGAGGAGTTGGTGCCTTTCTGCAACACAAGGCCTCACCCTGCAATGCGTTCAAATAAACAAGCTAGCATGTGCTGCTGGGAGCTCCAGGCCATGAGCACTGCAGAATCTGAGTGCTGCATCCCCACTCTGGGACTGGAAGTGGTCCAGACAGCAATGGTAAACAAATACTGCAGAACTGTGGAGCAACCTGCAGCAAAGCGTTTGAGCACTCCTTAAAACAACAGCAAGGATGCAAGCTTGGGAAGAAAAGAATGGCAATATTCAGAGGAAACAGGCATGGCAAAAGAACAGAAACCTGAGCAGCTCTTTTAGTTTTACTCATTTGTGATAGGTTGACGACAGCCAACAAACAAACAACCACCAAAGAACAAAAACACACAACAGGGGAGCCAGACCAGGAAAGGGGAAAGCTGAGAGAAGTTTAGCTCAGCCTTTTAGGAACTCAGAGAACCACAGCATCGTGTACCTTACAGAAAAAGAAAGGAAGGAGGGTATAGAGAAAGTACGTGAGAGAAGGAAAGCCACAGAACCATTAAACCTTCAAAGAGTGCAGGAAAGAGACACAATCAGCACTGCTTCTGGAACTGGAGCCTGAAGCTGTAAGAACAGAGATCACAAAGATGGCCTCTTGCAGAGGGATGACACCAACAGGTGACAGAGCACAAATACTTGACTAAAGGCTTTTTAGGGAGAAAGCAAAGGGCAGAAACATGGATTTGGAGGAGCACAGAGACAAAATGAACTGAGAAAATATTCTGAGAGCAAAAGAAATGGCCATTTGTAAATTGGCATAAAGAGGTGCTACCAAATGGGACAAACCAAGACGTGACAGCTACAGAAGGCAGAACTGGGACAGACGTACAACACTTCACATAACCAGAACTGCTAGTAGTGAAAACAGGAGCTCATTTTATAAAGCAACACCACAGAATTAATACCAACTTACTTTTCTGGTGATTACAGTAATTTTAGGCACAGTTGCTTCTGCAAAGGCAAACAGTAGTTTAGCTCCATGACGTATGATCCCACCGTACTCCTGAGCTGTACCTGCAAATGACAGAAATAATATTTCTAGGAAGTTCACAAAAACTTCATACACAGTTGGGCAAGTGCCTCCATAATTTTTGTCACTGTCATTACCAGCAGAAAAACCAACAACAACTACAGCCTTGTTAATAGCAGGTAACGGCCCCAGTGATGTTCTCCATCAGATGCTGAGCAACAAGATTAAAAATACCTTGCCAAAAGCAGCATGAAGTACAGGTCTGAGTGCAAGGCCACAGAAACCTCATGTTCACCAGATGGTATCTTCATGGGAACAAAATAATACTCCAGAATTTTCAGTACTCCAAATACGATGAGCAGAGATATATGCAGCCTAGATTCGCTTCCAGAAAGCAACACCAAAACCCTTTTTTCTAGTCCACAAGAAAAGGCAGCTTGGCTGCCACACACCAAACACCCATGCCCATCTTCCTTCAAGCAAGCCCAAGATCATGGCCCTTAAAGGGCAGAGCATGAAGTCTTCTACAAGGAATCTCACAGCCAGTAATTCATGAGAGTGACTGTACACAGCAAACGGGAACACAAGTCATCCATTTGAGAGGATGTCCTACAAAGTTCTGTCCCAGACACAGGGTTAGGATCGTGACTTCTCTAAGGATCCTGTGAGAGTATTCAGCAGCTGTACATTTTTACTGAGGCCCAGCTCCAGCAAATCATTACCTTAAAAACTAATAATTAGCACACGCTACCTTGGACATTTTTGGTGTAAAAAAACGTATAAAAGCCAAAATTTATATTAATGCAGTAATGAGGCTCAGATTTCTACCTGTGAGAGCCATGGCAGAGGGAAAGGCTTGGTGATGGTTTTTATACTTGCTTACACTACTGTACTCACATAAGGAAGGAATCAAGCCAAGAGTCCTAACAATGAGAAAGCTGGAGATTCCAAAACAAACACACAATGGGCACAAGCTGAGGTATTTAGATTAAAACAATGGAAACAATTCAATGGTGAATCAGCATCAAAACTTTGGTTCAGTCAGACCTTTGAGGGTAACTTCAAACAACTTCTTGGGCTGCATCTGACCTGAGCTTTTGGAGCGCTCTCCTAACCTTTCTTGTCTCAGCCCCAGGACCTTGGTCTCCTCCTTCGAAGAGCAGCTCCAACCTTCTGAAGGTCTGCTGGGACTGTTTTCACTCTTGGTGGCACAGTGTTCAGAAGACCCTGATCTAAGCACTAACAGTTAAGGGAACACAACCAGAGGAACTGATAAAGTAACTCCAGAAAAGCCTTTTACAGAACCTGAAGAAATCAAAGAACAACTCTGCATACATAGCAAGGAAGACAGCTAATTCATCACCAGAAGACCAGCAGGGCATGCTTGGTATTGCTCTGCCTTCTGTGCCCACACACCTGCACAGGAGGGCACTGCTTCAGTACTCCTACTTGTCTGCCACAATGGGAAAAACGTCCCAGGTGCCACAGTAAGGCACACGTATTGGATGAGATGTGGAAATGACATGCCTGTGGTTGCCATTTCCAGGACTTCTGAATTTCAGAGCAGTGTGCACATAACTGTGCAGTTACTGCCTGGCAGTTCGTTCATCTTCTTACAATAAATTGGGATCTTTCCAATAAAAGCTTTAAAAATATGTATTTTAAGTTCAAGTTCATTTTGTGACATCTTTTAAAACTGGTAGCTTGATTCCAAGTGCAAATTTGAATGCCTACGCTTACAAATGTCCCTTCTTAACTGCAATTTCACTTTGGATTCCTATGTTTCCCTGCAGACCATTGGACACACCAAGCCTGCGAGCACCTCCCAGCAGCAGACAGCAGAACAACCAGGTCTTACCACATGAAGCAGCCTGGACACAGCTCAGATCCTCAGCCCACACCCAGAAGGTGGCAAGCACAGATCCTGCAATCCAGGCAGTACTTAACTCACTCTCTTAGAGCAGCCAGTCACTTCAAGTGCTTCGATATCAGCTCAATCCAGCTGTTCCTGGAACCATTTACACTGTCACACACTGCGAATTAATATGAACTCTGGACATCAATCTGGTCCCAAACTTGTTTTGTGCTTTTATCCTTAAATGCTATTTGCACACACTACCTAAATTGTTTTGTACACCTCAACGAATATTCTCTCTTACTCTGATGAACAGAGAAGTGACCACCACACTCAGAATAACGTTACTCGACTTTGTATTTCTAATGGCAATGAAATAATCTTTCCAAACTGTGTAAAATATAACAGTTCAGAATCAGTATAAAGCCTTGTCTTCTTCAGCTTTATTTTTATCTGTCCTTCCTTTATGTCATTCTACAAGAACACAGCACATGAGTATTTCTAATTGCTGACAAGGAAGTTGCTTTGTTCTTGGACTGTACATGTCCACATAGCATCCCCTGAAGTTCTAAAGGGGAATCAAGTTGCTTCGTGCTCCAAACAGGAAGAGGAGAGCGTGTCAACAGCAGGAGAGAAAGTGGCCAAGAGGGAAAAGAAGGTTCCCTGAACACCTTCTTTATTGCCTCACTGTTAAAACATGAAACGTGTATTGGGAAGTAAGAAGCAGAACACTGACTAGTGGTATTTTGATGTTCTGATATCCAGCAGAGGTCCTAAGGTAAGCCTTAACAGTTTTTATACTAGTGTTAAGCTCAAATTCCATTATGAGTTTATGACTTTCTGTTCCTCACAGAGACTGTTTTCTACTTTTCTTTTAAACCTTAACTGCTCATATAACTAATATTGAAGAGTCTAATCTCAAACCCTTTGAATCATGGATGTTCTGATCTGAACAATGCTTGGAGCATGAAAGAACCTGAGCTTTCAAAATGGAGTCTCATTATAGTGAAGGAGAAAAAAGTTACTTCCATGTGAAAAGGACATCTCCAGTGAGCACAGGGTTTGTTGCCACAATGGCCAGCTGTGCAGCTGAGCTGGAATCCCACAGAGCAGGGCACAGCCTTTTGGGGCTGATCGTTTCCCACCCACTCAGCCCCAGCCAGCTAGGCTCATCCCAGTGCCTCCAGCCCTTCTGCTGACCTCAGCACTGCTGTGCTGTGAGTTGGCCCTGTCCTCAGCAAAGCTCTGTCAGAGCACACACAAACAACAGTTCTGCCTTACGTAGGCACTCATTTTTCTGGAGCATAATCTGCTTATTTCGATATCTTCTTGTTACGAGTGCTGTACTTAAACAGCAGCATTTTAAAACCTGGCTTATTTATGCTTCGGTACAGTAAATAATATCTCTTCTTACAGAGTTTTTAAACAGATTTTAGCACCGCCACCTCCTGCTGCTCCCCCCACCCCACAACCAACAGGAATACAGGGACACAGCATACCTGGCAAAAACCCAGGAACGTCCACAAAAGTAATGAGAGGGATGTTGAACGCATCACAGAAGCGAACAAAGCGGGCTCCCTTGACAGAAGAATTTATATCTAAGCACCCTGGAGGTGAGAAAAGGGTGAGCTGTTAATGATGCACCGTGGGCAGTAATTCAAGGCAGCATCACAGACACGCTGTGTTTAAGCTGTATCGTCTTCTTCAGAAGAAAGCCAAGTGAAAAATTCTGCCTACAGTAACGCAGAGATTATCATCAAGGTTTGCTGTCTGAGCAAAATCCCTTCCACAGTTCAAAAAAGGGTGATCTAAGCTACAGCTACATGTGTACTGTGTCATAATTACGTGTGCTCCACACACTTGTATGCGTGAACACTTCGTGTTTTCCGAAGAGCGCACTAAGAACAGATTGGGGCGTTCTAACACTGTGGAAGTAAGTGTGCAGGCTCCAGATTCTGCTTCATCAGTGAACTACAGCCACTGCCACACCTCTGGTGGTCTCCTGTGCTGGGTACAGCAGTCCTCCAGTTACCCAAGAGCCACACCTTCACACTGACAAAGAAATTCACTTGTTTTTCAGGCCTTCTTGTAACAATGCAACAGGCAAGTCATGAAAGTGCACGACAGTGAGATTTCAGACAAAAAAGGAAAGCAGCATGAAGTAGTAACAGGTCACACAAACCATTGGGTGGCAGTCAGCCTTACACCGAGGGCAACAACCAAACAAAACACAACTGAGAGGAGGGAGCACATCAGAAGCACACGGCCGTCCCTGACCTGATGCCACTTTGGGTTGGTTGCCCACAATGCCAACCGTTCTTCCGTTCATCCTGGCAAACCCCACAATGATGTTCCTGGCATAGGATGGCATGATCTCAAAGAACTCCCTTTCGTCAACGATCTGTAAGGAGGAGAGGCAGGCAGAGCTCTTAGAATGACATCTGCATCATTCACATTCACAAACACACCCTTTGTTAGTATCAGAAATGGTAATGTTTCAAAACTTGTAGAATAAAAATAAAAAGGAAGACATTTTTTATCTTGGCAGGACGTAATTAGTGCTGCATTTACAATCAGAACTGCCCATTAAGCATTCCAGCAGAGAAAGTCATCTTTGTGGCATCTCCTCTGTAGTAAACCTGTTCTCCTAACTTACCACAGGATCCCACACCAGATGCTAACTGTTCCTACCCTCAACTTACCACTGGCACTGACAGCTTCCACAGATAAAAGGCAAATCATTACTTCCTGGAACTCAGGGACTTCGCATTATCTTTACAAGTTCAGAGCACTTTCTCACTAGAGAACATACCACACTCTGCTGCAGATGACAACCTGCATGCTGACCAGCAGGGCTGCTGCTCTACAACAGAGGGGAGTGGAGCACCGCTCTGCACAGCAGGAGGACACTGCTGAAGACATCTCACTGCACACCCAAACCCTTGCAGCTGCACTTCCCTGAGCTTCAAGTCCCCACGTGTGCTCTGCTAAGTGACAGCCACTGGCACAGAAAGCAGTATTAATATTCACATGTACAAAAAAGATGATAATTATAGATGGAGCAGTAGCGACACCTATACACGGCTCGTGTCTGCTCTGCTGTGTCCTCTCTAATGCCTTCTCAGCTCTTGATGGCAACTTTGCCTGTACACACCACAGTTTGCTGGTCCCTTCCAATGGATGGGGATGGAAAGTTTCAAATATTTAACTTACAGCAGTTTTGTATCTTTTCTTAATACTTTCCAAAGTCTGTGCGTGGGGCTTTTTTTCCTAAATTCACTTTAGTATTTTTAAGCCCCACCTTCTGATGCGGAACAGAGAGGAAGAATCTGCACATTAAAAACATATTCTGAGCTTTTCTCCATCCACCAAAACAGATCTAAATGCAGCCAGTGGCAAACTGAAAAGTGTTGGCTGAACATGTGTGTGGGGAAGAGACAGTCAAAATAACAAAAGGGAACAGTCTGGAACGATGCCATGAGCTCAGCTGGACCCCCCCAGCCACCATTTGCATTCACTGCCTATCAGGCTGCTCTTCCCAGGTCTGTCATCCAGGTCTCTCACCTGCACAGCACTGCATGCAGCATGCTAAGACTGGTGCTGCAGACAAGCACTAAGACCCTTTCCCCTGCTAACATCTTACTTCCTCCACTGCTGCTGTCCCTTGATGCATGGCTGCTGAACAGGGGAAAAACAGTAACCTGCAAAGACTGAAAAACAGATCTGCAATGGCACCATATTGGTTTCATTCCATTATTTACAACTATATACACACAGAATATGATAAATTCACATTCCTCTCAGCAGGGCTCAGACTGGCAGACTTACAGAGTGTATGATATCCAGCATATCGTAGGCTTTGGTGGACTCAATGGGGACAATCGTGTCCAGTTCAGGAACCAAACGGTCACTGCAGAACATAAATGCAAGCAGCAGTATTTACAGATCAGGTGAACACCAAGACCAAAAGCTCAGGCACACAACGCCATCTCTCTGAAACATCACGGGAACCGCTACTCAAACATGGGCAAAGAAACAGTCCTCTTTGCAGCAGCCAGTTGTGCTTCAGGTCACTGAGGGCTCACCCTCAGGGCTACCTGCTGCTCTGAGCTCCTCCTGGAGGACAAAAGCCCGATCCATCTCTTGCTGAAAGAGACATCTGTTTTAGAGATGTATTTTTGACTATGAAATCATCTCCTGGAAACACTGCTCCTCCTCTGGCTGGAGGGGTCCATGACACAAGGGGACACCAGAAGGGCTTCTGGGGAGGCACTCCAATGCTCCATACTGCAGTGGCACTGCAGCCACGTGTGCAGGGCTGGGGCACAGCTCGGCAATGGGGAAACGATCAGGCAGAACAAGCAAGTGCCAAGCACTCTGCAGAAGCACAGCAGCCCGCTGTGTCACTGCGGACAATCTTTAAAGCTGGATGAGTGGAGTGGCTTCTCCCAGTGGCACAGCAAGGTTTCATACCATTCTTGCCACATTTACAACCCTGATGCTGTCTCTGCCCACACTGTATGCTTGTGATCTGAACAAACGTAACTGCTGGGAACCTCTCCACACTTCTGTACTTCTCTCCCCAACCACCAGACAGGTAGAGAAACTCGTGAGAGGGCAGAAGGTCCATTCACAGCTTCTTCAGTTCAAACACTGGGTTTAAAGAAATCTTACCATTGCTCTCTGTATCTCAACATCTCTGCACTTCATAGCTTGACATTTAACACCCTGTTAGCAGCTCACACTGTCTTCAATAGTTTCATTAAGGACTTACAGGTGCTGGCAGTCACGGGGTCTTTGGACTCACTCACAGTCCCAGGGTGGAGGGGCTGTGTGTGCTCAGCTGCTGTGAGTCACCACTGCACTTTTCTACGTTTTAACAATGCCATGGTTTAGTACCTTTGAAACAGTACAACAGAAGATTCTAGACATTCAGTTAAAAACTGCAGTTTGTCAAAATCAGGCAAGGAGTAGGAACATCAGCCCCACTGCTGCTCTGCACTCACATACAAACACCAACACTTCCAGAGCATTCCCACCATTAGGAGTATGCCATGCAAATACTTTCATCAGATGGTATCATTAAATCTTAACCTGATGAAAACAATCAATGTTAATATATTAAACCCCAAGTAACAATGGATTCTGAAATTTCCCATGAAGTAGCTGTGAATGTGCTTTACAATCTGCCTGTTACCTACAGACTGTATTCTCAGATATCCCAAAGGATAAGGAAAATGGAAAAATTGAAGTACTGCTCCCATAAATTCACACAGCTAAAAGGCAGAGATGGAAATCATAGTGGCATTAAAATGAACAACCACTGGCAAACAGAGACATTACCCAGAATATCTCAGGGAAGAACAAAATCTCAAACTGTGACAGATGAAGGACAGCTGGAGCTTGCCACTAGAGTCCCTGGACTCAGAAGGCTGAGATCTCATTTATCTGCCTGAAACCCCATTTATCTGAAAGGATTTTTTGCTCATCATCAAAGCAGTCATCCGAAGGCTGGGACAGCCCAAGAAGCTCTCACTCAGGTCAGTGGTGGTTTTTGTTAAATGCAAAAATGGACCTGGGCAAGGTTCCCAGGAATGGCTCCATGCTTCTTCCAGAACACACACACAACCTTCAGGCTTCGCAGGAAATGGAACTTGTTTACAGTTGAAGACACAAAAATAAATCACATCACACAAATGGGATGTACCTGTCCTCAAAGGCAGAGGACAACATCACCATAGGAACCTTCTAATTTTTTACAGAATCCAAAAAAAACCAAGAACAACTCTAGCCAACATGGGATTCAGCTACCAAACCTGGTATCATCAGCACCACAAAGAACCTATCTGCAGAGGGAAAAAAACCCAACGTGGTTGAACTTAGCAGTGAAGATGAAGTTTCATTTACATCATTAGTGCCCTGGCATGACAATGGTCCAGTGAAAAAGAAATGAGAGGAGTGGGCTGTGATTGGAGCAGCAGTAAGAACCAACCCCATCAGTTCAGAGCAAAGAGAGTCCACTCAGATGTCAGTATGTGAGGATGAAATATCTCCAATGCTAAGGATTAGGACCATACAGTTTGGTAAATATTGGAGATGTCACTATACAAACATGTAAATTGACCCAACAGATCTTTCCTCACGCCTAGAAAGAACAACTAAACTGAAGTTCTGAGTACAAATTATTGAGCATTCATTATACTGTGGTCCTCTACTAGTATATTTGGTGCTGCAGAAAACATGGTCTCCCATAACACAGAACTACTCAGTCTCCCACAGAGTAGCAGCCATGGGATAACTGACAGCTTCTCATGGAAAAAGAAACTGCCCGTTGTAAGATACACTGATTACAAAATGGACTGTTGCTTCTGAAGTGTGAAATCTTATTTATCTCAGTACAACGTGCTGAATGCTTAGAAAGAAAGCGCCCACCTCAGCAGCACTGCCCCATATTCAGCCAGCACCATCACAGATCCACTCCAGTTTGTCACTGTAGGAACAGCCTTCCAGCTTAATGAACATTGCAGGAAGCAGTAACTAACCAATCTGTCTGACCATTCTCTTAACAGCAGTTGGCACACTGATTTCTCTTAACAGTGATTAATGTATCTCAGTTACCACAGCAGTGATTTGTAACACTGATCTGAAAAAACTGCCTCAAAGATGTTAGAAAACAGCAGAGCATAGAGGACAACCTCCCCAGCACCCATGTTAAAATCTTCAAGTGTACAAGAAACCACAAAACATAAACCATATGCATCTGCAGAACTGAAAGGATGAACAAAGTTAGGAGCAGATCCCATACAGGAGAGGGTGGTGACCTTTTAGGGGATGCATACAGTGAGGGCTGAGCTAAGGCTGCAGCTGGACCATGGCTGCAGTTAAATGGCTTTTCATTCCACTGACATTCTGTCCTACTAAATCAGTGCTGTTCTGGTTCTCAGGCCATCCCTCCACCTCTTGGAAAAATTCCAAGATGAAAATCCTGACATTTTTCAACATTTTTCTGATTTCCAGTCTTGAAGTGATTCGAGTCCTTCTTTTGTCATCAGCTACACAACGAGCCTTCCAGACAGCTGCCTAACGCCTCCTTTACCCCACTGCTCCATCCCAACCTCTACATCTGATGACCAAAGCTCACCCAACACACACATCACTGGCAGAGCAGGGCCCTCCTCTCTGCACCTTACTGTGCAATCTTCTGCCTCACTGCACTTGTCTGGAGAGCTGTGAACCTGAACAGAGATTACTTTTCCCCATATCCAGTACACAGCATAACATTACTTGATGAAAACTAAATCCAACAGTGAGCACGTATGTTATTCCTACATGCATTTGTAGACACTTTCCACATTCCCACAGTGTAACAGAATTACCAGAACACATCTCTTCATATATCTTGAGCGTGGGAAGCCATGAAATTCAGCAGTCAGAGAGCAGAGAGCTCAGCCAGCCTCCTCTTACCTGGGATCGTGGCACTCGCAGACGGGAGCTGGATCACGGTTACTGAGAGGTAAATAATTAAAGAACTCTCGGAGGTTAAGTAAGGCATCTATGTCATTCTCAAAGGCCCTGTGTGCCACTCCTGGAAAGAAGCAGTTACTGAAATTATTTTGCAATGTTTTGTTTTCAAGTATGTATCCATAAAGACAGGGAAGGAATAGCAAGATGCTTTAAACTTAATCTGGAATTTTAAGCAACCAAATCTGACCAGCCAAAAATACCTAGAAAACGTGTGGCTGAATCAACCTTCTTCCACAAGAGCTCTCGATTGCTGATTTTACACTTACAATAACATAAACTGGCTTATCAGCTGTCACAGGCCTAGCTGGATCCCAGCCTTGTACACTGCAACCCAGCTGGGCTCAAGCTTTACACTGCATGTTCTCCCACACAGGCAGGATGTGAGGGAGGAGGGAGGGGTGCATGCACGTGTTGCTTTGGTTTGCATCAGTCCAGTTCACATAGAGTTTGAAATCCCACAGCCATTTTGAGCCTAAAGAAGATTAATGAGTCAGCAAGTCTCTCCAGAGGAAAAGAAAATTTAAAATATATATATATACATATACACACACACTAGGCCAAATGGAAAGACTGTTACTAGGCCAACAAGGCACTGCTGAGAATCGTTCTATCCATGCACATTTTGTGGAAAAACAAACAAACAAACAAACATAAAAGCCACCATCCCAAACTTTCCTTGTGAGCTCTATGTCCTTTTCAATTCCATCATCTTTAAGGGATTTGCAGCTTTCTCCTCAAAATCCCAGAACTCTGCCACACTCCCACTTTTCCTACTGTCATTCATCACTAAAAGGGATTGGTCAGAGCCCTGCACGTGGCACAATCTCATGCTTCAGCAGTTTCATCCCTTCACCTCAGGTGACAGCCATGACCACAGAAATCAGTGTGAGGTGAAAGAGCAGCTACAACAGCCATGTACTTGTGTTAAAGAAAATCAGCACGAGGTAAAACTACTCAGCTCTCACCAGACACAGCCGTGTGTGTCTTTGCTCCTCCGAGCTGCTCCTGTGTGACATCTTCATTGGTAACAGACTTCACGACATCTGGGCCAGTGATGAACAGATAGGATGTATCCTAGAGGAGGCAATAAAGCAAAACCAGTCCATGAACGCCAGAGCCAAGCTTCAAAAGACCTAAGGAAAAGCCACAGCCCCGAGGGACTTTCCTCAAAATAAGAAAACTGTTTAACATTGGAAAGAATTTCACCAAAAAATCCCCGATACATTACAGTAACACAGAAAACAGTTATCTACAGGTTACTCTGGAAATTTATTCTTGACTTTCCATGAAGCGTTAACCCACCCTCAACACGAGGTGTATTCTGCAGTTCCTGCACATCTTTCATTTTCAATTTCTGTACCAGTCCCTACAGACATTGTTAGCTTATGCAGAAGAATAACCCGAGTCAAACATCGTGAGGTAAAGACAACAGCATCAACAGTGCAGCCATTTCTTAGGACAAAAAAGGAGACCTGTTAGTGCTAAGAGACATCTGAAGAAAGGTGGATGGAAGGACTTTTCTGCTGAGTATCCACAGAACTTGGAACAACTGAACATAGAATGATTCCATGTTTCTTAGTTTGAAGTGAGTAAGGAAGTATCATTCTGGGTCTGCCAGTTAAAGTATTAGCATGAAATGCTAAAATACTGATGTAGGGGTGAAATGTTTGTCCTATGCCACCAAGAAACACTGATTTCAGATGTTATGACATTCATTAACAAAAACCCTTCTGAAGCTCTTCACAGGCATGACCGACTCTTCTACAAACATCCAAGTCAGTCTTTTTCAGCATCTCTTAACCATGCCTTGAGCAGTAATCACAACCTACCTGCAATCCACACCTGCCAGGAGCACAACACACCACACCACGTTTCCAAATCTGCTCACACACCTGTTGTGCAGTCTGATCCTACAGAATTTCTTACCTTGCCATTCCATCCAGTTTGAAAATCTATCAAGCACTTTTGCATTAAATGCTTCAGACTGACTTTGTTTAAAACTGAAGCTTAAACAAAACAATGCAGCTTTTCTTTTCAGAAATGACCCCGAACAAAAGTGCTTTTTAACAGATTAATCATCTCTTCATCTGTCCTACAAAACAACAGAACAGGACAATTTCAGCCCTGCTACCCATGACATGAACATTGGTAAAGTTACAATGACATTAATGATACTCCTGCAGCAGTTTCCATGCCATACTGTTGTGAAGCAGGAGCCCATCTCCAAACAAAGCCTTGAGATGGGCTCTGCCTGTGACTGACCCACACTCCCAGCAGCAAGGCAGGATCTGCTCCACCCTTACCTTCACCATGAACGTGAAGTCAGTTAAAGCAGGCGAGTACACGGCCCCACCAGCACAGGGCCCCATGATGAGCGAAATCTGAGGAACCAGCCCAGAACACAGAACATTTCTCTGCAACAGAAAACCCAAAGACATTTAGTTTAGGGAAAAAAAAACAAAACAGTATCTGCATCCTGAAATCTGGTCAGAGATTCTGCAGGAATTCACAGTGACAAACAGGAGAAGACAGTTTTATTTGCTGGGAGACAAACTGTAGGACAGAGTGCTTTGATGCAAATAAAAGCCAAATAATTTACTTTCTATTCTTCTGCTTCTTTCTGTTCCACAGCACAAAAGTAGAAGTTATCAACAGGCAAGAGATGTCACAACAGCACACAAACTGTACTGTTTTAGTCACCACCTCAGCCTCACATATTCTTGCACTAAATTCTCTCTACCTGCTTAAAATAATAACAGAAGTAAATTTAGTGCATTTACTTCCCACAACTGAACTGCAGCCTCATTCATCTGCTCTAATTAGAGGAGACATCACACCTCATATTGAATGCAAACCCACTGCACAATGCTGAAAGGAAATGTCTAAACAAGGAATAAACTTGCCACATTTGCCAAGTGGCAATGAATTTGATCTTTCTGTCCATCACTGCCAGCCTGCTTTGAAGGAAAAAGGCCATAAAATCACAGAATTGCAGGGGTTGGAAGGGACCCCCAGAGATCATCCAGTCCAACCCCGTGCCAAAGCAGCTCCCAGCCCAGGTTGCACAGGTAGGAGTCCAGACAGGTACTGAACGTCTCCAGAGGAGATCCACCACCTCTGTGTGCAGCTCCAGTGCTCCATCACTGCACTGTGAAGAAGTTCCCATGCACGTTGGTGCAGAACTTCCTATGCTTCAGTTTGTGGCCATTTCCCCTCGTCCTATCACCACACACTGCTAACAAGAGTCCAACCTCATCCCTTTGCCTCCCACTCCTCACATATTTATAGACATGGATCAGATCCCCTCTGAGCCTTCTCTTCTCAAGGCTGAACAGCCCCAGGTCACTCAGCCTCTCCTCATAAGGGAAGTGCTCCATGCCCTTTATTATCTTTGTGGCCCTCCACTGGGTAATGTCATTTCAGTTAAAAAAAAAAGATCATCAGTGTGCACAGAGGAAAACCCTTGCTTTAGCCGCAGCAATACTGTATAACACAAAACTTTCACCAGTCCAACCAGTCCTGGACATCTGCAAGTGGTAAGATTAACACGTTCCATTGTATTCCAAACTCTTTGCACAGAAACCTTCTATTTGCATTTCTTTCCCTCCCCTCTCTGACCTCCCACCTCAATAGAACACTCAGTGCTTCTGATACAAGTTCTCAGGTTATCTTCAAGTACTGTGATGGATTTACTTAAAAGTCTCTGTTTCTGCTGCAGAAAAGTTTCACTGTTTATCAGCCCTACAGAAAGCAAAAATGCTCTGTGAAATTCTTCACAGGTGTGTATTCCTGAGCAGCCACAGGGACAGCTCGTGGCAGATCACAGCCATCACTCACCAAACAAAACATTCCAAAGTACAGCATGCCTACTTGTCTCAGGCAAACACGTAAGCATTTAGAAAGTTACATCTCAACACACACAAGCTACAACTCAGTGTGAATCAGAGTTATTCACTGAAGTAACTAAAAATATTTAGGTTTTTTCTAATTAAGCAAATTGCCTACTTTTCTTTCCTTCAGACAAAGTCCACACTATAGTGCAACTCCTGCAGAGCTCTTCATCAGATCACAGTGCTCAACAATGTTCAGCACTGTCCCTGTTTAACAGATGAGTAATGGAACTAAGAGGAATTTCCCTAAACCAGGTACAGAACCAAAAGGACAGCAGGAGTCTCACAAACTGCTTTACCCAACAGGTAATACTGGATGAAATAGGACTATGATACCCTACAAGTTTACTCAGAAACACTGCCTTAAAGAAAGGCAGGCTCTGCCCTTCCACAGATGGCAAGCTGTGTGCCACCAGCAGGCTACTTACCAAGAAGATGTCTGCATAGCCAGCCAGCGACTCCACCCCTTCCTGGATGCGGGCTCCTCCCGAGTCATTCAGCCCAATCACAGGTGCTCCAACCATGGCAGCCTGATCCATGACCTGGTGATGAACACAGATGCTCCCTTACTTACCCAGCTAAGCTACAACTCCGGGACAGCCCTTCCCCAGCAAAGTGTACACCCCCTAGAAAAAAATCCATGTGACAGACTTTGAACTGCTTATACGGCACTCAGCTTCTCCTTTTCTTGCACTAATTACCACAGCCATTAACTGCTTACTGACACACTGCATTTTGACTCTCTCAGACTGGATGCTACAAGGCACACATCTGACTCTTCCCACGTCCTTTATCAGCCTTACCAGCTGTGCACCTCCATACCCACACTGTACCACCAAACCCTTTGCTACAGTGTCACAAGCAGAGGAGTTTGACATTTTCATAACATTACAGCACCGATACACTGTGGTAAGATCTGCTTTAGTTCTTACATCATGTACCTGTAGAACTACACAAGCTCTACTTTGATATTTTTTTCCTGCCCTTGCCATCGTAAAACCCAATCATATCTTATTTTAAACAATCTTTTAACGTCGTAAGATTTCTAAATCTTCAGCCCTGTCCTTCC
Source organism: Odontophorus gujanensis (assembly GCA_013399175.1). Lineage (NCBI taxonomy): Eukaryota > Metazoa > Chordata > Aves > Galliformes > Odontophoridae > Odontophorus > Odontophorus gujanensis. The sequence goes on from VXAB01001220.1 coordinate 199,849, forward strand.
AGTTGGAATCCTGTCCTTCCAAGTTAGCTGATTCCAAGTTCAGCATCAACAATAGAAAGCAGGATTTCTATTGCCTAGAAAAACAGACAGGATATTATCACATTCAAATCACTATACTCTAGCAGTACCAAAACTGCAGCTTGAACACAGATCAGTATAACCACGCAGAGCTCTCAGTGGGCACCGTTCCTAATTGCAGTCACTGCATGTAAAACAGTGATCCTCCAAACTCTGTGCCTGGATGATCATTTAATAGTTGGACCATCACTGTGGCAGACGTGGAGTATGACTCTGCAATGTAAATACAGTCCTGCATTTTAAAAGCATCCGTGTGGGCTGCAGACAGAGGCCTTGTTTGCTTACAGGGATGTTACACACAGCATGATCAAATGTCCTATCAGAAGCAAGACAACATTTACTGCCTCTTCCCAGAGAGCCTGTTATCCTACCAGGTCAGGTTAGGGAAATGAATCTACTGGCATGCTTTGCATCTCAGGTGCACACTAAGTACACAGGCTGTGAAGTGCTCCCCACAAGCCAACACACATTACTCTCAAGAGCCACACTAAATCTCTGCTGCTTCAGGGACACCACAGACATTCCATGCGGTCTGAAAGACCATACAGACAGCTCTTCTGCAAAAGGAGTACTCAGCCTGTAGCCCAGACCTACCCGCCCTGGAGTTTTGCTGCAAGATGCCTCATACCCTGACCATAGGAAAAAAATCCATGTGCAGAACAACTACAAACAAAGAGAAAAGTCCTGTTGAGGGGTAGCAACTTCACTTCCATGTTCCAGGATATTTTACACACCTCAAGCAACTCACAGGTTCTGCAAGAGCCAAGACTGCCTCCCAGAATGGATTTCTGCTTCCCAGAACTCAGCCCAGTAAGAACTAAAAGCAGTGAGGCAGATACCACACCACCCAGCTGGTCACTGCCCAAGGTACAGCCTCACAGGCTGAGCAACTGAGGCACCCAGAGCCTTCAGAGCCTGCCACTGGTACTGATCCCAACAGTATCAGCAGGAACGAGCCATTTCTTCTAGTCCTGCTACCACTCCCTGCTTCTCCAGAAATAACAGGTCACAAACAAAACAGAAGGAATCCCAGTACCATCACAGTACCCCCCGTCACACAGAAACATTTCAAAGCTCCACTGAAAAAGGGTAACACCAATGCCTTTGCTGATATCAAGAGCTGGTAAAGCCAAGTAGTTATCACCCAGCCCAAAGTCTTCGTGTCTTCTAGTTTTACATCTCCTCACTGAGTAGGAGGTTATGCCAAAGATCAGTTACTTCCAGCAGGAGAAAATGCCTTGAGCTCCGTACACCCAATTCCACAGCAAAAAATCCTGGAAGTTTTCGCCAGCCAAGGACACTGTATACTCATGCAAGAAACAGTTCTTGCCTTCCACACCCCTGGGATTCAAACATCAGCTTTTCCAGTGTGACCGGAGGGCAAATGAGGATAAACAGCTGCACGTGCCTGATAATAGAAGCTCACTCAAGGTGACCTCTAAGTTGTTATTTGTCTTCAGACTGTTTGTTACATTTCTTTTTAATAAATACTACATTTCCACATAACATAACTTCCAAGTCACTTCATATTTCTCCCGCAGACAAAAGCTATTTAATCGATGCTCATATTTGCACGTCCCTCTGGTCACAATAGAAAAATCAGCTTAAAGCATATGTTACTTACAAAAGCTCAAAGAGGTCCCAGAAGGCAGCTCTCTGCTCAGCTGGACACAGGCATTCTGAGACTGCCAGCAATGTTCACCACAGCACACTAAAGTCACTCACAAACTGTTTCCTCCAAAGTTATTAGCACAACAGATTGGAAAAAGGAACCTGGCAATTTTCTGTTGCTGTTTTCTATTGTGAAACATTACCTTGCAGATCTTCTGGGCGTGAGCTCCAGATAAACTACCTCCAAATACAGTAAAATCCTGGAAACAAAACAAATTCTGAGATTATGGAAAGAATTGTTTCAATAACAAACAGTCAAATGAATCCCAATAACTGACCCTGATGAAAAATGTGTCAAGTACACAGTATAATCCTGCAGTGCTCTACATTTAGCATACTGTTCCAAGGCAACCTGACTGCACAGCAGCCTGCAGATCAATCTTGGACAATCCAACCTTGTTTACATGTAAAAAATTCTTTATACATTTGCCAGTAGATTTTACGTTGAAATCACAAGCCCACTATGTCTCATTTGCTTTTATTATTCTTCCAACAAACATTCTTTTTCTACAAACATATGATACTCATTCAGAGACATCACCAATACTGGAGTAGACTGGAGTAAGCCTGGGAAATTTCACTGAAGTAGAATCCCACTGCAAAGGGTGGCAGTAAGATAAAGCTGCATACAAGGCAGATACCACAAGTGAAAACCTGCCACTGTTCTGTGTGTATGAGTTATGCTCCAAGAGTTTACCATTTTTTTATGGGTGCTGCAGCAACAACACCAGCCAAAAATCGACAGCTGGTGCTACCTCTAGGACTGCCTGTGGGATCCATGAGCAACAAAAAGCCCTGGGGCTGATCCAGAAGTGAAACAGGATGGTACACCCAGGGGCAGCTTCTGGTGAGCTTCACTGATGTATTCCCTCTGAGTCAAAGAAATCCTAAAAACTGAGCTGGCAGAGCATGACTAGTAGCTGAAGCAAAAAGGAAGTAACATCTCAGGTGGTAGCTGAATTTGGAGATGCATGAAGTCTTTTTAAAGAACAATTTACAAAAAATAGCATATGATGAAGGGACACATTTAAAAACTTTCAATGTAAGAACTGCCTTGCATTATTTGAACAAAGCACCTGGTCTGCTCCTCAGTCCCACACAACAAGGGTGCCCTCCCCTGGAAGAATGACATCCCCAAGGTAAAACAGGCAGGGTGTACGCCTGACTGCAAGCAAGATGGCAACAACCAATCTGGCCATGGCAGCAAATGGAACAAAGGCAACACACTTTGCTCAGTGTTTTCTCCATTAATTCATTCTTTATTTACTAAATAAGCTCTGCATCCATCACTTCATCTCAAACTTAAATACAACTGCATCTCTCACCCAAAAAATGGTTTTGAAAAGGTTTCTTTTGCCTCTTCTTGTCTGAAAGTGCACTGCTTCTTCCCACAGGATGTTACGCCTATCTTATGCTTGCTGGCAGGTGGTAAACAGGTACACTACTACACAGTCGTGCTGAAAATGCAGTGAATTTATGTCAAAGGAGAAGTTCATGCTATTTACCAGAACAAATGCAGAAACATACCTGACTGAAAACATAAGCTAGTCTACCATTAATCCGTCCACGGCCAGTCACCACACTGTCTCCAGGGTACTGTATTAGAAAAAAAATAATAATTAAAAATAACAACTATACATACATACACCTCAAAACAGCAATCAATGGATTGCAATTCAATCAATAGATGTCCATTAAAAAGCACTGAGTACTAGGTCAAGGTAAAGACTGATGCTGTGGAAGGACAGCTCTTTATTTTTGCAGTGGAGGCTCCATAAAGACTTGCTTCAGCACTGGAAAAGATGACTGGAGGTAATATCACACAGAAGTTGCATATGAATGTAAAGATTCATGAATCTTGCACTTTCCCCTCAAATTTCAGCATGTCTGAAATATGACCTCAGAGACAGGATACACATTTTATTAGAATCAGATGTTTTTAAAAGAATGGACACCATACACAAATCTTGCTTGAGAAAGTCATAAAATGCAGCTATCCAAAACACTTTCTAACTTGACCTGCCTGTTTTTCACCCCACAAGTAAGGGAAAAAGATGGAAGAGTAGATACAGCACGTGAATCCTAAAGTTTCCTTACTGATGTTGTCTCACTTTTAAGGAAGTATACAGATGTTTCTCCAAACAGCAAAGGAACTGTGCTGCCATAAAGGAATTCCAAGTATGTCAACGCTTTTTGCAGCCTGGGAGGAGGAAAAAAACCAAATAAACAAAAAACCCACACTTCTCCACTTGAAGGCCCATTGATACCCAAGGTGATCAGGGAGGCCACATCCTTTGGGGACTTTTCTCAAGCTGCACAGACAGCAATGCTACCACCTCTTGGCATGCAGAAAAGCAATAAACACCACCTCAGCTCCAGCCATCGTACTGCAAAGATGGCTCCAAACAGCCATACGGCATCCAGAATGGAGTACAAGTTTCACTCTACCTTTGGAAACTTCCAGGAACCCAGAGAAATTCAATGCTAAACTAATACTCCAGCTCACTGCCCACTAATTAGGTCATCTGTTGTGAAACTGCGCCCTGTAAACACAACCTGCAGCTCACTGAAAGGGGAATTCTGAAGGACAAGGCAAAAATTAACCCGGCTCTCACTCTCAGGACTTCACTGCTCCTTTTATCTCCAGGAACAGCACTTTGATAACAGCACTGCAGGGTGCAGCATTGTGTACTATGATGAAAGGCAACACAGGAGTTAATTCAATTTGCCGGGGGAACAAAGTAAGAAATTACTCATAGAAGAAAAGATGTTTCCTCCTACGCTCAGTGAGCACCATCCTTCCAGCATCAGGGCCTGGTAGCAGCCTGGCCACGAGAAATGAAAAGAGGCCTTTCTGCTACCCTGGTCTCCCATGCCCCAGCTTCTCAGGGCAGACACCCAGTGAGCCCTCCTTCACCCACAGCCTGGCAACTGGGAGGACTCCAAAATGATCAGCTAGTTCAATAACTGTGGAAACTGAAACTGCATCCAGCATGTGGCACTGACATACCTGGCACAGCTTCGTACCACATCCCAAAACAGAGGAACCTACAGGAAGGTTCATCCTCAACAGGCTCATCTGCACTAGCCACACACACAGCCCAACACGTTCACCAGCCACTTCTGCAGGACACTGCAACAAAATACTCGTTGCAGGTAGTGACTTATCACCAAGCATCAACATCATCACTGTGAAGGACCACAGGGAGCCACAGACTTTTGCTCTACATGATAAACCTCATGTACCTTGTTGGTTTAGGTTACATGGCCATGTATCAAAAACTGTGTAAGTGAGGCAGATTGCAGCTTGCCAGCAGACCAGTATAATTGCTCGGACGTGCAGACACATCAACTTTTCAGACCCTGAAGGATTTAACAACTGCAGTTTGGCAAGCTTAAGTACAGATCTGGCTAATTTCAGCCTACAGCTCCAATTGTATCTGTACAGAGGCAGAAGTATCTGTGTTCATACAATATAGACTACATATGCACATACAGATGTTTTGTACATATCAAATGTATTTGCATTGTACATAACTCTGACTTGACAGACAAATCTAAGACAGCAGCCAGGGAAGTACTCAAAACAAACAGGTAATCTTCTAAAACAAAAAATAATCATCATCATCACATTTAAACAATGTAAAAATAAACCACATAAACTGCTACATGGAAATTATGAGCAACAAGAGGAAATCTGCATACACTTTCCAAACACAAAACAAATAAAATAAACTGTGTGTGAACAGAAGAACCTATTCCCAATCACGCGGTTGGCTAAACAGCAAAGGACAAAGAAACAAGAGTTAAGTGAAACAAAAATACCTTATTCTTGCTGGAGTCCATCCCAAAGTCAGAACATCTGTGTTCCACAAACATGTCATACTCATCAAAGCTGTCGGGGTCCAGCAGCAGAAGAATCCGTTCTCTGGCAGTCAGCTTTCCCTGGAACGGAGCAAGCTGCACTTACTGCTGGCTCTGCCAGCTGCCAGTGGATGGTTTCACCCCGCATTCCCTCACCGGATCTGCTGTTTGCACCACTTTTGTGCACCCCCCCAAAGCTGGAAGTAGCCAGTGCTGAGCCACCTTAGAAGCAAACACAACGCAAGGGGACTGTGGAAGGAAGGCTGAACGCTGGAGCAACAGGGTAAGAGGAAACAGTCTCAGAGTGCTCTCAGCAAGATGGCACGGTATCTCAGGTATTTTTGCTTACACGTTTGAACACTGTTACGCTGTTATGGCTTTTGTTCTGTTCTTGAAAGGAGAGCCCTTCCACAGCCAAACCAGCCCTGAACAGCAGCACGAGGCATTCTGTGATATCTGAGCGTAGCAAAGGTTTCGGAAAGCACACGGCAGCCTGCGGGAACCTCTGGCACAGTGCTCTGCTGCTTCTGTACGGCACCAACCCGTCCCCAGTGCAGGACGGGCCAAGAATGGAGCGCACCTGCCAGCACTGCACACCTTTCGGCGGCACTAAACATGCCGAGCAGCAACCAGGGCCCGAACCGCCCGTTTTTAAGCACAGTCACTTGTTACCTCCAGGCGCGCTCCCCTACGAGCCGTGCGCCGTGCTGCCCTCCTGGGGCCCGCACCTCAGCACGGCGTTACAACACAGCTGAGCTTCCGTGTAAAAACACGGGGCGAACAGCTCCCGCGTGCAGAAAAAGCCCAACGTGCCTGAGCACACACACGGGCGTGCAGAGCCGCGAAGGCTGGACAACACCGCGAAGCCGCCCCGCCGAGCGCACACGAGGGCGGCACGGCAGCCAGGCCGACCACGCGCTACCGGGCGGCGGCGCGGGCCCGAACCCGGCGGAGAGCGGGGAGGGGGGAGGGGCGGACCGGGCTCTCCTCCCTCCGCCCGGGGCTCACCCGCCTGTGCTGCGCGTCGATGCGGCTCTGACCGCCGCCCAGCAGCGCGGCGCGGCGCTTCTCGTCGATGCGCTGCGGCACGGAGCGCCCCGAGGCGGCGCGGAGCCCCAGCGGGGCGGCCCGGCACAGCGCCGCCCGCCGCAGCACCGCCAGAGCCGCCATGTCGCGACGCGGCCGGCGCCACTGCGCCTGCGCGCGGTGCGGCTGCTCTCGGTCGCTCTCCGCAAGAGCGTTCAGGAATACCCGCGGCGGGAGGACGTACGCGTCGGAGCGTCCGTCTGCTATGGAAAGGAGCGGTCGTTCTCTGCAAGAACGTGAGCCCAACGTGTGCAGCCAAAAAGCGGAGTGGTTGTGCTGGTTATGATTCTGAAATCCATTAAAACAGAAAACGGGTTGCACCGCAGAACGGAGGTAAACTGCGTCTGTAATGTGTGCAGTTGTGCTCTGGCATTCGTAGTGCCCCACTCCTGAAAGTGGGATATGCTGATGTAGCTTTCTATGCTCTCTGGTGCTTATATACATACATACGTACAACCCAGACAGAGAGAATGTAGAAAAAAATGAGCACGGTAATTCATGTAAGAGAAGCGGACAGCAGTCCTCTGTGCAGAAGAGGGACACTGAGGAAGGACAAGCCCCAAAGGACCACACATGGCACAGAGGGGCTGACCTGCCCAGCGCCCATCCCATCTTGTATCCAAGACACAAACTGCTGGAAGTCAGTCAGACAAATAAAGCTATATGCTCATGATATCATTACTGTTCTCTGTGTATTTGTTGCTGGCTGCTTTTGGAAGCAGGATAGCAGACTTTGTTCTGACACAGTCATTTTTATGATCCTGAATGGTTGGAATACCTTTACCTTCCCCGTGTTCTCAGAGATGTGGCAGGACTGTCAGTTACTCGTGCAGGCAGTTTCTCAGGAATCCCCAGAAGTATAATTTGGTGATAGATGTGAAAGGATCTCAAGGCCAAATCCATTTGCCAGGGGGCTTTGCACCATGAGAAAGCAGGCTCCTGCTATTCCGTAAAACCCAGCTCCATCATCAGTTTGTAGCCCTATAAGAAACAACCCAAAGTCATGAATGTCGGTTGATTTATTAACTGAGGGAGTAACACAGGTGAGTAAGAGACAAATTGTTATTCCCAAGGAAGGATGTACAGCAGCACTCTCATTAAACCTAAACGAAGACATGGAATATATGCAGAGTTGGACAAGTATTTCTACATTAGCAGTTTGGCTCAGAATCAGCTCAAATATTTAGTGCTAATCGCAGAACATCTCTACATGCTACACACTGTTCCAAACCGGCCTGAAGAGGAAGTCCCCTTCCAACAAAACTCTGCACTCCTGAAGCCCAGGTGCTGAGCCAGCTCATAGCAGAGATGAGCTAGGGGTGCACAAATATCAGCAGGCCTCAGGCAACATAGAACCCCAAAACCAGATTCAGGAATATTAAAACCAGAAGCAATTGCTGTGATCAATGTCAGACACACTGTACAACACAAGATTGTCTCAGTTGTATGTTTTATCACTATCAAATACTGCTATTACATTGTTTAAAACCAAGAACTTGATATTCTTTTTCAGATGTGGTAAAATAATGAGTCTGTACTGGTTTCTTAAACACTCTGTTAAAAGACCTTGGAAAAGTGTTTGTCTGGGGGTAACTACAAAGTCTCTATTGAAATAGACAGTTGTAGCCTTCCGAGTTCAAAAATAAGAAAAAGTATTGAGGCCATTAGCAACCCAACTTTCAGCAGGCAGAGGATTTTTCATTAGGTCCAAAAGGTCAGGAATATGTTGGTCAAAGAAAAGCTGCACCAAGGCCATATGGATCTAAGAAGTCACCTTTTGGAGTAGTATGTATTTGGCTGAAATTTAAGCAGTCAAGAGGACAAGTAAAACCAGGGTTTTCCAGCAGCCGTGCAACCAAGATCTTTAGGAGAGAGGTCAGAATATCCTGCTTGAATAATAATAATAATAGCCACCACCAATTTAAAAAATACCAATCATGTGTGAGCTTCTATAGGGCTTGTCAACACCACAGCCCAGTGACCAGCTGGGAGGATGACCAAGGAGGAAGGAGCATTGCCATCCAGATGCATTTTTGATTTCAAGCTCCTGCCATGCGATTTGAAAAGAGTGACCATCCCAAACTGGCCAGCACACGTAAGAACTAGAACAGGGATAAAGTGGCACTTGGTCTGAATTGAAAGAGGAGCTGAGATTTTTCTGTCATTCACAGAAAACAACAAGAACTCTGAGCCTAGAGCAGTGACAGTTGATTTTAGATTTGTGGTACTGTGTTTGCCAGAGGAGAGCAGAGAACTTGTAATCCTTTGTTTGGCAACAGCATAAAGAAAGGAAACTGCCTCAGTGAGGAGCTTGACAGCTGCTAGCTCTATGAATACTGTTCTGCATCTAATACGTATGTTGGAAATCTGTTTTGTGACATTTTTCAAAGATGTGTAAACAGATTTATCTTTTACATCAGCCACGATGTACTGTCTACACATACAGCTCATTTGAATACCATGCAAAAAATAACCGAAAAGGATACTGATGCCAATTCAAATAGGACAGTTCCTAGGCCAGGCATGCTCACATAGCTGGAGAGGAGCTGCTGCAGTTCCATGCAGTTGTCTGGTTTTAGATTTGTGAAGCACTGGGAGAACGGCCATCCACTACAGGAGGAAAATTGTGCTGAATAATAAATGCTGGGGAACACGTCCTGTGAATTCAGACTGAAAATTCCCTTTAACACATCACACAGAGGAATTGAGTGAAGTTGGAGACAACAACAGGCAAAAATCATAGCAATAGCAGGTGGTTTTATAGTGAGAACACCAGCACCTTAAAATTATCGGGGACTATTTGTCAGGTTCTGGTGAATCCAAACCAGAAATAGATTCCTGTTTGTTTGCTAGGTGTTCCTGTAAAGCAGCAGGTAGATTAAAAAAGTAGCCACAGTTGCAAATACTCTTATGAAACCACTGCGCGCTGCATATCTCAGTGTTCAACAACTAAAAATAAAAAGCTTTCTGGCTTAGAACGGGGAATCCCTCCGTACCAGCAAAGGTACAAAGAGTACTGCACTGCTCCTGAGCTCGTGATATAAATGCTCTTTTTAGAAGGCTTCTTGCAAGTACAGACACAAATAAAAAAAGCAGGATAGGTTTCCCTGTAAGTGAATGGTACTTGAAAGGAAGGGGCACCACAGCACCTCCTGTGGTTCACAGAGACAGGATGTCCCTAGACATGGCATCGTATGTATGAACTTCTCAAAGCAAAGATAAAAATTCCTAGAGAGAAATCTTGAGGCTAAACTAGTAAGCAACTGGAATACCCCTCGGGAAATGTGACCACACAGGAAGAACATATGAGAATGGTTTTGAAGACAGAAGGAAAAAATCGTTATGATGGGAAAGTGTACCATTCATTCAGGAATGTAAGATAAGGCGAAAACAATGGGATATCTTCAGTTCCTTCTGATTGCATTGGGGCAAAATCCAGTCTTAGTCCTTCTTAGAAGCTGTGAGATTTGCCATTGTCTCTTTATTACACAGTTACTGTGATTCAGTATTTATTCCTGTTTGCTTTGGTTTGTTCATTCATTAATAACAGCTCAGAAAACACAAGCACCCCTGTGCCAGGCCGTGACTATTACAGTCACTGCAGTCTTATCCACTCCTCATGATATCTAGAATGCAATGACACGGATATCAAACAGGCAAGTGAGTTTGCCATTGGTCTCCTATTTGTCTGAAATACACCTGTTTCTTCATGCCCAGGCTTTCAGAAGCAGTATATGTGGTGACTGTTTTTATTATTGATATATTTTGTTATCATTATTTTCTCTTTCCAGGTGATTTACTGTTTCCTGTACGTTTAGTTTCCTGTAAGGATGGGGTGCTAGCATAATTACATGCTTTAAAATACACCATCTCTTGACACATAATTACATGCTTTAAAATACACATCCCTTGATCCTTCATCACCTCGTGCTTCATATAACATCATATATATATGATGAACCATCCATTGAGATCTAAATAGTTATTCTGTTCAAGTGCTGTATCAAAAGCAAAAGCTTAAAACTAACACTCAGGAACTTAGGCCGTTAGTTCAGATCTCTGAGTTTGATGGAGTTCACAGGCTATATTCTAACTTAATCTAAATTAAGTGCCTAGTTCTTCCCAAATGCAGCTGTGGGCAGAATTTTGCTAGGAACTGGAAAATTAAATAACATCTCTATTATAACCTTATCCAGAATCATCTTCCACCGAAGCAATGCCACAAATCAGAAGATCAGCACTCAAGCTCAGGCTGTAAGTGACTGAATAACACACTGATCCACGACCACAAGCTGAGGGCTGGTCAGCTGGGCAGCTCTGCTGAACAGCAGGGACAGACAGCCTGTCACCTCACTCATGAACACACGGCACTTGTTCATTGTCCAGGGCCAAGGATTTCAGTATGTACAAACGGCACCAGCTTCAAACATTTTGAGCTGGTTTTCAGAGACCAGTAAAACACACAAGAACTTTTTACTTGTCTTTTTTTCCTTCCCACTTTCTGAAGTACTATTCTCAATACATTTTCTAAATAAATCCCTAGTCTGTCCTCTTCACTCATCTTCACTCCCTCTCCTAGGTCTCTGTAAATAGTAGTTTGGGGTTTTTTTACACCAATAGGACGTACGGTCTACTAAAGTCTCCTGAGGCAGATGGATTGATGGAGGTGAAAGATGCAGCACAAAATTAGAAGTAAAACCACAGCAGCTGAAAACATGAGCAGCTTCACACACGACACCTCACTCTTTGCTCCTCCCCCAGAAGAGGAAAGGTGAAGTCTTTTTCCACTGGTGTATGAGATAGCGTGAGTGCTTGGGGGCTTGTTCAGTACTGAGCACACACCACTGGCAGAAGAGTCAGATAAGCAGATACTCGTGCCCAAGGCCAGTAGTGTCTGGGAGGGAGCCCCGGGGCACTGAGGCTGAGTGTCAGCACGGAGAAGTGCTGGTGCCCCATCCCTGGCACACACATCTGCTGCCAGGGACCTCCTGCGAACGTATGCATGCGTTTTGGGGAGTTTGGCAGCGTGGGATACAGAGAGGTCTGTACACTTGGTGTTGGATGCTATTTCAGTTTATTGGCTTGGTTCAGCACAGGGGATGTGTACCCAAGGGAGCTGGGGCTTGGCAGGCAGCGTGCACGTGGGCAGAGCAATGATGCCGCAACACAAAGCGTAGCGACTGACCGTGTGCGGGCAGCTCCGGCTGCTGCTGGGGGACGCGAGATTGGGGTGCTGTATGTGCACACGGTGGTGTGGGAGCGCACCGCGGGCTGTGCGTGGGGCGTGCACGGCAGCGCCAGGGAGCGGAAGGGCATCGGAAAGCCCTTGGCTGTCTCGCTACGGACAGCAGTACGTGAGCGTGCAGAGGAACCCGTGGGAAAGAGGAGAGCTGCGAGCAGAGGCGCTGGGCCGCCGCACAGGGGCGGCCATAGGAGCACAGAATCGCTACGGTTGGAAAAGAGCCGGAGCAGTGCCGGGCCGCGGAGGGCAGGGGCGGGGCGCAGCTGCTGCGGGGAGGCGCCCGCC
>VXAB01001220.1:212387-278847 GCA_013399175.1 Odontophorus gujanensis
GCGTTCTTCTCACCCCGGAGGCGGCGGCGTGCGAGCGGCTGCGATGAACCCGGTGAATGCCACTGCTCTCTACGTTTCCGCGAGCCGCCTGGTGCTCAACTACGACCCGGGGGATCCGCAGTCCTTCACCGAGATTAACAAGCTCCTGCCCTACTTCAGGCAGTCCCTCTCCTGCTGCGTGTGCGGTGAGGACCTTTCTTTTGTTCCCTGCACAATGCGGCCCCGGGCCTCGGCGCGGAGCTCCGCCGGATCCGGAGCGGGGCGGGGGGGCGGGCCGTGCCGTGCCGTGCCGTGCCGTGCCGTGCCGTGCTTCCCCGAGCGCTGCGGGCGGCCCGGCCGTCATTAGCGGCTGCGGGAGCGGCCCGATGCGGAACAGTTAATCGTAAGGAGAGGCGGTTGAGGGCGAGCGTGGGGAAAGGTGCTGGAGACAATACGCGCGGCGTAGGGGCAGGGAGAACTTCTGCCTTCCCGTGCTTCGCGTTGCAAGGAAAAAACCAAAAACCATAATTAAAAAAGCGACGGTGTAGATTGAGAGCCGGGAATTGCGAGCGCCCAGTAACAGCGTTTCGGGTTGCTTTTGTGCACGGCACATAATAATCCTGCCGCGGTTACCAGCGCAGCGAGCCGGGCGGGAGCTGCCAGGCTTCCCCTGCTTCCTTCCTACCGAAAAAACAGCCGGCTGCGTTTGGTGGGGGCACCCGGAGCAGCGGGGGCCGTCCGCGGAGCCCAGGGCGAGCTGTCAGCTGCTGCCTGCTCCTGTCCTCCGCTCGCGGGGAGCCCTGCTGCTGAGCGCTTGTATCTCCGGGCAGCCCGGGCTCCTGGCCCCTCCGGTTGCTTCTGTTTATCTGTGCTGGTGTGTGGTCGCGTCGAGGTTTAGTTGAATTACCGGGGTGCGCAAAGTTAGCCATTTTATTTATTTACAGCCGCCGTCGGGGCTGTTAAACGAGTCGTGGAGGCTTCCCATCCTGTAGCAGTAGCTCCTCCCATTTAAAGTCTTAGAAAATAGAGATCGGTTTGTGCGGGGAAGGAGGGAGCCCGTTCCCAGGCTCGCTGCGTCGTCATTTCCTGAGATAATTTGCCCAAGTGTTTTTTTTCTCCTCGTGGAACTCTGGTGTCAGTATGAATGCCACTCTGCTCTTTGTCTCCTGCGTGTTGCCTTCAGTTCTGTTACTTCATACCCCTACCTGTGTCTCTCCCCATGAATCGTTACTGCTTTTGCTCAATTATCTGTTGGCTTTTGCCTGAAAACAGTATTTTTCAGAATTTTTCTTAAGACAGTCCCTCTGTTAGTATCTTTCTGACTGCTGTGCTGTCTGAACTTTCCACGTTAAAACTGCTCCTCTGAAATGTGTTCTTTCCTCTCCTTGCCTTGACTTCTTTCCTTACTGCCCTTCTGTGGTATTGTTTTTGCACTCTGCGTTATTGAGATTGCCTATTTTTAATATGTCCCTGCCCAAACTCCCAAGCTCCCTTTCCCCTCTCCAGCGTTTCTTGCGTGGCTTTTCTGTCACTTTCAGGTTGTAGAGCATCTGTGCCTTTTTAGTTTGTCTTCTACTACCAGAATCCACAGATGTTCTGACTTACCTGCTGCTTCGTGGTGGTTCCACTTCCTCTCTTCAACTCCTGTTGTCTTTGAATTGTAAGGCTGCTGCTTGGACTTCTTTTTCTGTGCTGCAGCTAGCTTTCAGATAAGCGTAGCTGCTCTTGGTTTCAAAGATTTTGCCTACAAGGGATTCCCCAGTGTTGTCTTGGTGTCTGGACTTCTGGTAGCGGGCTGGTAGATGTGGAGCCCCTGTGAATCCTGGGTTCTTTCTGAGGCTGAGTGCTGTGCACCCATGTAATAACATGCAGTTTCTGTCCTGCACAGTCAGTCCGGTGTCTTTCTTGAGCCTGTGGGCAGTCAGTCACGGGAGAGTGCTCCTGTCCAATGCAAAACTGCACCCTCCAACGTTGACCAGCAGTCAAAAGTCTTCAGCTCAGACTGGTGAAGGCAAATTGACCTTCTTGTTTGATTCTTGTTTGCTTCTGACATGGGTGAACATTGGTGCCTCTTCAGCTCTCTGACCTTGCTGTGCTATTTTCAAAATACATTTTGCCTCTTGTATACACATGTGCAAACAGCTACTGTGCTTTCTGTATGTGTAAGACCACATGAAGCCTTCCTTATTGCGTGCCTTTGTCAAACTAGCAGAACCTTTTAAATCTCACACGGTGTTTTAAAAGGTAAAGTTTAAGTGCTGTGGCAGAGATTACACTGTGAGGTGCCATGATAAAACAGTGGGTGTTTTGCCCACCAAAATAGTTGAAGTTTTTCAGATGCTCGCTTCTTTTTCCCATCTGTGTCTGTAGACTGTGAGATCCAAATATCTGCATATGGATTCAGGAACACAGAACACTCAGTGTGTGGTTACCTTCCTCGTCCGGACTTTAGTGAAATGAAGTTTGGACTGTAAATGTCTAAAGATGGTTCTTTGTTAGAGAAGTGCTGCATGGGTTATCAGTAACATGTATGAAGTTGTTAAAATCCCACAGCACTTCCTCTGGGAGATCACAGCCCAAATTAGCACTCCTCTTGTCATCAGCATCAGCACTTAATCTCTGTGAACGCATCCTGCTAGGCTTTGTTACTCTGTAGGTGTTCATTCTGCAGACAAGATTGTCCATTTAGCTGAACAGAATTGGTTTTAGGAGTGACAGCTACAGACACCAGCTGATGTGGTTGTGCTTTCACTGCTTGCTCAATGCGTTGGATTCAAGCCAGCTGGTTTGCTTCTCATCTGATCACGAAGTTGCATTGGCAGAAAGTTGTAATGCATGGCATTATAAAGTGGTCAACTAGATCTGCTCCAAGTGCTTTGGAGGTCTCTGCCTTTCCTGTTGGGTTGGAAAGGTTAACTCGCAGCGATGGCACAGCACTGTGTGCTTCTAGGACTAAGTGTGGTCATGTGGTGGCTCGTAGCTGGTGTTGCAGGTGATGCTTTGCCCTGTTTGAGGGCTGTGTGAGGCAGCATTTCCTAGAGATTTTGGATAGAATAAGTACTCGGAGTGTGCTCTAGGCACGAGGTGTTTTGAGGGCGTGAAATCTGTGTTTCAGTCTGCGGACTAACGTGATTGTTATTAGATTGCATGCTAATACCACGTGCCATTTAAAAATAGCCTAGCAGGGTTTATGCAACAAATCTTTGTGTTTTAAAAATACTGCTTATCTGAGCTACAAATCTTAAAAGTGACTCTCTCTGTTTTGAATACTGTGTAGGCTTCTTCAAGTCGTTCAGAACTTCAGTTGACTTTGCTGCATTAATGGTCTTTTTTGAACCGTGGTTAAAATGTTTGTAGGAGATTCTCATCTGATGGTTTGGCTTTTTTCTGTCGGTGGAGAACTTCACCCCGGAACCTCTATCGAACATTTAGAAAATAGCTGAAAGATTATTGCTGCTTTAGAATGTAAAAGGACTGGAAAGGTTGCATGGCTCGAGAGGAACGCCGCACGTGTGGCCAGGAACCCAGAGGTAATCTGCACGATGGAAACACGGGGTAAGAACGTAGCTCTTGTCTTAAACATCCTGTAATCTAAGTAATGGGATGTGAGACAACGTGTGGCTTCCAAGAGATTAAGGGGTGGCAAGGAACAAAGAAACAGTGTGATAGCACTGGCCAGCATCTCACACAGCTCTGTGGGTTGTGTTGAGACAGCTCCTGGAGAATCTTGGCTGGAGGTTTAAAGGCTGAATGGTAAAGGAGAGTTACGGAAGCAACTGCCAAGCGTGGGAAATGGCATGCATTTAAAGACAGAAGGGTCACGTTGACTCTTTTTCTTCTATTTGATGTCATTGTAGGGATGTTGTTCCCACCCTGCATCAGTATAGTTGTTGAAACCTTTTATACTGGAGGTGGAAGTTGACACTGAATTCATTCAGCTAGCCAGGTGTGGAAGTTCTGCAGAGCTCGGGACACACTGAGTTGTGTAAACATGCATCTCTCTTTCATCTCGTCCGTGCTGGTGGCCTGATGATGGCTTCTCCTTCTTCCTTCCTTGCCCCTCACTGAGCTGATTCCCCATTGCTTCTGCAGGTGTGACTGCTTTTCCCATCCCCTAGTGGGACCTCCTCCAGCCCCCCCTTCAGCTCTCAGCAGTGCTGGTATGGACCCAAGTGGAATTTGTGACCTTTGGCTATGCTTTGCCACCAGGGAGTGGTGAATTAGACCTTTCAAACACTATTGTTTCTTCAAACATTCACAATGGCAATTTCTACAAATATCTAAGGGAAGAAGCTTCTAGAAACTAGTGGCATGCAAGTGAATTATGATTCTAGAGCAACCAAAGTTTGAATTCTTTGGTGGTACTGAGACAGTCTGAGGTATGCAGCATTTAGGGGATGTTCTTCACAGAAGATTGCCGTGTGAAACTTAGATTTAACGTTCCCAGAAAATTCTATTTCCAGTCATGGAGATGGAGAAAGGGAGAAGGAACACAGTCCCACTCCTGAAAGGCTTGGTTACGTGCATGACATTGGACTTTCTTCTGTGGATGTGAGCCAAGTGTGGATATCAGAGATTTGAAGTGAGAAAGCACGTTTGATTTTTGTGATGGAAACATTGAGCGTGGTTCTCATTCTTTGTCCGTTCCCCTTCCGTTGAGGAAAGTGAAGGCTGATTCATGATCTGGGCTGCCAGATCACAGTTCCCTTTTGCGTTTGAAAGAAGCGTGGATTGGTGCACATTTTCCAGGTGTTTTTTGTTGATATTTTTTTCTTTTCTCTATTTTAACTAATGAAAACTATCAGCCAGCCATCCCATGTTGGCAGTTCTCTGAGTACACCAATGTTTAGCCAGGAACTTGGTTGATTTCTCTTCCTCTTGAACCACCTCTCTTAAATTCACTGTTTCCTGTTTGAAATCCTGCACGTGACTCTTGGGAGAACTGCATTTTCAAGGCTGTCTGCATTGTACTGCATACGTGTTGACAACACAAGGTTGTACCCGTTGAATTTAGATCAGTTTCTAAACTAAAAATACTCCAATCTTAACACAAAATTGAGAAATGTGGTAGGAGGAGTGCCTGTGGTTTCTACCTTGAGATTGGGGTGGTGCTGGGCTTCCAAAGAGCAAAGCAAAGGCACAGTATTGCCTTCCCGTGTGAGCTGGGGTGTGTGTTTCTCATTGAGGCAGTGGGAGATGAGGATATTGACCAAGCTGACTGTGTTTCACACTGTTTGAAGACAAGTTAATGTGTTTCCAACAGGCACCTTTGTGGGAACATCCTCATGACCCAGGTCCATGGATGAGTCCAAACACAGATTTCTTTAGTTTGTTTTCTTACTATGTTATGATTACAGATCAGCTTGAGTAACTGCAGGAAGGAGTTGCTCGATATTACGTTGGAGTTGTGTGAGGCCAAGAAAGTTTCTTTATGTATAACTTGAGAAATAATGCAAAGCACATTGAGCACCAGGTTTTCCAGATAGTTAGAATTTTCTAGCTTCTAGAAAGGAATTCACTTTGAAGTCCTTCCATGATATAATTTCTTAGTCTCCATCTCCTGAGCCCAGTGGTCACAGCAGTTCTTGCTGCTGCTTCGAAGCGTGGACTTGGAATCCTTTGAGTTGGAAGGGACCTCTGAGGGCCATGTAATCCAACTCCCCTGCAGTGAGCAGAGCCTGTGGAGCTCTACACTTCAGTTTGATAAGTGAGAATTTTTATTTGGAGTGGGAAAAAATAGTTTTCATTACATCTTGTCTGCTCAGAGAATGTGATAGATACAGTTAAATAGATCTGAAAGCGTAGAAGTATGTTGTCATTCTTTTGAGTGCTTAAATTGTGTAAAAACAAATTCATCTTTTACTCACAGCAGAAGTGTTAACATTGCCATTTGAAACCTCTTGGCTCTTGGAAGGCAGGGTGGAAAATTTATTCTGGGTGGTCGAAAAGGGGAATTTATTTATCTTTAATTGTCTTTGTCAAGCCTGTTTATTACAGAGCTTGAACATGCTGCCATCACCATCACGGTCATTGTAATATTAAATGTTCAAAGCCTGACTGGTTGGAGTATCCCTGTGTACCTTCCTCTGTGCCTTCACAGTGCTGATCCCACTGCAGTGCTGTGTACAGCTAGGCTGCCTCGGTCAGGTACAGAGAAAGCAGCAGAGGGCTGTGGCTATTGAGCTTCCACTTGCTTGCTGTGCAAGAGATATTAAAGATATTGACAAATATTTGAGATTAACCCCAAAGATACATTTATTTATACTTGTAGCAGAATTGGACTTGATTTGTTTGTTCCTAGTTTGCTGCATCAAGTTAGGATATCATACTTATATTTATCTTAGAAGTTTGGGCCTTTAAGAAGGCAATATGTAATGTTCCAGTAGGCCTTTCCAGGGGCATCGAAGCAGTTTTATGTGCTGAGAGTGAACCTCCTTTTCTGCCTTTGTTCAAGGTAGCTAAGAATGAAAGGAGCACATTTGCTGGATACATGCACATAATAATCAGCGTTGTGCCCAGTTCTCCTCCTGTGGTCTGTGAGATACAGTTTGCAGATGCTTCCCTTCTTCCTGCAGCTGTGGAGTAACACTCATTAAGGAACTCCATAGGAAGTGTTCCTTGGGGTTTAAATGACCTCCCTCCTGGCAGCAGCTTTCCAGGACAGCCACAAGGTTCTGTAAATAATATATTAAAGGTCTCTTCTCTGTATATCCTGCTTACTAAGTGTAAGTGCTCCCATTAAAGCAGATGCCTGGTAAACCCTTCTGAGAGTAGGGAAGTCAAGAGCTGATGCTGTTCAGGGAAATTTGAAGCCTCTCACTGGAGGCATTGTAAGAAGAAAAGGGGCTGAGCAAAGATGAGCTGAAGTTTAGCACTACTGAGTTATTTCGAGTAGTAAAAATGAAGGTCTGTGTTGAGTAAGCATGGCAGGATCTTAGGAGGAAGAGCGACTGCACAATAAAATGGCACATGAAATTTAGCTCAGATAAATACTGAGTGATAAACATGGAGAAAAATATTACTTCTCAGAACATGTCATTTTATATCTTTAAGAGTTTCTATGTGTGTACAAATGTATGTAAATGATACTGCACCGATGGCTGCCAGGCAGAAGTCAGATCTTTCAATGAAAAACTGTGGAAATACAATCTCAGTGCTGAGTATCAATCAGAAGTAAAACCAATGTTAAAAATTGTGAATGATGGTGAAGTTTGTTGTGGCACTGTATAAAGCTGTATAGGCTCCCCAGTCTGGGAAGGAGACAGCGTGGGGGATGTGTGATAGGTGGCTGTAGAACCACGAGCAGTGTAGCTGGTGCAGGTAGGGGCAGGGCTCAGCTCTTCCAACACAAGCAGCAGAGATTATCCAGTGAAACTAGCAGATGTAATGGTTCAAAACAAGTCATGCTCAGTACAGTAACTGACCAGGGAGCTTCTTGTCAAAGCCTGCTGGGACAGGTAACGTGAAATAGCTCAAGAGGAGGTGAGACAAGCCTTTGGAGAGGATCTTGAGGGTTACAGAATACGTGGAAACTCCATCTCCAAGAACAACAACAGCTAAAGGCTGGGCACACACTAAGGGTTTGCTTGCCTCGTTCTTACTCCATGCCATAGGCATCTGCTTTTGGCCACTAGTGAGATGGGACACTGCACTGGATGGATCTTTGGTCCAACTCCGTGTGGTTATTCTAAGGTTTGAGGATGGGTTAGGTAATATCTCGGAAGCCTTTCCATTGCTATTTTCTTGGTGCATTTTACAGTCTTGATTTGGGGAGATGTGGTAATTTGGGAGCCTGTGCAATCCAACAGTTTGGAACAGGCCAAAGCTTGGTACCTCCCCGTTCTTGGGAAGAGCTCAGCTATCGCCTTTCTGGGACAATGTTGTTGACTCGGTATGATTCCCCAAGTACTAAAGCTAATTAAACTTAAATTTCTGTGAATTTGCATCTCGTGATTTTTTTTTTAATATTAACATTACTAAATCTGAAGAGAGTAATAAGTGCCACAGAACGCACATAGGAAATAAACTGTGACTGGAGAAAGAAGATGAGATATGAGCTCAGGCTGAAAATATTCCCGTGGCTCAGGCATTCCTAACGTCTCTCCTGTGTAGGTTGCTGGCATTTACAGAGGGTACAACTCACTGTGTTCCTTCAACCAGTGAGAGCATACACAGTGTTTTGTTTTGTCTGTCCATCTGTCTTCTTCCCCATAGCTTCTGGAAGTTACCTTTTTTTTTCTTTCTTTTTGAGATTTTAATATCTTCTTTTAGCTTTTGCACCCGCTCAGCAGTTGCAGCCAAATGTATTTTGGGATAAATGAATCACACGGTTGTCAACAAGATTTTAAAAAAAACAACAACTAATTAGAAGTGAAGTTGTGACTGCACGTTTCTGTTTGGTTGGATCTCTGATGTATTTTAGTGTTCCATAATCTGAACTTCTTCCCACTGCAGTGATGGAGCACTGGAGCTGCACAGAGAGGTGGTGGATCTCCTTCTCTGGAGATGTTCAAGACCCACCTGGACACCTGCCTGTGCAACCTGGGCTGGACTTGATGATCTCTAGAGCTCCCTTCCAACCCCTACAGTTCTGTGGGTCTGTGTTACCTTGTGACCACCGTGGACATCTCTGCTTGTGTTGCTCTGTAAATAGTGTCATCTAAAGGGAATGTGACATTTCTGCAGCAGGTTGCATTGTGTAACTTCAGGTTCTGCCCATTTGTCTTTAAATCTTCAGTGCTAAACTTGTGGAGTCCTTGCTCTTGCCCCTGTAGGATCTGGAGTCGGTCTTCCTCAAGTCAGCTCTTCTCAGTAGAGCAGCAGGGAGAAGTTCTGTACCTGCTGTTTGGTCATACAACTCATTTCCAGTTGCTGCAGTTGTGCTTTGAACCTCTCTGCTGTGCAGCTTCTTCCATTCATGGTTCCTTCTGTATGGCACTTGAGCAGCTGCACGTTCCCATACAGTCGCTGTTCCAGCTGCAGCTTGGTGGCATTGGTACCAAGGGATTCAGGTTAGAGGGAAACAGGATGGTATCTTCATCTGCTCATTGGTGGGATTTGGGAGCTCTACAAAATGACAGTGCTAATGCAAGTTTCCTATTACCTCAGACACAAAAAGTTGAATTTCCTAAAGTTGTTTTCATAATGGCAAGTGGGGAAGGCTGGGTTAGGAGAGGGTGTGGAGCTCTTTGATAAAAGGTAACATAGGGATGAGTTCCATGAGGGTTTGGGTTCCCTACCAAGCTATCAACACAGAAAAGTTGGGATCATCAGAGCTGAATTCCTAACTCGGCACACTCAGGGAGGTTCTGTTAGTGCACTGCTCCATGGGCTGTCATGGCTGTGGAAATTCCATCTGGGAGTTTCCTTGAAAGCAGCTGATGAAAAAAGATATTCATGGCTTGTTCTTGCAATGTGTTTTGCTCTACGCACTTTGCTTTCTGCTCCCAGTTTGGTACTGGTTGTCCCTAAGAGCATCTTCCACTGTGCTGCAAAATCCGGGTGAGAATCCTCTGATTCTTGTCACTCAGGGGCTCCTCGTGGGGACAGTGCTGATCAGAGCTGAACACCCACTGTTAAAGAAGGGGAAACCTGTTGCTGTAGATGACTGTGGGTACTCCGAAGTTTATTTGGGTGTTAAAATACCTTTCTGTCCCGGAGCTGGCTAAAAACAACCCAGTGATGCTGGGTGTAGGCACTAGCTGGATTGTTTCTATGTGGAGTTCCGGTGAGCACTGTTCTTTTGTATTTTACCCTTCTGTGCTACTCACCTTGTTCTTAAGAACAAGCAAAACCATTATCAAACACACTTCTCATTTCAGAGTGATGAAAACCTCCCCTTCCAGATTGTCAGCACCACGTGTGTAAAGCCTGAGCTGTCATGTGTGTGCAGTACATTAGCAGCTGGTTTTTTAAAATAGGTTTTTTTTCCTTAACAGTAAGATCTCAGAGAAATCTCCTGCAGTTCTTCACATCTGCATGGGACGTGTGAGCTGGTTTTGACACTTCAGTACTTTAAGCATCGTGGCTGTGATGATTACTGTTATTTTAAGTCTTGGTCCACTGATGGACATCTTTGCATTGGAAAGTGGGGATGCACCTCTCCCCAGGATCAGTGACTGGTTGCCTGGCTGCATCTTCTGTTCTGGCACGAGAGTCATCAGTAAGGAACGACATAGGTTCCTTTATTTTTATTCAAATACACTATGAGGTGCTTATTTAATAAGGATTCATAAGAGCCGTTTAATTGCCTTTGTTGTTCAGAGCTGAAATGTTTTGTGCTTCATTGGTGGCACTGTCATAAAGCTGTGCTGTTTTCACTCCCAGACAAAGGAAAAGTGAAAGTCTCTGTTGTGCATTCTTTCCTCTGGGCTTGCTGGTGCATCATTGTTAATGTTCCTTGTAGGGTTTCCCTTTGCTCAGTTTCCATTTGTTTCCACTGATTCCATTGAAGTCCAAGCAGTAGCTCTCCTGGTAAATTCAGAGAACTCTTTTGTCTTCTGTGACTTTCAGGGGAAGGAATTGCTGGGGATATATAGTGCCTGGTTTGTGTTCAGCTAGGAGTGTCTGTGAGGGCTGCATCCGCGTGGTGTGTTTTCCTGGGACTTGTTGGACTTTTTCAGGCCATTTATTGCTGCACGTTGCAAGGAATCCATCCTGTATGGTGTGGGAAGCCTGGCTCGAGTTCATGGTAATCTTTCTTTTTTTTTTCTTTAGGAAATTTGCTCCAAGACCCTATTGCTCCTACAAACTCCACGTGTCAGCATTATGTCTGCAAAACGTGTAAAGGCAAGAAGATGATGATGAAGCCGTCATGCAGCTGGTGCAAGGACTACGAACAGTTTGAGGAGAACAAGCAGCTAAGCATTTTAGTGAACTGCTATAAGAAACTCTGCGAGTACATAACGCAGACTCCACTGGCACGAGATATTATCCAAGCAGTCGACTGCTCTGCAGATCTGTTGGCTTTGCTCAAAGATGGATCACCACTCCACGAAGAGACGGAAAAACCTTCTGACACAGCCCTGGCTTTGTGTCTGACACATTCCCCAGTACCTTCCACCTCCGAACTCACCAACGATCCTCCAGCTGCTCTGACATCAAAACCTGAGAGCACGCAGAGCGTGGATGTTAGAGGTTCTGTTATCAACGGGTTGCCCAATTGTAATGGGCTTTCAGTAGATAAACTTGGAGTGAATATTCCTTCTCCTGAACACGCAAACACGATCGATGTGTGTAGTACCGGAGAGTACATGAAAAATGAAGAGAACTCTAGCAGCCTGCAGCCTGTGTGCGATCCCGTTTCTACCAGTGACTTGTGTACGACGGGCATTGACATCTGCAGTTTTAGTGAAGACATAAAACCGGGCGGATCGCTTCTCCTCAGTGTTGAGGAAGTTCTCCGGAGCTTAGAAACCGTCTCAAATACCGAAGTCTGTGGTTCTAATTTGCAGCCCAGCTTGGAGGCAAACGTGACTAATGGCCCTTTCCTACAGCTTTCTCCCCCGCCTCTTAGCCATAACATTTTCGTGTCCACAGATGCTTCTCCTCATGGGATCTCGTGCACAGCAGCAACACCCAAGGTAGTCAAGTTAAACAGAAAGCGATCTCGATCGGAAAGCGACAGTGAGAAGGTTCAACCTCTGCCCATCTCCAGCATCATCTGTGGCCCAACGCTGGGAGCGTCAGCTCCCGTAACAGTGAAACAGGAAAATAAAATGTCTTTGCAGCCTGTTGCAACTGTACCTAACGGAGGCACTACTCCCAAAATAAGTAAAACTGTGCTCCTGTCTAACAAAAGCGTGAAAAAGAATTTAGAACACGCCCCTAAGAAATCTCACCCGAAAGCCAAACCAGGAGTGCTGAAAACAAAAGACAAAGCGAAGGAGAAAGTTCCTAGCAGTAACGTTATGCCAGGAAGCCCAACAAAAACTGTGTACAAAAAGCCACAAGAAAAGAAAGGGTGTAAATGTGGTCGTGCCACCCAAAATCCAAGTGTTCTTACATGCCGTGGCCAACGCTGCCCTTGCTACTCTAACCGCAAAGCCTGCCTTGACTGCATATGCCGGGGCTGCCAAAACTCCTACATGGCTAATGGGGAGAAGAAGCTGGAGGCATTTGCAGTGCCAGAAAAGGCCTTGGAGCAGACTAGGCTTACTTTGGGCATTAATGTGACAAGCATTGCGGTGCGCAATGCCAGCACAAGCACCAGTGTAATCAATGTGACAGGGTCACCAGTAACGACGTTTTTAGCTGCCAGTACACACGATGACAAAAGTTTGGATGAAGCTATAGACGTGAGATATGACTGCTGAGTCTTGTTCTTTTCCCTGCCCTCAGTAGGGGAACTGCTACAGTTTAAAGGCAGCTATGGTTCTGTTTAACTTGCTGGAGCTCCTGCGTTTAGATCACTTGTATCAAGTGTTTTTCATTGCTATGTTATGTGTATTAGTGTCTGGGAAATAGTTGCAGATAATGGAGGAGTTACCCTAAAACTGTTTTTAGTTCTTACAGCACCTCATAGTTTGAGATGAATTGCTGATGTAAATGATTTTATCACAAGATCTTTGGCAAGGAGTATATTAACCTCATTGTACTTGCTCATGCTTTGTGCTCAGTCAAAGCATCTGCTTAAACGTAGAGAAGTGGTATCTAGTTAGCCCGTGTAAGCTGTGCTAGATTATGGTGCAGAAAAGCAGTTATCCATTGGTTGCAGTCCCTGTGGCAAGAAAATCACCTAGTGCTTCTGTAGGAGATGCAGCGTTGGGCTGAGGAGTACAGTCTGAGAAGGGTAGGTAATTTCTGAAGGTTAGAATTGATGGTGGAGCAGTTAACAATTAAGATCAGTAAGACAGTGAGAAAGCTAGCAGCCCAGGAAGCAGTTCAGCCTCCAGAAGGGTCGGGGACATCAGCTGCTCGGACGTGAACGTTGTATCGCTGACTCCAGCGCGCCATCCCTCTTAGTGCCACCATTCCAGTTTTATTCTTGCCACTTCCACTGCTCACGCTCCGATCTGTTAATGCCATCCGTGCCAGCTCCGTTTGTTTGACATGTGCTTCTTTTGATTGGTGTAGAAAAATCGCTTGTACGCAAAGAAGGCTCGAGTTGGACTGCTACTACTTCCTTAGCAGCCCTCTCCTTTTCTTCTTTTGTTGCCAGTTCTTGATGATTTTAATTTTGTTGCCCCGTCCGAGGAGGGACTCTGTGTCTGACGTTTCTGCCCCTGTTCTGCTGCCAGGCGGTGCCTGCACTACGCAGACACCTCCAGCAGTTCCCAGCTCTGGGTATTTCTGTTTGTTTGAAGCTGAAGCACAACACAGCTGGGAGCTACCGCTGCCCCTCTGAGGGCAGTTCTTTGCTGGCAGGATCTCTCAGCTGGGGCAGAAGATGGATTTCTGTCAAAGGTCAAATATTTTGGATGTTTGTTAGACAGAATAAGCTGTATGATTTACCCGGAGTCCAGCGCGTTCTTCTGTGATGTACTGAAAGCTGCTTTCAAAGACCAGTGTTTTTGTGACTTGGGCTGAAAAGAGCCCAAGTGGAAAAGTAACAAAAAGTTGTCTCAGAAAGCGTCAAAAAAGAAAACACCCTCAAAGGAATTTAGCTTTTTTTTTTTTAATAATAAAAGTTTATTTAATTGCAATCCTTGAAGTGCAGTCAGAAGCTTTCAGTCTTGTATTTAAGATTTCATTGGCAACTTAAAAAATTCAGTTGTGTTGTGAAAGCAGAAATTTCTCCTCTTGGAATGATGAAGCACAGATTAAACACGGGCTGACTGGAACACAAAACATTACCTTCTAATTTGAAAGGCAATTCCTGTCTCAACAGCATGTTAAATAGTATGTGACTCTTCCAAGTTAACTGCTTCCATCTTTCCTTTAATTCATCTAATGGAGCCTGCAGTGCTTGCTGACCTAACGTTAGGTGTATTTTGATTTGGCACAAAGCATGTACAATGATGGTTTCTCACCTAAGAAATAAGCAAAAACCTTTGGACACGAATGGCACCTCCTTTCGTTTTGTAGTGTACCATGGTGTCATTTTCTGTGGACGTGGTCGGATCTTTTTGTTGGTTTTGGTTTGTTTCTCCCCCCGTCTTTTTTGTGGGGTGGGTAGGGTGGGGGGGTTAAAGCCATAGGAAGAAAAATGTGATGTATGTGTCCAGTCTGTACTTTTTTGTTTTTGTTTTGCAAGAAGAGTTGGAAAATATTTTTGATAATGAGTAAATGGTGGAAAATGCTTCTTAGTATTCTTGTCTTTATTTGCCAACCCAGGTACCGAAGATCTGTGTTTTCTAGCCCTCATGAGATTTAATGATGTCCTATTAAAATGTATTTAGTTAAACTTGTATGTGATTTTTGTGTTGACCCAAGAGGATCCTTCAGTTCCCCGATTCGGTGGTTTGATCGTGACCTACTGATGTAAATCTGTTTCCCAGCCCACTACGTGTCAGAAACGTTGCCAGAGCAGAGTCTGATTGAAGGGGAGCACAGAGCACAGCATAGGTTGCTGCTAAACGGTTTTGCAGAGCTGTTAAGTTTTGCTGGGTCGGTGGTACATTTCGTAGGACTTCTATTAAATTACATTCATAGAACCTTTGCTCCACAGATGTGGGGGTACTCGGAATGCTCAGTGTCTCAGTTACGTGTGGTACCGACAGCGGTGGTTTAGGTCAAGTGTGTTCTGGGACTGTTGACAGGAGAGCCCTGATGGTTGATGTAACAGTGCAAATGGTAGATTCAGGTTGTTTTAAAAACGTTTCCTTTTATGCTGCCACGTTTTTGAAATGTGTATTAAAATTCCAACTGATTTAATAAATGTTAGTTTTCTAATTCTATTTTGCAACTGCTGAGAGCATCGGTGTGGCATATTTCAAACTTACTGTCTGAACACTGCTTACTTAGTTCACTGATGTCTAATTCTGTAATTGCTTCAATTAAGGTTGGTTTGGTTGCATTTTTTTAACCTCCTGGCTAGTTGTTCTTGAATGAGCTGAGCGATGGAAAGGGTTGTAGTGTTCCTGAAAATAACTGCAGTGGTTCCAGTTTGAAAAGCATTCGTTTCCATTTTAAAAAGGGATATCAGCAGCATACTGGTGTGGGAGCTTCCAGTGCTGCTTGTGGTCAAAAAAAAAAAAGAGTGAAGTGAAAACTCAGCCCAACACTATGCACAGCAAGGGCTTGCTCCCTGTTGGCCATCGGAGGAGAAGCACCAGGGATTCGCTGGCAGAGAGCCCTTGCAATGATGACTTCAGCTGCAGCTCAGCGTGGCTGGGCTGGGCTGGCAGGGGCTCCCAGTGTGCATCAGCCTGGCCTTCCTCCTGTGGTGCTGTGCAGCAGGGGAGCTCTTCTCTGTGCTGGCACAGAGGAACCTGCTTGGGGATTTCACTTAGGAAGCACGTGACATTTGGGCTTCCTTCCCAGTCCACCTCAGGAAAGTGAGACTTCTAATGACATTCTGCCATCTGCAGAACTGGATCAGAAAGAAAAAGCGTGTTTGCTGTGGTGGTCTTCCTGCCTGAAAACTGCTGCAGAGATGGAAAGAACAGCTTCTTCTGGAAGAGCTGCACTTCGTATTGCATTTCGATGCACACCAGTACTGAAGTAGTCCAGTGCTTACGGCTGTCTCAGTCTCAACATATGGAAGATGCTTTTTCAAGAAAGAGAAAACATTTAAACTTTTAATTTAAATGGGAAAGGCTCTTTCCATACATAATGTATGCATCTGAGGTTGGATTAAACACTGGAGGGAGGAGGGGCAGGGATGCAGAACTGGAAGTGACCGCTTGGTTTGTGCTGCTCCTGCAGACGGATCTTTGTCCCGGTGGCATTCTTGCTCTCTGGCTTTCCTAACCCTTGTACGTCATGCCTGTGAGCAGTGAGGCTGCAACGTGCTCTTCCACTTCTGTGAACTCCCTGTGGATGTTCTGTACTGCACTTGAGTATGAAACCACTAGCACAGACTGGGGAGGCAGGTAACACGTCTTCTGCAGCTGCTGCAATTTGTGTCGTGGAGTTTTCAGACAGAAGAAACGAGGCTGCCAGCTCCCCCCTCCCCAAAACCACTGTCCAATTTTGCACTGTCAGAGCTCAGCAGTGATAAGGCCGACAGTTTGGGGACAGCACTCAGAGCTGAAGTGAACAGAGAAACACTGCACCGCCGCTGCGAGACAGATTTTACTTCCTCATTTCAGAAGTCCTTTATTTGCCAAAAAAAAACCCGAAGAAATTACAAAGTAAAAATACAAAGATAAAACCATACCAGCACAAAATGCCTCCAAACTACTTTTACAAAGGATGAGAACCTTTATTATTTAAATACTCGTTTTCTAGAAGCATCACCCAGTGGTACAGTGGAAGGTGGTGACGTGCTTTTCTCCCAGCAGCACGTGCCCCTCACTGAGGCCGTTGTGATCACACAGAGCTGGGTGACTGATGTGGAGGTGCATTATTTCAGCAACTAAGCACAGTACCTCGTTCAGAGCACCTCAAGTCAGTTCCTTAAATCCTTAGCTCACGAAAGCAGGAAGGTTTTCTGCCATGTTTCCTGTGGACTGCCATTTCTTTTTTGCTGTCCGCGTGTGTTTTGCAGCACTGCCGCGTGGTGGCAGGCCGGCAGAAGGGGAACTGTGCCAGCACCCGGGGGGGCTCGCTGGTGGAAACGCAGTGAAGGAATTACTACTGAGATTTCAGAGAAAAAAACGAAGCTCGTACCATCCCAGCAGTAATTGCACGCGGTTGCATTGAACCACATCTCCTGTCTTAGTACTGCAGAGACAATAGTTGTGAATATAAAAATAGTAAGGGCTTTTTTCTAAGGACACGGGACTCGTTTTTGCTAGACAAAAGCAGACTAGAGGGAACAAACAAACACGTATTCTTTTATCATGCAAAACTGAATTTCAGTCACTTTTCTGACTGTTCATTAGGAAAGGAATCCAGCTCATAACAGACTTACAATGAAAACCATAAGATCCATCTTTAAGAGTATGCAACATCTGAAGCCACACTGACAGCTGCAGGCAGAGGCACAGTTGGAGGACGTGGGTGCCCTGTGCTGTAATTCTCGGGCTCGGGGTTTCACGGCCTCTGAAAGCAGTGTGTGCTGCAGAGGAGCAGGCTCTGTGTCTGCAGTCACAAGTGTCCTGGTCTTCTGATGGTGCAACCAGCCATAGAGTTTCCAAATTTCCCACCAGAAGGTATGACAGGGCTAAGTCACAAACGGGTGTGGAATAAATACCTCATTCACTAATTAATCTGTGATAGCTGAATTATGATCGCCTGCACCCGGAAAAGCAAGAGAGAGAATGGATTTGTCTTCCAGAAAGCAAATACTGCACAGTACTCCATACAGTTTCTGTAGCTTGTTCTTGTACGTGAAGCAAAACATTTGCTCTAAGTTGTTTTTAATTCTTTTTCTGTTTAATAATTACTGTTAAATTTCTTAGACCAGCATCACTGCGCTGCCCTGCTAGAAGGGACAGATCAAAGCACTCTTCTTAGAGCAGCAGTGAACTTGTTTGTAAAAGAAAGAAATCCTCAGGTTTGGGGGCAAAAGTGCTCAGCAGAACAGCAGTGAGTGTCTGCTTCACCTTATTAAGGCCGAAGCTTGAACATGTACCAGGCCATTTTGCCAGGCTCAGGATACTCCTCTTTTTTGTTCTCTTATTTTTTCCAGCCTGGAATAGGTCACGTTCTTCTTGTTCCTTTGAGTAATCTTTGTTTTTGTGGAGACATAAAATTTTATCAAACTAAGAGTAAGAGGTCACTTCAGGTCCAGATAATGAAGAAAACCAATGCTTTGCCTTGGTTCTTTCAGGTGAAAGAAGTGGAAAGAGCTGCTTACAATTGGCCATTGTGCAGCTTCCATCCTATGTTCATTTTTGCAATCGTTTCCATTTTTTCTGAATGCAGATCTTTGTGAAACTATCCCAAGTAAAGCTTTTCTTTTCAGGGTTACGGTGGTGATGGAGATGTAACTGGCACATCCTGGTGGTTGAACAGAGCTGCTCTTGTGTGCTCGTGCTCATAGGGCTTATCCTGCCTCGGTCAGAGTGCCCCCTCCTTAATTCTTTTACTGCAGAATGGAAATGATCTCAAAGTGTCTTTGCTAAGAATCTGGGCAGCCAGAAGTTCCACAAATATATGAAAAAAATCCAGGCTCCTGGGATGCATATATGCATCCAGATAAAAGAGCAACTTTGTTCATGGGAAAGGGAACAGTTCTTCAAGCCCAGAGTAACTGAAAACTTCCTCCCTTTCAGACTTCCATCTCGATGAGAGAGTTACTAACCTCAGCAAGGCAGCAGTACGTCCCAGCTGGGCATCGGGAGGCAGGCGTGACACTTCAAAGGCTCCTGGAAAAGTGGAAGCCATGTTGTAGTGATCAGCCAATTCCTTATTTGTTATTAACAGCAACACTTAGACGTATCATCTAGGGATTAATGTACCATTGGGCAGCATTTTTATGCACCAGATACGCTGGGCTAATAGCGAGCATGTGTATTCACAAGCTAGCTATGAACTGAATGGGTTCTGCCTTTAGTATAGACCTGGAGCTGCCTGCTTGGAGATCTGGTACTGGAAGTTGTCTCACACGGATGTCCTGAAGTCATGGGGTGATACTGGTGTGATGGGGGAACAGGGAATACAGTGTACACATAGCAATCAAGTACATTATGTATTTGGGAGTGGTTATGATAGTTGAAGTATGGCAGCTGAAACCTGTCCCAGACTGGAGGGGGTAAGTACCACGTTATCCATGTATCATCTGTGGTGGTAGGACTGAGGACTGAATCACTGATGAGACTGAGAACTGCTAGCATCTCCTCTGTGCTGAGTCACACAGCTCCTGGCTGCAGAGGAGGAACAGCTCCAGCAGCAGATTGTGTACTACCTCCAGAGGCACCAACTGTAATTCCATGGGGACAGTCCGTTCAATTTTGCACTTGCATCAAGAATGGAACAGTGGCACTGCTTCCTCTCTGAGTCTAGATCTGTTCCACGGGTGGAAAAAAAATCAGTAATATTTGGAGGTTTTCTTTACTAGGTAAAGAATCCCTCTGTTAACAGAAATTTACCACACAGGGGTAGGGCAGGTATTTCCATGGCATCAGCTTAGTCCCTTGCAGAAGCCACAGGTTAGCAGTACGAGAGAAGGGAAGAGCACAGGAAAGAAACAGAACTGAAGCACACAGAACCAGCAGTGCCAGCACACCAGATGAACAGGGTATGTGTTTCTTGAAAATATACTAGAAAACATCTTCAGACAAAAAACACTAGCCTGACTGCTATTCACACAGAAGATCCTCTCAAGCACAGGAGATATGCAGAAACATTAATTATATCATCATTTCTAAGAGAAACATTACATCACGAAGCATTTTAACACATCCATGCCAGTAAAATCTGTTTGGTATCATCGATACGAGCTTTATATCACAAAAGGGGCCCTCATTCTCCCTCCCTGCAGGCACGTTGCCTTGGTACTTGGGACACCAGCAAAACCAAGAACTGCACTGTGATCTGTGCTTTTAAAAGATTTCCAGACATCGACGTTTAAATTAATTTGGCAACTTATGTCACTCCTGTTGTAAAGCCAAAGGGTCATAATGGCACAGGACGGACCAGTGACAGCTGTCCATGTGGCATGCAGCTGTTTGTCATTAGATGCTGGCATTTATTGCACATCTGGGGACATTTATATGGCAAGATATAAAGGAAACAAGGTGCAATCACCATTTTTAATGAGGGTGCACAGTAACACATTGTAGAAAGCTATTTTAAAGAAATTATCTTATTGCAGTTACACAAGAAGGAAAAAAAAAAAGGGGGGGGGAGGTTTCAATTTACAGTGTACAAAATAAAGCACATTGCTGCAATGACAGACTTAAGAAAAATCCCTAACTGTCCCTAAGCATCTTGGGACTGACTGCTATCCAGTTTGACAGATACTGATTACACATCTTCCATTTCTCTATGCTGAGAGATCTCAGATAACTAGTTTGGCTTGTCTCCAGTTTCAGAGGGAGATAAGACTTCATCTGTCTCATAGTCTTCTTCAAATGATCTGTAAAGACAAAAGGTGTGTCTTTAAAAGCCGTTTTTTGGTGTGAGCATTTTTCAGCTATCTCAGCAGCCACTAAACCTCGTGACTAAATGTGATCACATGCACGATGTTAACCTCAAGGGGCATAACTGTAAAGCACTGAACACGGTGCATCAGAAAGCACTATGACAGCTGGCTCTGATCTATCCATTCTCATCCCTAAGGTCTGAAACAGCTTTCCACTGGTGTTCAGCACCTAAAAATTTGAATACAGTTTGCGTCACAGATGTCAGTGTCTTTCAGTAGCCTCAATAAATCAGTGTAGAAATAAAGTTGCTCAGCCCCAGGTTCAGGTCCTAGAGGAAATCTGGCTTGCTCAGACTTGCTCACTAACATTTGGTTTCTGAAGTATCTTTGACCTTAGGATACGCTCTGGTTTTCACAGAAAAGTCAATTGTGGGCAGGCTGTCATGTTCCTCTCCCACTCTGTTTGAAGATCCAGGTCTCTGTGTTTATGGCTTAGAGAGGTTTGTCTGCAAATTCTCCTGCCAGCCAGTTGTGGTATTCGGGCTAGCTGGTTTCTGTGCTCTGCAGCACAGGACAGTGCTTTGGGGTTTTCATCCCTTCCTGCTGCTGGGAAAGGATACATTTTAAGATCTCTGCTTTTTCCCAGCCTCAGCCCATCACAAGTTACTCTCTCAGGACTCCCAAGAAATTCAAATTCTTTCGAAAGCAATGCCTGTTATGAAGGCAGTTTAGCAGCAGGTCTTCCAGTGGCGAGCACAGGAATAGTTCCAGTTTGTTCAGTGATAAACTGCACTAGAAAAAGGATTGCTCCTTTGACACCCTGTGTGGACAGTGCCAAAAAAGAACTGTCTGACACTTCTTGTGCTGCTTTTCCCTCTTCTAAGTCATGCACAGGCACAAGAAAGCCCCAGGAGCCATTTCTGCCTGCCAATCCATACGTCCTGCTGCAGGGAGGGTTCTGTGCCATCACCTGCTAAGCCTGTGAGACAGCAGTTTTGCTTTAAGAGCCACAGATTCAACTAGTGCTTCCACCTTCACACAACAACGTGTGCATGCATTCACCAGGGAACAGGCTCTCTTCCTCAAAAACTCGTGCACAGCTGTATAAACCAGAAAACGTGGCTGAGAAGTGTTCAGATCAGCTTAAGCTTCCAGTGAAACACCACGCTCCAAATTGTTGTTTTGAGCAAAAGGACACCTTTCTTTTCTCTCCGTTTTGGTGAGTGTGTTTTCCAACACAGGTATTTAATTTACCATAGCAGTATTTGCAGATCTCTGAAGCTGCCACTCAGGATCAGAAGTAAACACTGTGAGATCTCCCTGCCTCTCAGCATTTCACAGACAGCACCTGACCAGCTCTCAACAGGCACAGCATCTCAGAAGTCTCTCTGAGTATCCACTTCGTCTTGGTGAGATTCCACAAGCAGTGCTCGGTCATGGGCAAGCATCCAGGTATCCAGACACCAACTGGTTCCAGAATCCTTCCAGTCAGAAAAGCTACGGACAGGATTAAGTCATAAATGCAGTGCAGAATGCCATACTAATTCATCTGCGATTGCTGAACGATGGTTATGTTCAAATGTATTCAGACAAATTTCAGATTCTGCCAGCTAACTTTGCTAAAAAATCATCTGCTCCTTCATAGAGCTCATAAATCACCTTCATTCTGTCCCGCTCTGTCCCCACCCTCGAAGGACAGAAGAAATGACGAACGCACAAAAACTCCATGCTTCTTTCTAGCAAATTTATCTGGGCATCCAGCTCTTTGTTTTTCTTTTTCCCTTCCTTTTTTCCTTCGTGGTCTGTTGCTATGCTCCACAAATGAGATCCAATGCTGCTGCCATGACTACAGAGCTTTTCAGGGGCTCTTAAAAGCAAGCAGCAAGGTTGCTGACATGCTCTGTGGAGGAAGACACAGAGCTGTTTCAGACGGACTTCAAAGATCTGACACCACCTGCCAGTTCAGTTCTTGGTGAATTTGGTGATCCACGGTCCTGTAAAGCTTCTGTGGTAGATTCCTATTTCTTTTCTGTACTGAGCACACAGGTCTTGCAGAGAGGATGCAGGATACAACAGTTTTATCTTCCATCCTGTGTTACGTCATCTTTCATTATGGAAGCCACAAGGCAGCTCAAAGGAGATGAAGGAGCAGCTTATGAAAGGGAAATGCAGCTCTCCACAGCTTTGTAAATCCCAGTGGCTAATTAGTGGCTGCTACTGTTATCTGAGCAATTTCCACTGAGGAAGTTTTCGAAAATGATGCAGTCATCTCAGGACTCTTATTTCAATGGTTCTAAAAATGCTGCTCAAGAATGGATGAAATCCTGAATCATGCAAGAGTAACACTGAGTAAGAGCACAACATAGTTGTTCAGATGTGTCTTACAGTAACCGTCACAAGAGCTCTGGAGAAGCATCCTCAAGAAGTTATGACCCCAGCCCCACACACAGCATGTCTGCATTGGGAGCTTCTGTGGAAAGCCCTTGCACACAGAGCATTCCTGGACCTACTGCTCTGCCTACATTCATTGGCTCTAAGGACAGCTGGACTATCTATCCATATACAATTCTATGCATGTTTGCAAATATTAGTGCACATAGTGCAGAAACAAACAGTTTTAAATAAAAAGCCTACACAAAATTAGTAGAAGCAGGTTATGGAGAGCAAAGACTAACAGGCAACAAGTCGGGCAGAAAGTAAAATTATTTTGGCTAAAACAAAGTCTCCACTAGTATCACAAATGTAACAGCTCCAGCTTCTGCTCAGTAACAGCACAACACAATAAATGGCCAGGAATAGCAAAAGTCATTTGAGATCTTTCTGGTATCGTCACGATAAGGAAAATGTTTTTTCCTTTTTGCCAGCTGTCTGCATTACCCACAGCATGTGCAGCTAATTTAAATGGTTGTCAACAAAGAATTCAGAAGATCCCAAGCCCCTTGTGACAAAATTACCATCAGAGCCATTTGGAGCAACCACTTCAGGCCATGCTCACCATGCTCTGATGCTGAGAGTGCAGGCCTCAGCCAGAGCCACAGAGCATGTCTCCAGGGCAGTGCAACACCTCTGCTTACCCTTCTTGGAGCTGTTCATTCCCAGACTCCTCAGCCACAAGAATCTCGTACTCCTCAGCAGCATACCTGTCCCAGTCAGAAGGTTCAGGGCCATCATTTTCGAAATCCTAAAGAGATCAGACAGTCAAGCACCTCTTTACAACTGTGTTTACAATAGGACTCACGTCCTGTAACTCTGTGCACATGTGAACAACCAGTTCTAGTAACAGTCAGCAACACTACTGAAACAGTCAAAAAATGTGTTAAATTGGAAGACTTGCAATTACCTTCAACTAACATATGTGTGTAACTGATAATGAAACACACAGAGAACACATAGACTATGAAACTCAGTGTGTGACCTGACAACAAACCAGTCCCCCCCAGTTCAGAATTGCTGAATAACTGGCAGCCCTGCCCACAGATGTCCACAAATCAGAGCACCCTGCAGAGTGACCAACAAGGAATTGCAGAAGTGACAACCTTTTACATGTTTTTTGGCTGGGGAATGATGATGGTGCCAGGCACAACCTGATGAATCACTGGCAACTCAGCTGCTGTAGGTCATTCTCTCCAGGATCACACACTGCACCACCAGTGCTGGTGCAGTAGGATCAGCTAAGGCAATCACACTGCAGAACAGTGGAATGGTTTGGGTTGGAAGGTACCCAGGACATCTCCCAGCTTCTGGACAAGTCTGGGTCTGTTAGGATGTCTGATCAGGGAAACCCCCAAGGACAGAAGGTTCACAAACTATTTAGGCAACCTGTTCCAGTGTTTGACTGCCCTAAGTGTGAAAAAGTTTCTTTATATTCAGTTGGATTTTCCCTTTATCCAGTTTAACTCCAAAGATGAGTTTGAGAAGACCTGTATTCAGAAATAGAAGTGATTTATACCTTTTGCACTGCAAAGGGATCTCTCTGTTCATTGTCCAGGTATTTCTCTAAATTGAAGAATGTGTTATAGAATACATGAGCCATTCTGCATCTCTTCAAGTCTCGCAGGGTTACTCGTCCTGCAGAAAAACAAACACCACACACATGATACTGTGCTATTAAGTTTTTCCTTAATGAGAAACTGGACCTGTTCTGGTCAGTTTTAAGGAAGTTTTGTTGCCCCACTATGGTACAATATTGCAAAATCTCTTCCCAACCCTGTCAAGAATTTTAACATTATTCAATAAATTGGTGTGTATTAGTTCTAAACTTCACATACATCTGGAGGTAATATGGAGGTCTTTCATATTTATGTGAAATGTGAAAGAATGTGAAGGGGGATGGTATTTTCACATCTAGGCTGTCAGTATGTTCCACAGCTGGACCATACAAGACTTGCTGCTCCAGTGCCAGCAAGTTCATTCACAAGGTCTTTTAAGATTTTCAGACTTCTTTATGTACAACATTATGCTGCAACAGCCATAATGTTACTGCTACTTTGTACAGTAATTCCAGTCCTGTGGTTCTAACACAAGACTCTACCCACAAATATGTTTCAGGGTAACATCACTCTCTCAATCCACCACAGATCAAAGAGCATGGAAGCTCCCATTAAACAGAACTTACCTTCTCTCTCTGGCTTAACAAGATCAAGCATCTGACACAGCAAGTCCTGAAACGGCAGTGGCTCTATGCCCATCACTTCCATCCGTTCACACTGCTCCTCATAGAAGTATTCCAGTTCATACATGGAGAGCACCCCATCCCCATCCAGGTCCATGCACCGAAACCAGTACTCAATGCTAGAAAATGAAACACGATTAGTGAAAGCACAGTGACTGCAACAGAGAATCCATACAGCAGAGTGCAGCAATGCACACTCCCCTTCCCCAGCCCTCTAATGCTCCTCTTTGCCCAAAGGCTGGCATAAATCTAAAATACCCTTTGGAAAGGATTGGGGCACAGACCAATGCTCGTGAGCACCACCTGTTGGTTCTCTTTCAGGTGATCTGTGAGCACAGCCACCCTCATGAGCTGTTTCACCAGGTATCTGTAGCAAGGTCCTGCTGTGCAGCAGGTCAGTTGTCCCACACAGGCTATGGTGTCCCTGCCCCATTCAGCAGCAGAAGTTGGTCAGATACAACCATCTCTGAATCCAGGACACCAGCTATCCCTGAATGACCCATACTCCTTTATATGAAAGACAGTGTTTTAAGGCAGCTGCACTCTACATTCTAATAATCACATGCAGATCTAGTTCTGCTCTGCACAGTTGTCTCCCAGTGGCTGCACAAACCAGACCAAGTGACACAGTTTCCCTACAAACTCTTCTTAGGAACTTGCTACATACATTCCTACCTGCTGCAAACATCTCATGGGTTTACTCCAAAGCCAGGGGGAGGCCAGGAAAGTGACTGCAGCCCCTGCTATTGCTACCATGACCTCCACTGAAGTGCACCCCAGCCCTCACAGCATGGTTGAGCTATCAGCTCACGTGGCACAAAGCTCAGCCATGAGCTGAACCCTGCCCACTACGAAGGAGTTTGGTGCTGACAGATGGTATCTACAGCTGCCTCTGTATAAAGGGCCAGGGACTGCCCTTGCAAGAAGTCATCATCCGGTCTGCAGTCAATGAGATCAAGACCTATGGGGAAGTACGAAGGAGACAAGGGGGGAAAACAAACAAATTCTGTTTTTCTTGCAGCTCACTACTGCTCTCCCTCACAGAGAACTAGCAATAACCTCATGAGCATGTGGGAACCAAAGTGACTGATGGCTACCCAAGACACTTAACATCCAACGAAAACTCTGCTTCTAAGCAATTTCTCACCAAGAAAGGAAAATTATTCAACCAAGTATTGACAGTAAGTCGTCTTCTTCCTAATAACTGTGGAAACTCAAGCTGCTGTCTGTTAGGGAAAATGATAGGTTGCAGAGTTTCTAAAATCCTATCTGCTCGTCTTAATACTTTTCCTAGAACACAGAAATCAGGCAAACCTTGTAGCATTCCTTTTGTCTTCCTCTGAAATCAGCAGCCACACAAAATCAGCATAACTCATGCGGCCTTCCTTCTGAACTTCATTTCCTCTGGAAAACACATCCAGAAAAAACAGGCTTCTTAATACTTAGAATGTTATCAACACCATTTTTAAAAAGCCCCAAATCACTCTGAAGAGAAAATGGAAACATGATCTCCCACTTAGCTCATACTCCCAGCACTTTCTAGCAACAATCCTCCTGCCCTTCCTCCAAAGCACAGTGTTCGCTGCCTGGCTGTCACCACAAAGCTGAGGCTCACCTGCCAAGTATCCTTCCACAGCAAGTGCTGGGATGGGTTATTTTTCCAAGGCTTTGCACCAATGCTCTCCAGCTATCCCTGTGCCACTGCTGGCCAAAAATACAGCAGTGTCTTCATGTTCCCATTGGCTATCTAATATATTCTGCTATGTGTTCTACATAGATTAAGTGATCATCCTACTTGATATTTTTATTTGCTTTCTAAAGATACTCAGAAGTCCCACTCAATTTTCAGGCAGCTTCAATTGAAGCTTCACGTTGGAAACCACACTGATCAGCGGGAATTTCTCATCAGCCCAACAGAAATTCACTTCCATTCCCAGCCACCATGCTATTCCTCACCTCACCACGGCACCGCTGAATATTCGCTCAATAATCCTGCTTGACAGAGCTGGAAATAAAGAAAACAGATAAATGAAGCAACAAGTCACTTAAATAACAACATTCATTTGTTTAAAGTGAAATCATACAAAGTCATTTCCCATCACTAAAACAAAGCTCTACCTGTGCTGCCTGCCTGGACACTTCACTGATCTCTGTTTAACAGCACTTAGTGAAAAATGAAGATATTCCTGCTTCTGTATCCTACCAAACACTATTATTTCCTCACAAATACAGCAACCACATGTGATTGCTGCATACTGGGCAGTATTGCTCCTAGTCTGCTGCAGTAAGGTTAATAGAAGGAGACTACTTCAATGTGTACTGCAAAGGAAATTCAGCTATCAAGCAAAAATCATGTATCAAATCCATACAAAAACATTTCTAAGCAACACACAAAGTGCTGCCATCCTCTGCTTGTCCACTGCCATCCTCAGTGAAGGACAATGAAAAACAAGCATTATTTCAAGCAAGTAGAAGGGCTCTGCCAGCCAGGAAATGTGTGGGGCTCGTTGCTATGGTAGAGACACACCAACCAAGCAACTAACACCACCCTTGAGGAGGACTTCCACACTGACATCACACTGCAGACCACTGAGACACTTCCTTTAGACCTGCTGCTGCACCACTGCCCTGAAAACATCTCCCTTTCACCCTGCCCAGAGCACCCCTTCTCTCTTCAGCCCCCCAGCACTCAGTGCTCTCAAGCTTCCTGTGCAACAGGTGCTCCCCTCCCACACTC
The DNA here is from genome assembly GCA_013399175.1 of Odontophorus gujanensis. NCBI lineage: Eukaryota > Metazoa > Chordata > Aves > Galliformes > Odontophoridae > Odontophorus > Odontophorus gujanensis. The sequence goes on from VXAB01001220.1 coordinate 239,850, forward strand.
CACCCTCCCAAAAGGGACTAAGTCACCCATATAACCCACCTGAAGTTAGGTACTCCTCATCCTCAGCCCATCTAGGCCCCTCAGCAACTTCCTGACCTGCAGCAACTGCCATACTCACCCAGAACCCCTGCGGCCTTCCCATAAACACTTCTACACCAAGGACATGGGCCACCACAACACACACACATCTACACCGTTGTCATTCTCACTCTCCCTTCCTCCTTTCTTACTTCAGCCCACTAGGACCTTGGCCCCTACAGAATGTTGTGTCCCCTCCAGATCTCCAGCAATCCCTGATGATCTGCCATACCCCCAGACCCCCGTAGCTCTATGCATCAGAACACCTTTCACCTCTCCCAGCACCTCCAAACCACGTTAAGACCAAATATATAATTTTCCAAGCCTAATTCTCTGTCCTAGTACTGCTTTCCTAAGAAGCATGGCAAACACACAGAAGAGTTCAAGACAGCTTTATCTTCAAAGTTAAAACATGCTGCTGAAGCTCTTGTCCAAGACACTATGTCATGAGTCTGAACTGTGAGTGCATGGGCATATCACCCTCCAAGAACACAGATAATCTTAAATCACAGCCCACCTCACTGGGTGCCCCCCTGCAGCCCAGCAAACAAACCATACAGAACAGCTCACACATACAGTGACTATTTTCTAGCATGCTTTCTCAGCCTTCAACAACTTGCACAGCAAGGGCTTCCTGAGCCAGAGGAATTGCTTCTGGATTATTCATCCCTTTGTAGATTTTTATTCCAATAATTTCTCCATGGCACTTGAACCTTAAACACTTTTAGGATCTGCTCAACTTGTGGCAAAAAGTTCCAGAATGAACTCAAAAGATAATCCCCAGAGTGCATTTGCAAACCAAAATTCATCGACCTTTGAGGGACTCTGAAACTTCTCTCACACAACAAGACTGCAACTTGGCAATCTTTAAAGTTCATAGTCTTGCCCTTCTCGTTCATACTTCAACTACCTGCAAAACCCTCAGCAAAAGAAAAAGAGCTAGTCTGAGAGCATTATTAGCTTGTTCTTCTGGCAGCGATCCACATATGATATGAAGCTACTCATGAGGAAAACAGCATCTGCTGCATTTCTCTGTGTCTGAGCCCCTAAAGCAGGTCTGTAAATCAGCGTCTGCTACGAGATGGATGGCTCCATTTAAATTGTTTTGAGGTGTCAAATTAACTCAAGCTAGGCTCTACTTTTTATTGAGAGCATTCTATTTTCAGCAACCACTTTCCTCCCACCATAGCTCTCAGGCAGCATACCTTGATCACTGTACCTAGCCAGATCCTTCTGGCTGATATAAAGGTCATGGTCAGTGTCCAGCTCCCAGAATTTACAGTATATAACGTAGAAGTGCTCATAGGAGAAATAATCTGTGATTTGATTTATGTCATCTTCTTCTTCCAGGAGAGCAAGAGTCTGAAACAGTACAAATTAAGTGGGAAGTTAAACCTAGACAAAGAGGTAACATAACAACTCAAATCCTCCAACCACTACGGAAGCTGGGCAAACACAGCTCTGACAGCTAACCCAAAACGTCGCCCTTCCTCACTATAGAAGATGTTGCTCTTGCATTTAATATTTAACAGGTAGTTATAAAGCATCTGGCTTGGACATCTTGGTTAGCATATGTGCACAATACTTTTGCCAATCCAGTGTATGATTCCTGTTCATTTTCAGCAATAGTGAAGAGTCATGCAGAGGTACAAGACAACTGCTGTCTCAGCTGGGATCCATTATTTGTGAACCATCTCTGACCTGCACCCGAGGCTCCTAGAGGCATTTACCACAACAAATCCACAGGAACTGAGATGTATCTTGACACCACACACATTCTTGCTTGGCTCCTGAAGCATAAGATCAAGTCTCATTCCATATTCATGCCTGGACTGGGGAAGGAGTGATCCCAGGCAAATCAAACTGATCATGTTGATTTTCCTGGGCTGCTGCTGCCAGGAATCAGTCTAGTTTAACTGGGAGGCTCAGGTAGATTTTCAGCCACGATTTCTGCTGCCATATCCAATTAAGAAGTGTTTAGTGACAACAATTCCACTTTACATGCACCTCTGTCCTTTCCTCCTGTGGCAGTGGGTATCACACCTTTATCCCCATCTGCCTTTCCCCAAGCGCTGCAGCCAGAGGACAGCAGATAGCTTTCTCAATCTAATGAATCAAATTAAATGAGCTATGGGTTTTCTCCTGCTCTGCCCTCACAGACCCTCAGAAGGGAAGGCAGTCAAAGAGCTGTTCCAGGGAGCTGTGTCCCTAAGGTAGTGGCCTTAAGTGTCCCTAAGGCCTAGTGGCCCTTCTACTAAGCACAAAAATAAACACACTGATAGTTCACTGTTCTCTCTCCATCATCTCCATATCCCAGGAAGCCAACTGAGCCAGCACAAACCTTGCACAACCTATTAACCATCAGATTCAGTAAAATTTCAGACAGGGAAATAGGGCAGCATTGCCAGACCTACCAAACTATTCTCATTTTCTGACACTTAAGTTTAGGATCTCTGAGCAATCACTCACTAGCTTCTTCAAATTCTTCTTAGAGCTCCCTATACCTTTGCAGATAATAAACAGTTGAAGAAGTATTTCAATAACAGTTATTTTATTTTTTTTTATTTTATTTAAAGCTCCTATCATAATATGCCATTTACACTTTTGTCCAAGCAAGTCATGGTCCCCAAGCTGAACTTCCCTGCTGGAGTAGGTGAAAAATCAGAGTCATTTATACAAGGAGAAAAAGGTGAATACAATAAGGGGAAAAAAATGAGTGAACAAAGATATACTATAAATTGGAAGGATTTGTTAATAGGGTAGAGAGGGAGGATTGATCTGGCATGAGACAATCCAAGAGAGCACTGATTGTCAGCTGATGTGATGAGTGCAGCAGAAGAAAGGAGGAACATACTCATGTTTGAGGCTTTTGAGAAAGGGATGCAGCAGGGAAATCTCACCATGTTAACTGACTTATCACCTTGACCTTTCAGTCTAAAGGCTTCTGGATTTTCAGGCTGGGATGGAATCAAGAAGCCTCAGACAGTCTTAATCTGGCGCTCTTTTGGGTAAAATGTACCATGAATAGAGATCTTTATCCCAAAACATCCACCCAACATTCCCTCCTCTGATATACCACAGGAATTGTAACAAGTGCTAAACTCAATTTCTCCAGAGATGTTTACTGGACAATTAGAAATCACTACAGATTAGGCAGTGCATCCCGAGATGCTCTGTCTTGCGACTGAGAACTGACTGGGAGAAACTGGCAGTGCTACTCAGCACATATCACAGTCAATCCACCAGCTATTCTTGGCTGCTTAGTGAGCCACTTATCATAGGTGCACTGTGTCCCTTGCTTCCCCTGCACTTCAGCTAGCCAGGAGCTAAGAGCCTACCTGCCAGATGTACCCCTTCAACTTCTATCCACTGCACTCTTGGCTGCTCTGGTCCTTGGTCTTCTCACACCTTGACTCCAAATCACCTCCTACACCTGTTCTGGCCCTATCCTGGCACTGAGTTGGGTTACTGGATGCTGAGTTTGCCTCACTACAGTCCCACTGAATAGCACACAGGAATAAAGGAATCAATGCAATCTATATCCTGTTCAGGTAGAAACCAACATACTTGCAAGAAGTTGCTTTTCCTCAGCTCTGTCAGGGTGATCTTCCCAGACCAGGATCGATTGACTGTGTAGAATATTCTTTGTATAACCTGCAAGACAAACACTTCCTTTAAGCCAACTCCTTGAAACTATCAGTTAGGGAACTGAAATGGAGTAACTTTATTTGGATTATTCACTCATCCCATGGAGACTTGTTACTGAAAACTTTTGCTGCTGTTGTTCATACTATTACCCTTAATTACTATGGAGTCTGAAAGCAACATTTGTTTCTGAAATAATGTTATCCATTCCACTCTGCAACTATTTTCACAGCTCTTAATTAATCTTCGAGCAAGTAGATTTATTATTTATGTCAAGTAATAAGTTCAAAGTGCTGACAAATCACTCAATGTTTTTCAGGCTTCAGGCACTGCAACTTGCAAGGACCTCAACTGATAGTGTTCTGCACTTCTGAAAAAAAGAAACCAGGACTTTAGAAGAAGAAATAGGACATGCAAATGAAATTCACAGGTGTCGTCTGACCTATTGTGTCTGTAACAGTGGCTCATCTTCTTGGTGGCTCCACTAAAAATAATCAACAGAGATTATCTGTCTGCATTTGTCTCAGGGATGTGTTTACTTCATTCATCTCCTTTATTGATCTGCTTCTCATGGAAGGGAATAAAAAGTATGGTGGGGAAAGCACACACTTCTGAGAATTCAGGAGGAACAGTACACAGTATGAGAAAGAGTGCTCACAAGTACCTAAAAAAGCAGGCTGAACTACTTATTCCTAGCCCTCTCCTTTTTAGCACACCAAGCATTGCAGGGTGGGGAAAATGCAAGAGCGTGATCAAACGTGTGCAAGAATAAACATGACAACATGAACAAGAATAATATCACTAACACAACATCTTCAACATGAGAAATTAGAACTGCAATTAATGACTATCAGTACCGAGGCCTACAGAACATAATTCTTGTAAATGAAATTTAATACAAACAAACTGCTGATGTCTCTGACACGCTGACATATTAGCCTAGGATTTTAGTAAATCTTAACAGAACACGCTACTCCAACGCAGAAGCCAACTTCACAAAACGTGATATTGTAAGGATACAGATAAGATTGGGATGGGTCACTCTGAGCCTGAAGTGCAGCTTCAAGTGGGCAAGCACCATTTAAGGACCACGCTTTGACTCAGAATCACAAGGGGAGGCTTCTTAGTCCAGAACAGATTTGGAAATAAGTATGAGATCATTGCTAACAGTCTGCTTTGGATACAAAAAGCAGTGAGACTATAAATGCTGATGAGTCCAGATAGTTTTGGGAGCAACAAGGATGATTTGAGGACTCAATATTTACCCCAGAAAGAGAGAAGAGTCAACTCAGCTTAATATGATACCTACTGATGACTACCCCAGTCCTTAGAAGCCTACAGGGGGACATGCAGGACTGCAGAAGGACCCTCTATCTCTTGAAGTACATCTAGAGAATTTTGTTGTTGTTTTTAAGCAAACACTGCCAGTTAATAACTGCTGGGACAACTTGCAGAGAGACACTGCGGGCTCTATGACTCCATACATCAATCAAGGACACGTTTGCCTGTTTGAAGTTGTGCATTAATTCAATCTAAAAGAAAATACAACCTAACTCTAGCAGTCGCCGAGCAATGTTCTGTGGTCTGTGTAATGCCAGAGGTCAGCTTAGGTAATCACAATGGAAGTTTCTGGTCTTAAACAATTCAAAGCTGTGTCTTCCTTCTTCAGTGGTGCTAACAACAACTGCCATTCTGGATTATTTTTGAACTTTGTTTGGCCTTTGCTTCCAGGTGGCCAGCCAGTTCAGAGACTGAAGTGTCTCACTTCATGCACTACCCATGCATTACCACACCTGTCAACTCTACCAATTCACAAAAATACAGCCTTCTCACAACATTCCAAGGACAAAAACACAAGAACCTCAAGGTAGTAGAAGAACCCCTAACTAGCAATCTTTTTCTTTTCCTCTGCCTGCTGGGTAATAGAAGACAACAACAACATATCCTCCTTAGTGACTCTAAGAAACTGTTCCTCTGTGAGATCATATCTCACCAGCTGTAAAAATAAGGCATACAGAGGAAAGATGGAATCTCTTTTCACCTCCTCTTTACCGTATTCAGTCACTCAGTGAAAGCTTTATTATTCAGACAGTGGTACAGTTTCAGTGAGTAGTGTGAGTGGTATATATATGTATACACACACACAAAGTGCCAGGTTACAAAGACAAAGCCATCAAAAAAGCATTTGGGAAATATCCTAGGACATTATAATACAGCTGAGATGATTTGCAGCATTCAAACAACAGCCAGTGTCTACTGTAACAGAAAAATGAATTCCTGCGGCCCCTGCTTTGTGTTTCTCAATTATAGCACCTGCTGCATGTTCACATCTGCACTGTAAGCTTAGAAACTAAATAAGTAACTGGCCTCAGGCCCGAGTTGCGACAAGCACTTCTACTCAGCAGCTACAACCTTGTAAGCTGCAACTCTGGCTCCCTTCTTCTTGGCATGGAAGTCTGTTTATTCTGAATTCAGCACATGAGCCTTTGGAAGGGGGAGGCTCCTTCCTTATTTGCCTAATACCATCATGCATTCTACCTCCAGGTCCAAAACTACTGATGGGTTAGTTCGAGATGTTTTCCCAGTATCCCCACAAAAGAAGAAAAACAACATAATTTCTGGAAAAAAAAAAGAAAGAAAAGAAGAAACAAATCTTTATTAAATCCTGCAGACCATCCTCATTTTCTACATTCACATGACTAATTCAGTAACGTTTTTCAACAAGCAGTAAGTTTTGCTAAGTTGTTTTCAGTTGACTCAGCTTTTTAACAACAGCATGCAGTGCTAACACTGAGCTTTCTCTGCACACTCTGGAAGAAGTCACGTTAAACATCTCATCATCCTGCATCATCTTCATCAGTTTCAGGAGTCTCCCTCTGTTGAAAGAAACAAGTAGTTTAGTATACTTTAGAAACAAATAATTTGGCAATACAACTGTTAAAATACACTGATGCAGATTACAGTAAGTATCCAAAAGGCACCTCTAAAAGGTGCAGAAGGAAGTAAAAAAATAACAAATCGTGCAAACACATCTGCTGTTAACTTACTCTCCAGATGATTTCAACCAAGTGATGCTGTATTCAGTAATGAACACAAAATCCAGTGTCTCTTTATGGCCCTCATCTGTAATACAATAATAGAATATAACTCCAGCTCTTGCAGCAGATACAGTACTGTCACTAAAAATAAGTACAAAGCACTCTACCTTGAAGGGATTGAAAGTGTCCAGGCAGTCTTGAAATTCAAGGAGAAAGATGTTTCCTTCATTACTTCCTGGTGGAAAAACTCAATTTCATGACACTAAGGATAGAAGTGCCAAACTACTCATGAATGGAGATGTGAGAAATAGGAATTCCTGCTGTCAGAGAGGAGAGGCACTGCTGCAGTGAGCCACGTACTGCCACTCCACGTGGGAGCAACCTGACTCAATGGACTGTGTGTCTTCTTAGGTCTTGGACTCCATTCCAGCTCAGTGATCTAGCCAAGGCCAAACACACTGAGCTCAGAAGGAATCTGTCCATCAGAAGAGACACCCAGAACAGAGTTGTCCTGCAAGCATGAGAAGCCTGTGAAGGACACGTCAGCTCTGTAAGATTCGCTGCCACACACTGTTCACTACAAACACCAGCATCAGCATTTCCTGGGTGCCTGAGAGCAAGCTTAGGGAGCCACCATTGTGAAAAGCACTATGCATAGAGGTGTCTAAAGGCTCTCAGGCTGAAGTAGGTAAGCACAGTGGAGATGAGTAGAATGAAGAAGCACTAAGAAGTTTCATGTACACATGAAAGGTCCAGTCCTGTGCCCTAATTCATGACTGACATAGAGGACATAGCTCATCCAGATACAAGAGAAGTTGTAAGAAAAAAAGGAAAAAAAGATGTTATTCCTTTTAGTAGTAGCCTAGATTTTAGTTATCTTGAAGCACAGTATCTCTCTGAGCAGAACACACACAGCCTCTAGCGAGGTCCAGAAATCGCAGCAATTTACCCATTCAGGAGCCTTCATAACTGCCTGGGCATTTGTTATACCTACTCTGAACCAGGTACCACACTTAACATATCTGCTGTCTCTTTCCATGGGGGCTGAGGGTGTTGGTAATACATTGGCATTCATTGTCATAGCCAAGAGTGTCTAGACATTTGAAGTTGTTTCTTATATAACCATCACATTTATGTGATGGTTCAGGATATGCCCGAAGCTGCAGTGTCCCTCTGCCACCTGCTCCTTACAGGAAGGGGATAAGCCTGCCTGCCACTAACCCCCCAGCTGCCAATATGTGGTGCAGCTGGCCCCCACAGAGAACCTGGCAAACCAAGAGGGAAAGCTCTAAGCCCAGCTGAGACGAAGCTCTCGAGGCCCTTCTTTATCTGAGTTTGTTATCATTGCAGAGAGAAAGCATTCTACATTTGTATCTTTTATCCATATTCATACCCAACACAGCACAGGCTTAAAAAAAAAACAAAGTACAAACTTTTTCAGGTAAAGCACAAGTCTAACTTCTGACTGCAGAGTTGGAACAAAGCTACAGATCTACAAGCAGTAGTCACAAACATCAGTGATTCAGACAGACTGGAGAGGCATTCTGGCAAGTGAGATGCAGGAGAGTTAGACAGTGGTGTAATGGATGCCTTGTACCATGGAACAGTCAGACTCTCCATGCCTAAGAGAAAGATCTTCAAACATAAAGCCTCCCAGACCACAGCAGCCCAGCAGAATTAGGGATAACTTAGTAACTCTCAGTGACCAAAGAAGGAGCACTTATTTTCCTCCAACATCATTAAAAGCCAAAATTGTTTTAAAGATTCATGTAAGACCAGAATCACTCCCACCCGTGTGAATGACCTCTCTCATACACAGACCGTTTTTTTTGTTCTAAGTAATTCTAAATGTAACTTTTCGCTAGCAATAGAAAAAACATGCATTTTTGAAATAAATGAATGATCTGGGAAGAGTGACAAATAACAAAAGAGGAGCAGTACAGCAGTGTGACAGCAGATTGAACCAGGTAGCCTACCGTTGTGATATACCGGGAATGGAACTCCGGAGCATCCTTCAGGAACGTCAGGCCAGGGTGTGTCTCCACCACATCCTGCAAGGTAAGGCCAAACAACATGAAACCGATTTTCTACTCCTTTTATTTAAAGTTCAGACGTTACTGGGTTTACAAACCAATATTTTTGCTTATGTTTTTCAGCATTAACAAGAAAATTGAAATTATATTGTTTAATCTATGAAGTGAACCTTCTAGAAGTATAAGCACAATACATTTGCTGGGCGATACGCACCTGTTGGGCCATATTGATTTACTTAAGGACAGAAAAACAAAGGAAGAGAGTTAGTGAGTGGATGAAAACTTTTTTTTTTTTTTTTTGAATGAGATCAAAAATTAGTTAGTTGACCATGCAACCATCTCTTCTCCAAAAACATTTTTTCCATTCATTGAAGACATTGATATTCGCTAGAGCTAAGAGTCAGAAATGGACATTCTCAGAAAGGCTGAGAAAGTTGCCTTTCACATCCTCATGAGAACCTTAGAAAGCAGACAGACATTATCGGTGCTTTCCAAAAGCTGACTTGAACTACACACGGAGTTTTATAAGACCAGCTTTCTGTAAGTCAAATACTCACTCGTGATGCAAAACCTACCAAAAAATTCATAACCAGACACATACAGAAATTGCTTAGATCTTGAATGAATCAGCTCGGATCCTCTGTGTATCAGAATGTCTGTGTAGCTTCTACACGTCTAACTCCTCTACTTTCTAAGAGGTGTTAAAATTTTGCTGTTTATACCATGACGTGGCCAAGGGACAGAGCTGATACAGTGCCCCTAGGGGCACAGTATGACCAAGTTTTGGCCAGTCTAACCTGATGCCTAATATGATGGTGTCATATGGTGTAATGCTGCTAGTATCTGGATGAATGACACACAAGACCGTACATGCCTTTGGATGAACCAGTAGCTAAGAAGTAGAGCTGCTATCAGTCAGGAAAGGCAATATGCCCAGTGGAGAAAAGGTGAAAAAGAACATGAGAAAATTTACCCACTGCAGTCCCAGTTAGGCCTGTTTGAGACACACAAACATTCAGCACAGAAAAATCTTTCCCTAGCAAAACACCTCTACTGAGGTTTTGCACATAGGGCAACAAAGAGTGTTAAAATTAAAGCCATTATGGAATAGCTTGGAAAAATACAATCACCAACAGATGATCAGAAAAGCAGAAGGACCTGATTTACTGAGAAACTGTAGAAGAGCTAAATCTATTATGGCCATGTAAGCAGGTTCTGGATACTTTGCTTTGCTAAACATATCACATCTGAACTGAAGGGAAAGAAACAGATGAAATAGGATGCATAGACTTTGGCCTGAATACTAAGAAATGAAAGCATGATGCAGGCATTTTGCCTGAATATCAGAAAAAAAGCAGCAGTGGAACTTTGGTATTAACAGGTACTGAGGCACACTCAGCCCAGTTGGAACTGCAAGGGTTTTTTGCACAGATTTCCACGGGATACTGGCTGGACAAATTCAATTCTAATTGCTCTCTAAAGTAATCCACCCAGATGCTGTTCAACCAAAGGTCTGCATGTCTTTAAATGTTTACCAAAAACATGAGAACAAAAAAAAAAACAGTTAAAAAACAAACATTTCTCCCTCTCCCCATCACTTCACAGCTGAGCAGCTGCAGGTACCTGAAGCAGTGGGATGAAGTCCTCCTGCTCAAGGTAGCCACAGCTTGGCTTCGCTACAAGGTAAGCAAACCTGGATGCGTCATCGTGACAGTTACGTAAGATCCTGGGAGAAAGATGAAAAGTTACTCCAACTGCTTTGCGTCTCACAGGACAATCACAAATCACAGCTGGATTATCAAGTGCCTTATCACAAGTTATGCAACACATCTAGAATATGTATTATGCAAAGCTGACCTCAATACTAGCACCAATCATCTTCAGTACAGAACATGTGCTCAGTGGAGTCTTTTTCATGTTAACATTCCTGTGGTAGCAAGCTATTTCTTTCTCAAGATTCCTATTTTGATTCAATGGCATCTTAGTAAGAAACCTGGCTTTTCAAAACGCTGCATGCTCACTGATCTCTTCTCAAGTGAACAGGACCAACCTAACAGGATGCCATAGCAGACATGCTTCCTAACTCAGTCTTTCACTATGGCACAGCTGGCTGCTGCACACAGGTTATGGAGAGTGACCTAATGGAAGAACTAGGAGGGCCGAGAACTTAGGCATGCAAATGTTGAAACGCAGTGCTGAAATGCCTCTAGCCTTCCTGCAGATATGGCATTAACAGGCTTGCCACTAATTCTGGGCTTTTTATTCTATATCAAGAGCAGATTTCACAAAAAAAAAAAAAAAAAAGTGGAGGGGGACACCTTGTAAGCCTGTCAGGGAAAACAGGAAAAGGAACAGGTTGGCTGACAACCCATTCTGTTAGCTTCACGTTCACATCATGCCAATTAACAAATACATTCTGAATCAGCTGCAGGAAAGAAGTGCTTTTTTAATTTTTACATTACACACAAAGACAAATCCCAAAGCTAAACAAAAAGCTCTGATTTTCAGAAGTACTGTGCACACTGCAATTCCTACTGACTTCAAGTGAGATTGGTATGCACACAGCATTTTGAAAAGTCAGACCACTTACTAAGACGCTTAAAAATAGACATAAGTGACTACACATTCCTGCCTTGAAATTAAGGTTGTGTTCATACAGTTGTAGTGCAATTTACAAAGAACACTACCTTTATTTGTGCCTTATCATGGTTCCAGAAGTAACTGTTACAACCATCAGAAGGGAGGAGAAAACAATTATTAGAGAGAAATCAAAGTGAACAAAACATTTTTAAAATGGCTTGGAAGTGGTGTAGATTAAAGGAACACAGAAAAGGAGCATGACCACAGTCTGCAATAATCTGAAGGATGTGCAAATCATTGGGAGCAAAAAATGTGTTATCATACACAAGGGATTAATTTGGATTAGCTGGTGGAACTGCAAGAAGGAAAAAAAGTCACCCTTGTCAAGAAACACTTACTGACTACATAGATGTTGGGGATGACTGTGATTTTGTCAGGGTAACTTGGCTGTTTTGACAATATTATCATAGGAAATACTTTGGGAACTCAGGATTAAAGACTATTTCAAGAATCTAAATGGGGACCATTATGTCAAAAAGTAGAAGCACCTCTGGACTGGAGGTGGAGATATTGTTCAGGTATTTCACAAAGACTGAACTGCACCAGAGGGAAAAGATAAAGCAAGAGAACAGGTCTGTTCTCTTCATGTCTGTTCCATCTAGCACTTCCAATCCCAGGCACCATATATGTAAGAGCTTTCAATTTCAAAAAGAAGTTTTGAGAGCGGTGTGTGGAAACAATCACCAAAACCCACACAGTTGTTATAAAGTGTGCATGAGGAAGGTAACAAAGCTGAGTTTGGCCTATTTGTACGATGCTTTTTGATTGCTCCTTTTTCCTGCCCTGCAACAGGTTTCCTTTCCCCACTCCCAAATGGCACTCAGTGCACTAACAAGGCCTCAGATAAATAGATCCAAGAATCATTAACATTTATCAGCTATCTTACAACAGTTGACATTTCTTGGAGTGTGTTATTATATTTTATATGTCAACCAAAACAGCACATTTAATCATCTACACAACCAATGACAATTCTGCTGATGTACATCGCACAGCATCAGTGTTCAGGAATTTATAGGAAAGGAAACAAAGATTTTTAAGCCATTTATTTTTTTCTAAAAAAGGAACAAAGGTTTCAGAAGTATGGTAAAAGAAGAAAAAGAGTCTTCTATGGCAAATTTACCATTTTCTAGAAAGATAGTTTTGCATTTTCTATACTCACTTTCTCCATAAAGACACAAATGAGTGCACAGATACACATCCTGTCCTTTGTCCTCCTGATGCAATGAACATAGGTGCTTTCCAGTAGAGTGGGCAGCCACATACCTGCAACGAAACACAGGAACAAAGAGAGGTCACACTGAACCACCCATACACTGAATTCACCTTGAGGACTTTCACATACAGGAAATGAAGCAGTAATGGCATACAGCTTAGTCAAAAAGCCGTTTATTGTGTGCCAAGGTTCAAAATCCACCTTGATATGCCTTCGTAAGTAACTGAGAAATAAACCATAGAATAGTCTCAAAACTTATTTTGGCCAAGCTAAGAAATTTTGTTTATGTTTTCATAGATGGCTTACAAACCTCAGCTTCCCTCTTAGAAAAGAAGTGCTCCCCTTGGACAGAACATCAATCTACCGTGCCTCAGATGCACGCAAGCACACACAGGACAAGCTGAACATATGAGGTGCATCTGACAACTGCCAGTCTTAGATTAGCATGACTAAAAACTATGATGGAAGAATAGGAAAATAGAACAGCCCATCTGCATCGTGCTCCCACACAAGTGCTATGTTTTGTTCTCTGAAGCCAAGAAATCATTAGCAGACTGTAGCAACTCCAAGTCTGCTGACATTGTGGATATTAAACATATGTATCTCAGTGGAGTAGGGCTGACTAAGCATTTCCCTCTTCTACTGTGCCCAAGGCAGCATAGGTTGGAAACTTGTTTCTCAAGCAAAGCTGTTGCAGTGCACACAGATCACACATAGAGCAGTGGGGCAGCTAGCCACAGAGAAGGTAACCAGCACTATCTGAAGCCATGGAGGCACTTTATGCTTCTGCTACTGTCTAAGCTAACTATGGAGAAACAGAAAAACAAATGTGTTTTTTATTTGCTAAAAGACCTGCAAGGACCATTTTGCAAATCAGATTAAGATGGAGTATACATGTCAGTCATGACTAACTGCAAACTTTTCCCACAGACACTTTGAGTTTTTTAAAAAAATAAAAAAAAACTATTTTCTTCATCTAAAAGGACAATAATTTTGGTTTGTTTTTCAATTTAAAAAAAAAATAATAAGGGGGGGGGGGGAATGTATTTTATTTTATTAGCTTTAGTGTCAGCCCTTCTACCTCTCCAAGAAGTAAAGTCTACAGAGTGGTTACCTTTGCAATTTTTCCCATTTCACAGATGTTTGCTTTCTCATCTTCAAACTCTGTGAAGGCTTCTTCAATCCTGGCAATGATCTCTTCATGATTAGTGCAGACATTCGGAAGTCCTTTAGGGAAGTAGAAACGTGGAATGTTTATGGACAAAGGGGTACTGCTGGTGGCTTTATTCACAGGCAGAGCACAAGGGCTAACCACTGAGTTCAAAGGGACTGGGGATGAAGAGCCAGGTTTCTTCTCTTGTTTACTTTGAACCTGAAAATACAATGAATAAATACTTTTTTTTTTTTTAACAGCATGAAATACTGAGGAGAAAATAGTTTGTGTGTGACTAAGAAAAATGTTAAACCATCCATTAAATTACTAGCACGGGGATAAAAATGTTTGTCTTAAACAACAAGTTTAAGAATCACTGTAACGTCAAACACTGGTCAAACATTTATCACATCCAAGGCAGTTTCCATGTAGTTTCATGTGTTTATAGTTATGGATTATAATGCACTGTTTAATCACAGGAGAATACACTCTGCAATTCAGCAACTCCAGAGAACAAGGCAATGCTTGCTGTTTCTTCTTATGCTGCTCACTGTGCTGCCATTCTGCCCCACAAACAGCCACTCCAGTCTAGGTAGCAGACCTCAGAAGTCGCAATCTCTGGGGATAAAAAAAAACCTGTGCATGCCCACAAACACAAGCTCTCTTGAGAAAAGGCAATAGGACGGTCTATTGCACAACGGTTCAAATGTAAGACCTATTATTAATGTAACAACATATGTGATAAGAGGCTGATAAGGAAACAGTCAAGTAAATACAGCTGCAACGTTCAGTTTATTTACTCTAAATAGATCAAAACAGAATGGTTTTAGGATACAGTATCCAAGACTAAGTTTACTAAATACCAAAGAATGTCTATGATGAACTGACTAAATTCTTTGCCTTACTATTTTCCAGAAACTTGGAGCTTTCCCTTAACACACCCAGAATAACCCAACTTCCTATGGGTTTGCTTTCAGGGATCTGAAGAAACAAGAATTGTAAAAGCTTTCTTGAGCCACTTCCTCTGCAGTTTTTAAAACACTTCGTATTCTGTTCCTCAGAGATCTGGAAAATCAGAGATGGAAAGATTTTCTTCCTCTTCACCCCTCTGCTTCCTTTTCAATAGGAAGGATCTCTCCCTTCTTCCAAACACCCCACTTCAGGAGCAGGAACACATGTGCTTGTACATGTATGTCAGTCCAAGCACACTTTTGTACTGCAACAGCTCTACTTTCACCTGGAGCGTGGGGTTCCTGAAGTCCTCCTCTCCTCCCTTTACAAGAGGCCTCCAACTGCTTGGGGAGCTGGTTTGTAAATCAAGCTAGTGATTTGGCCAGCAGAAAGGCACCGCTGTTTCTGTTTGTGCAGCCTGTTGCCACCCCATCAGCACTGGTCAGATAGGAGAGGCTTCCGGCCACGACCCAACTCTGGGCTGTTTCACTGTCCAGATTCCAGCAGAGCAAAAAGCCACACTGCTCTCTAACAGTGCTGTATTCATACGAAACAAAGCTGGGACAGACATCAGGGTGCCATCTCCAGCCACTCAGCTCCTATAATAGGACTTCGCATCGGTCTGTCTTGAAGATCATCTTCTCAGAAACACATTTATTGCTCATTAATCTCTCTGATGTTTGCATCAGAGAGAACTTCGAAGAAATCAATGACTCAAATTCAGCAAAAATATCCACATATTAAAAATAAACAAAGAAATAAGTGTTCTTTCAAAAGACTCTTCATTTTAACAGTGTGTCCTCATTCCCTTACGGTACAAGTGAATAATAGAATACAATTTTCTTCTTGGTAGGCAAATCCCCAGAGCACACTGTAACAGCACTGTGTCATTTTCTTCCTCTTCTACATAGCTCACATCCCATACCACGCAGTGTAGGACTCCAGCTGAGCATCCCATAACACAGCCCATTTGCCCCAACCCCCACTTTCTGGAGTTCAGCCAGCAAACTTTGGCACCAGCTCACATAAAACACAAGCTAGGCCCCCAGGATCTAGGCTACTTTTCTGATGCACAACACAACACAGAGGTTAGGCATGTCCATAGGTCTATAGGACACAGAGGGAATGCTCCTCAGCCTCCAAGTAGGGAACCTGTTCAGTTGGCAGCTGATCTTCCCAGAAAGGCTCAATCAATAACTCCAGCTCAGTCCAAGGCAAATGAGGTGGACACAGAGCTCACTAATTGCTTCCTTCCAGAAGACTGCTGCAGGAATAGAAAGAACACTTCTGAACTTTGTCTTTTTCTCATATAAGGAATGAGCTGTCTGCAACAACAAGGCAAACAAGCAGTAACATGCTGCTCCTACAGTAATCTTGCTGTTTTTCCTGCTAAAAAAAACCAACACAACAGCAACAACAATCCACTGTGTGAAAATGCTTCTGGGATGGGTATATCCAGATGCCAACTGCTATGGACACAGCAGGGAGTTAATGACAAATATTCATGAACTGCTGGTGACAAAATAAAGGAGGTAATATGAGGGGAGCTTCGTGGCATGTCCTTGGTAGGAAACAGCTCCTTACTGCAAGAAGTTAACCCCAAATGCTGTTTGATGAGTGGAACTTTTCTCCAGAAGAGATGTGCATCCTCAAGAATGACTGCTAAGGCAGTAAACTATGGATGCTACATAAATCTCTGCTACCAATTGCTAATTATCTTTTTTTTTTTTTAATAAAGGAAAGCGACATCAAAAAATGTTTTTTAATACTGCTTTGTAGGGTGGTTTATATTACCCTTAACTAAAATCTGTCTACCCACTGTATCATCTTTTGCCATTCATACGATTTATTTATGGCCAGGCAGAAATAGTGACATCTGCACTATAAATAGAGCAGACAGAAAAGCAGCCTCGCTGTAACTACACAAACAAAGCAGAAAAGCTCTCCCGTCGCAGCCTGTCTCTCAGGCAGCAGACAACTCCAGGGAAAAAGCAGTATCACATCAAGTGCTGTAATATTTTCTGCTCTTTCCTCCTGGCCTTTCATCTCCACCGGGGTCTCTGACTTGACCAGTTATTTGTTTTCTTCCACATAAGATTCTCTAATCCTTTTTGTAGGGTGTAGTGACTCAGGCTGGTTTCTTGCAGTCCACAATGCTGACTTAATGTCTCCTTTCCTTTTTACTGTTCCTGTCTTACTGAAGTCTGATGATAACTGGACACAGGCCATCCTCAGAGATAATCAGTTCTCCAGAGTTGATTTGTTTCAACAGACCAAGACTTTCCCTTCTTTTCCTGAAATCCTTTCCCATAATTATATCCTTCTGCTGCCTCTATTCCACCTCAAAGGAGGTGAAAAAGAACCAAAGGTTCATATGCATGTGACTGCCAGCAGCACAGAGAAGCTACAATAAACTGCATTCCTGGACAGATTTTTTTCTACTACAAATTGTAAAATCACCAGCAGAAGCACAGTCCCATTGCAACAAAACAATGAAAACAAACTCTATGTAACAGAGCCATAAAGAACGTAGGTGGGAAGGGATACAAGGCCAACTCTAAGCCTAGATCAAGTTTCTAATGGCCTTATCCAGCTGAGTTTTGAGAATACAGACCTCACGCCTCCGCTGCTAGTTGTGCCTACAGATATTACACTGCTCTTCCTGTGACTGATACACTTCAACCCAGAGCCCAAGAGCCTTCAGAAAGAGCCATGGAAGATAAAAAAAGCCACCAGAGAATGACAACAGGGGTACAACCCCCTCTACAGCTCTCCTCTGCCCCAGCCTGAAGATGACATCTAGGGGGAAGGTCCTGCTCCCAGGAGAAGTGCCAAGCTCTGCAGCTGGGCACTGCAACCCCCAACCCCAGCCAGGAATCCCCTGGCTGAGCAACAGCCCTGCTGAAAAGGACATGGGGTGCACCAAGCTGAACAGGAACATGCAGCGTGACTGCAAATAAAAGCAAATGATGTACCAGGCTGTGATAGGAGTGATACATGGTGTACAAAACATAACAGCCATAAACTGCAGTTTGGGACCAGTGGACAGTAGGAACTTAAAGTTACGTGAGAGCAACACAGCCAGGAAGAGGCCACTGAAAGGGGCGGGGGGAATCCCTATGTCGGAGGAGTTTCCAAGACTCATAAAAAGCCAGTGCTGATGAAATTTAGTGTCAGTGACAGTGTTTCTATCCTACAAGTGAGATGCTGGATTAGAGGCCTCCAGAGGTCTCTTCCTACAGTCAGTACTATGGAAGGCTCTCTGATCCTTTCATAAAAAAAAAAAACGCATTCCCCTCCCCAACCCTTCTTGCTAACATCTACACATGGCCACCTGTCACTCATCTCCACTCCCCACTGCTGCCTTTTCACCTCCCTTCCTCTACTTAGCAAATCCAATTACCCTTACTCTGAGGTCATCTCACACACCCAGTCTAACGCAAGGTATAGCTCTGTAAGGCACAAAAATTAACATCTCACTGCTGCCAAGAGGGAGAATTCCTGTCTCTGTCCTCCACTCCTGAACAGATGTTGCTGCTGCTTACCAAGAACTGATTTAACCTGCTCAGAAAGGCAAAAACAGACTTAGCTTTACTGCTGGATGGTATCCCAGTGTGCTAGCAAGTTAAGCCAACTACCAGAGATGCAACAGGGTGAGAAGAAAGCAAAAGGGAACAAATAGTTGAAAAGAGGGAGAGGAGGAAGCCCACCTCCTCCCAGCTGCAACTGACCATTGCCATCAGCTCACCTGCCTTGGATCTGCAGCCCCAAAGCAGTTACCCTCACAGTGCTCAGCCCAGACAGGACTCACCTACCAAAGGCTCCCCAAGTTTTCCAGCTGGTATACTAGAAGATCTGATCTCTCCCTGAAAACCACACCCTAATCACATCCTTAGGTGGTCAGATAAGCACAACTAAGCCAATGCTGGAGAGTGAACACTCTTAGCAGCACTGCATGGTTCTCATTAGTCTTCTAAATTGCTCACGGTCCCCGCCCAAACCATTACTACACATCATTACTTCATACAATTCTCCCCTAGGGAACGAAAAAAACATGTTCCAGAGATTAACCTTATACACGCGCTTTAACCTGTCACCAGAAATCATGAAAAAAAAAAACGTGCCTCATGCTACAGTATACTCTGGAACTATTTTAATAGCTGTTTATTAGGAAACAGCTGCACCACTGATAATTTCAGCTTTTTACCATCATTACTGGGTTGCTATTTCAATAGAGACGAAGCCCTAGATGGGCAGATTCCAGTACACCTCGCCATAAACGTGGGGTGGCTACGCACCGACGTGGTGTCAGAGCACAAATTGCTCCAATCTTTTCTAGCTGTCCCAGAAAGTGAGTAGAGAAGATGGGATTTACCAAGCAACAGATCTTTAGTGCAATTTTCATTTCTGTGGCTACATCTCCTTCAGCCACAGCCCACAGAGACTAGGAAAGAGCCCAGTGAAGCACTCTGTGATGGTAAAATCTTCACCAAAAACAAGCAGGCAGGTCTGCTCACAAACCTGAGCAGCAGAGTGTACAGCCCTCTCAATACAGCAGTAAGCTGTGGCCATTCCACATGCAACAAGACACACTGAGCGCAATCACACAAATAAGGCTTTTCTTAATAATAATTACAAAAAAAAAAAAGCAGAAAAAATTTAATAGGCTTTCACTATTTCTCCCTGCTTAATCACTGCCCTTGCTGTTAATTTTTTCCCCTTGTTTACAAAGACATTTTAACTCCACGCTGTAAGCCGGCAAGGTTTATTTTTAAACCTGCTGGTATCTAGCTGCAAATACCTTTCTGCAAATAGACACGCCTAGAGGGGACACAGTTTGATTCTCTAATCCAATAAGAAAAATACAAAGCAACAGAAAAAGGCAAAGAAACGCCAAGCGTTCAAACCTGGGCCTGCTGGAATGACTTCAGCCTCTTCTTGAACCGAGATGGGAGAACAAAGTCGCAGCCCCTCGCAAGGAACGCGAGCTCCCCTCCCAAGTCTGGGTCCCTCCGCAGAGAACTCTCCTTGATCATCATCCTGCTCAGCTCCTAAAGCAGATGCTGCGCTCTCCAGAAGAGGCACGGGGACTTAGGAGGAGACCACGTCAAAAACAGTAGGTTGCTTTCTTGGCTTTGATTTTTACAAGCAAAAACTGGCAAATGGCTTCATGGAGAAGCATAGCAAGTCTTCTCTCTCTTCACAAGGAGAGCATCTAAAGGTTAGGTCTCACTCCTGAAGCCAGGCCTCCCTTTTTTAACTGATATTCAAAGTATCTTTCAGTACCACCGGGATCTTCTGCCTTCTTGTAATACTTTAATTGAGAAACATGATCTATAACAGAATCTATTTCCCTGCTGGCTTCATGACAGACAATCTGTCCTTGGCCTGCAATAGGCCAGGGGTAATATGGGAAAGGAAGCACCAACCACCACTACCAAGAGTGCTAAAATTAGACGGGCTGCAGAAGTGGCTAAATATACCATCTTCCCCAATAGTTCTTACTTTATGTGCTTCAATGTTGAAACCCAAGGTGTAAGCTTGCATCAGTCAGACTCGGCTAGAGTTAAACCACATGCTCTCAGCCAAGACCCATGCACACACAGCATTAGTGGTGTGAGGTGATGGAGCAGGACACCAGTGTTAGCTCTACTCCAAACCAAAGGCTGTAATTTTCAGGAAACATCAATTTTTCCTTCCTGCTTGGAAAAAGCAGATCATCTACTTTCTTTAACACCAAACAGGCACACAGGGATGATCTTGGGTAATAAGCTCAGGCATTTAAAAGTGGTTCTGAAAAAAATCATGGAGTCAGGAGTTGGACTCTATGATCCTTAGAGGTCCCTTCCAACTCGAGATACTCTACAGTTCCATGAAAACTGTTTTGTAAAGACACCAAAATGTACCATACTTTGCATTCACTTTTCCCACAACTCTCGCAAGGCAAAGGCTGCTCCCCAAGCCAGATGCAAAGCAATTCTCAGTACGTGGTCCACTCTTTTTCTACATGACTCTGAGCAAGCTCATTCAAAGTGTGCTCTCCCTCTCCTGCCGTGACCACAGCACTGAACAAAGCTGAACAAACATCCAGGTCTTCCTGCACATGATAAACAAACACAAAGTCCTGTAATCTGCTTCTCATATTTGACTGGCAAGTAGCTAGAACTTTTCAATACTTTCTGAGCAAAGTAACAGAGAACATCATCTCATTTCTATCCAAACACCCTGCCTTTAATAAAATATTATACCACAAATGGGAAGGTGTCCCTGAGCATCTCTAACAGAAAGCTTTTAATGGACCACGCGTGGCTCTGACATTCTGCACCTCCTGCTGAAGGCCCGTGGTTAAGTCATCAACAGCATCACTTAAAAGGCTGTGGCCAGACTCCAGATAGACACAGAAACAACCTGTCCAAAAGGATGCCCTCATCGTCACAGATTTGCCATTACACAGCTATTTAATAAAGACCCTTTTTTCTCTGAAAGATCCTCAGCTGACACACAAATAAGGCATTTTTTTTTAATGTCTTCATAACCGTGTAGCAAAAACCCCAAGTTGTTTTCCTCTCCTGCTGTTCCTCATTCAAGAGGACAAAGTAAAAACCTAGGCTGTGGAATTCAGTTCTTTAGGAAAGAATATCTGAACAAGGATGGAGCACCATTTAGGTCCCATTAGGTCACTGAAGTTACATCTAAGTCGCACAACCTGGGAGCATTCTTCAGCTCTGAAGTCCAGGACCACATCCACAGACACAGGTCCTGGCAATCATAGGGTTATCACAGTGTCACCAGCTGGGTTTGCAGAGTGCCTTGCAAATGAAAGTGCAGCCTAACAGGGGCAGGACAAGGAGAGGAATGAGTAAAGTCCTAAAAAAGAAAACGGAGAACAGGAACGTTCTAAATGGAACAGCAGTTAAGTGAAAGGCACACACTGAAGTATTCTCTATGCAGAAGTATGGGAACAAATATTTTCTTGCTCCAACGATTTTTTCTAAACATTAAGGCAATGCCCAAAGAGCACAAGAGGATTCACTGTACTTGGAGCTCTGCAAATCTCATATAGCAGCACGTCAGAAGGAGATTTATGCCCAGTCATCTGTGGCAAGTGTACTTGCTTCATCTTCCATTGAACTCTCACCCTGCTTACACACTGAAAAGGAAACGTAGCCCCAAGGATCCTCTTATCTCTAAAACTGCATCCAGACCAGCTAGACTGTGCTTTAAAAGTTGTTTGTCTTTTTCATGCATACATATCTAGCAACCTCTAGCTACTTCCTGAAATAAAGATTTCTCATTCACAAATCAACCAGTTCAAGCTTCCAAAGAGTCCCTCCACCACCCTGATAGCATGGAAAAACAAGAGTAAACTTGAGCTGAGCTTGAAGAACCCAAATTCCAGATTTTTGCAAAATAGCAGTTTCTTAGGATGGTACTTCGTATCCACAAAGCATAAAAAAAGGGTCTGAATAAAGACAGAAATACACAGCACCCTGAGAAACTGGAAGCAAAAGGATGGTGTATCAAAAGTTTCAGTCTGCAGTAGGAAAGCGTATCAACAGAGTACTGAACAAAACACAGGCAAATGTGGACACTCCTCTGCTCTAAGTGACACAGTGTCAAGCAGGTGAGAGATGTCCTATCTGAAGTGGTACATATTGCCTTCATCAGCCATCAGAACACGGAAAGAATCCCACCTGTGCCTAAAGCTGGAGGCTCAGCTCTGACACCTTGGAGGATCAGTTGTCACAGCATTTAGCTGTAGCACAATGTTTGGCTGCAAAAACTCAGTGTACAGCTGAGAAGGGCACCAACTCCAAATGCCTTCAAACCAGTCTAAACTTCTCCAGCAGTAGCATAACTTTTTACTGGTTTTAGAGTCAACAAGGGTGAGAAATTCAATACGTATCAGTCAGGCTTTGCGCCTTCAGACATCTGCTTTAAGACAAACCAACTTAATGAAGAAGAATCTGTACCTGCCATGAGTACCACATGAGCCCACCTGCCAGGAACAGCTCCTGACGTGTTCAGTATTGGTTCTTTAAATTCTTTAATTTCATCTAATTTTCTTGTCATTTTTGATTCCAAGATACTTGAAGATTCATTTACTATTTTCATTTATTTCAGTGACTATTATCAAGCAATCAGAGTGTCCTTTCTTACCATTTGATATTAGGAAGCATGAATAATGGATGTATAGAAAGAGCGCAGATAACTTAATTGAGTGGTATCGCAACATCTGATCAAAACAGTTCATAATAAGTGCAGAGGAAATCTGATTCCAGAAAGTTTTCCACTGCATTACAAACACATTTTGAGAAAATGTGATTATCTAACATCAAAGCCCTATAAGCTGAGTGCTTCCTGCTTCAAGATCCAGTCCCTGTCCAGAGACACCTGTACCACCCACTGGACTCCAACGTTAACTACTTCAGTTACTGATTTAGCAGAAAACAAGCCTAAAATACCAAGCTTGTATATAAGCACCAGGGTGAGTAAAAAGGAAGTTCAAAGCCAAGCAGTGTGGAAGCAAAGGAATGAGGAAGAGAAACAGGAGGCAGGACCACTCATTCTAGCTCACTGCACCACGAGTGGGCTTTTGATACGAGGTGCTCGGTGGAGGCAGGATGTAAAGAGGCCTCTTCTGGCATCTAACTCCTGTCCTGGTTTCTGCTCTCAAGATCATTCGCAAACTTCACCCAGCAGATCTTAGAACAGAATGCATAAGCAGGACTTGGAGCAGAGCCCTGCACTTCCCAAACTTGATTCAGAAGGCAGAACAAGCATGTAAGGCTCTTAAAGACTTTCTTGGGTACTTTCACTCAAGTGCTAAGCACATGGCAAGCATTCATTAATCAGATTTAAATACTTCATCAAATCATCCATCCTGTACAGGTTGCAGGCCAAGGGTACAGAGAGGTTAAGGTCAGAAACACCGACGCTTGATTCTTCCAAGAACTCTGCAGAAGACGTTTTAATCAAAAGGCAGAACCCCTTACTTTCACTCCAGCCTCCCCCCCCCCAAAAAAAAAACCAAAAACAACAACAAACCATCAGTCATCACATCTGCAGATAATTTGTACAGCTCACTTTCTACTTCTCCCCTACTCCCTCCTTCTAGTTTTCCCTCACACCCATCAGTCAGCTCCTTGCAGCTCTCCTACCTACGAGCAAAAGCTACAGCTATTTGGTTTGTTGCTAGTCTTTCTCAGTCCAGCAAACATTTGGGTTTTTTTGCTAGCTTATAGCTAGTCAGACAGCTGAATTATTGCCACTGAACCACGTATTTCAGAACACATTTTATAAAAAGGATCAGTTTAAGACAGACACCCAGAACAGGAAATTTTAAACTAAATAAACAGTCCAGAGATAAGCGGCGGAAAACTGGATCTCAGATTGGGAAATGCTGAACAGCCTGGAAGCATACAAAGCTTCCTGAACTGCCTATAAGAAGCATGATGTGCTCATTATGCGCTCTGAAAAACTGATGGACTTCTTGAGTGTTCATTTCCTAGTTTATAAATATTTTGGTTTTGAAATTGAGGAAGCAAGTAATTCTATTGTTCTGGGTGGATGATCATAACTGGTTCTTACGATAAAGGGAAAAATCTGTTGCTGATGCAAGTTAGCAGAGATTTGAACACAGACAGGCCAGTCTGAGCCAGCAGACAGCACGGTCCGAAGGGGCTTCACCTTTCCTTCCTCACTGCTCAAGGGATGCTAGATCTGCCACAAGCATCAGAAATGAAAATTGCACTGCATTTTCATCAATGTTAGATCTGCTGGGTTTTTAATTTGTTCACTTTTGTATGTATGCTGTACAACTACTTGATAATAATTTCTGAGCCCTAAGAAAATACAACAAATACTTCAGACATTCACAAAAATTCTCCAGCCAGGTTCAGAGTTCACCAGGGAGACTCATGTATACCCCAGATGCTACACCTACAGATGTGGAGATGGGCACAGAACATTCTCTATAAACAACACTAAACCTCAGAGCAAGCGATGGCTGGCTTACCCAGCAGTTCAGGTGACCACCAAGGGCTAACCCTGTCTGAAGGGCATCAGCTGCACTGTGCAGCACAGGCCCCCCCCAGGTCTCCCCTGCTTTCCCACAACATTTATTTTCCTTTGTGAGTTTTGGTCCTAGGCACACGAGCAAAGCAGAGGCTGAGCTGAAGTGAGCAAGAGGAGCTCCTGTAATACTGGTGAAACAAACCAGTAGGGAACCAGACTGATGGGCTGTTTGACAGCCTAAGAGCATCCAAGTTCTCAGGCGCTGTACAAAACCAGCCACAAAATGCAGTGTCACAGTTGACCAATTTTTGTTCAAAGTTGGCAAGTTAAAAAAAAAAAGAATAGCAAGAATAGCTATTAAAAGATTACTTCAGAGTTTTTAAAGCTGCTTAGTTCAGCTCCTTGAGGAAGAAGTCCTTTTGGCTTGCTAGAGGTACACAACAAGGTCATGCTTGCCATTTTCCATAAGCAAAAATGCACAGAGAAAAATCAGAAACAGTTGGAGAGCACCTAGTCTAAAAAATAAGAACAAAAATCCCAATCGTGTCAGGTAGGGAGATCAATTCCCCTCTCCTGTCCATCCCACCCCTTTCAGAACTGCACCAAATACCAGTGTTTTCAGGAAATAAAACCATTTCGAAGAAAATAAATCATGCTCCAACTGGAAAGAGCTCTGAGAGTTCACTGATATCTGGATGCATTCTCAAGTACATAAATGGAAAGTTGATTTTGGGAAGTGAAGCCCTCCACACTTTCTATGCACATGGGACCGTGTTACTGCATTGTTTTGGAAGTATGGCACTTGTTTTCAAGTGGAAAGTACTAGAGGCTGGAAAGACACCTCTGGCCTCCCTCTAAAAGAGGCTTCCATCAAGACCCTTCTCCTGAAAAAACCAGCTGCTTCTTGTTCGAGAGATGTGCAGCGTGGATTCCACTATGACTCTGTGCACTGAGGACACAGGAAGGGAAATAAATCTTCTTAGATTTCACTGTTGTGCCACAGAGGACCTTTCTTTAGGAACCAGTGATAAGCAGTACAAAGAAAGCTGTTACTCTGAGATGGGAAAGGGCAAGGTGGAGCACCCAGTTCCCACTGAACCGGTTGAGTGCTGACTCCCAGGAATTAAGCAGTAAGTTCAAACACTGTCTCACCCCTTCTGTTAAGTAGGACCCACTTAAAGTACAAGCAAACAGCCTACAGGAGCACCAGCAGGAAAAGGACAAGGTGAAAGGTGAAACTGCATGCCAGGGCCCAGTTTGTTTGCTCAGGTTCTTTGCTTCCTTTTTGTTTTTGCATCAGTCCTCCTGGCAGGTTGAGCACATTATTCCACACTGCAGCACTGAAAGAATTGTTTAGCACTTGTGACATTTTTTCCACATTTTCCCCACGCTTGTTTTATTATCCAGTCAAAGGCTTCATCCTCTTACCTTAATTACTTCTGGTGCCTGCTGAATCAAAGCTGGAACGGAGTCTCTGGAGGCAGCCCCAGCATAGCTTTTTTGCCCTGTGAGGAGGGGCTGTGAAGAAGTTGATAACGTTTCCTGAAGAATTTGCATCACTTCTCTCTCTTTGGACAAGCTTCCCTTGCCTGTCTGGAATTCCACCAGCTCCTGGGCAAAGTCCTCAATGCTTCCCAGGATACGCAGTAAAAGGGCTCTGTCATCTTCTTCCATTTTATGACCATTGGTTTCCATGATTTTTGACAAAGGGGAAGTGGGGTCAATGGGTTTACTTTTGGGTTCAACAGCCACAGGTAGTACCGGCCTACCCTGCCAGCCCAACACCTGCGAACGGGCAGGTTCGCTCTCCTTCAGAGGGGGCTCCCTAAAAGTACTCTCCATTTTCTGTGAGAAGTGCTCCAAGTCCAGCAGCAGTTTATCTATTTCATCCTTGTCTATCTTGCACGTCTGTTCTCCTTTGGAGATACCAGCTTGGGAACCACGCAATACAGAATCTGAAACTGGTTTTAAAAGATTACTTTGCTCAGAAGCATGGCAAAGTTCACCTCCTGCCCTGGTATGTTCTGCTTTACCATCAGCAATTACATCTGAAGGGCCAGATAGCTGGTAGCTATGCTTTAAACTCTCCCAGTCCCCTTTCTCCTTTGACCTCTTTGTTTTCTCTGACACTCTTTCCCCATCTGACTCTTCCTCAATGTACAGGACCTCAGTGGAAGACGTGCAGTCAGAAGGGCTTGTGGCTGGTAACTGAGGTAGAACACAAGCATCTTTCACAGCTCTCACACTGCTCTCCTGTGAGATGCTGCAAAGGGAGTTTGAGGTAAAGCTCACAGTGTTCGTTTGGATGGACTGAGAGGTGCTCGTCACCTCACACTGCTCACCTGGTAGCCTGACAGGACCTGCATTTGAGGATGGAAGCTGAATAATGTCTTCATACCTAGGTGGCTGCTCATCTCCAAATATTGGGGAAAAGGGTGTTTGCTGCAAGCCATGAAAACAGTTGACCAACTCTCCAAGATCGCTTGCCTCCTTGTGCCCAGGTGGCTTGAGCTCAAAGGGTAGCTTTTTCAGGTATGAAGAAAATCTTCTCATCAGATTCACATATATCATTTCTGAATTAACCAGAGGGTCATTGTTATTCCCTCCACTAACACCACCGGCTGATTTCTTTTTGATGCAGTGCTTTATTATGTCAGTGCACTTTTTCAGGTCCTCTGAGCACTTGAGCAAGATGTCTAAGCACACTTTAATATCTCCACCAGAAGAACCATCCAGCTTGTGCTTTTCCAAAATCTGGGTAATGAAGTTTTCTTCAGAGAAGGAATGAGGTGAGAAGGGAACCATGGGATTCATACTGACTTCTGGAGCATCACTGCTCTCCTGCCATTTCTCCACAGGCGAGGGACTCTGCAAAAAGCCACACGGAGGAGAGTTCTCATCATTGCTGAAGTGCCCATAAATCACATCAAAATCAAATGATCGTCTGCTGAACGATTCTGACCGAACTTTCCTCCCCTTTCTGTAGGCCACATGATTGGAAGAGTTTTTGAGTTTTTCAAATGAGAATTCCTTTATTTTACCACTGGCGAGATTTATTGCCTCACCAGTAATGTCTTTTAAACTGCTGGAAGCTTGCACTGAAGAGCCTTTTTTGATTCTTGGATTATTTAGGAGTATTTGTTGGTAGTCCTCATTTCCAGGCAAGGCAAGCCCATTTTCAGAAACGGGAATTTTGTGGTCTAGGTTGGCATCCTGGACACTGAGTTCTGCACATACACTGTGGTGGGCAACTATACATGCAACTCCTTGCTTAAAAACCTGGCAAGTCCCTGTGCAGTGATGCACTGTGTGCTGAAAGTGCTGCTCTATCACCACGCTGCTGTAGCAGTTCACACTTGTGACCATAAGCCTGTAGGTTGCTGCCATAGCACGGATCCCACTTGGAAGTGAGGCTTCTTCAAAATTCACCATTAATTTAGCAGGAGAAAGTAAACCCCTTTGATTTTCCAGAGCCACACCAGATTGAACAGCAGTATTCAAACATCAGTTGAAAATATTCAAGCTACATGAGAAACTACTGTCTTGGAAAGTCCTAGTGAAGTTTGGAGTGGTATCAGCTATAGAGTTACAGCAGTTAGTGCAACTTGCATATGGTTTGATTTAAGGCAACTTGATTTCTGTACTCGACACAGAGAGCTCTGCTGATCAGAGGTGCAGCCTGAGCTGCTCCATTTCTAACAGTCCAGGTAGTTTCTCCAAAAGGAGTCATAAAATTCAGGCGGCTGTAGAGCAGAGCTGACAAGACAACAATTTCTGTTTGATCTTTCTCTCTTTTTGGGTTGATCAGTAGAAGATAGAAAATAATCAAGTGGTATGTACAGATAATAAATCCACAGTATGCTTGTGTGATCCCCTTCTCACATTGTTAAGGGGGGTCCCTGCAAGAAAAAGAGAAAGAAGAGTCATTACAACTGACACGTAGTACACAGCCCTGTTTGACATCAAACAAATGGCATCAGACCTTACCCACCAGCATTCAGACTTGTACAGAGTGAGAGCAGGCTGATACTTTTCCTTCACTCAGATCTACCATATAAGAACACTGCTAAGGAGCTAGCCTATATTTATACACGGGCTGTCCGTGTGTTGCCATTTTAACAGCTCTATTTTAACCACTCATTGATTTCTTTTTTTCCAGACTTGTTTTTTTTTTTCCCCCTTTCCTATTCTGAGCAAAACATTACCTTTAATTCTAATGGAACACAACATTTTGATCACATTACATATTTCTGGCTTTCATTTTCCAAGATCCTCTAACACAAGGAAAAGAGCAATTGAGAAAAGCACTTTAAGGATTTCCAAACTCTCTGGATTAGAAAGCACTGCAAACAGCCTGGAGCAAAGCAGATGAATGCCTCTAAAAATGTGTGGCCTTTCATAAAGGCGATTTCCATTAGCCTTTCACCAAGGTCTCTAGGACTATGGCAAAATGTTTTAGGGCAGAAGAACTGTTTTCTTATTCTCCTCTAACCCATAAATAGCATAATAGACTTTAAGAAGTCTGCTAGTGCAGACACCAAGAGCAGAAAATAACATTTGTAAAGAGGTTAAGTCTGTGATAATTGGAATTGAGAATTTTACATTTAGTGTAAGCATTTATAGTTGCATTTCCTATCACAATGGCTAAAATTGTACCCAAAAAAATAATAATAAAAGGCTGTATAACATTGTTACTAACATAGAGGAAATCCCAGATTCAAGGCTCTTAGATTTTAGATAACTGTACCTTTCATGAATACTTCAGTTATCAAATTAATCCACCCCAGTGAGCACCCTGCACTCTGAGAACAGAGTTCATGAAACATGATTAAGCCACAGCTAAGTTACACTGCACCATGGGTTTCCTCTGCTGCTTTCAAAGGTAAATATCTGTCACTATGTGAAAGGCCAGACCTGCATTTGATGAAATGAGTGCCCTCTGTGCATGTTGCAGTCCACTTACATATATCTACACAGGTTTATGAGCTTATCATATGAAGGGATTACCTATGGGTCTAGTGCTGTTGCAATCAAGGGCTGGGGATGGCACAAAACTGCTGAACAGTGACATTTTATATATTCTAAATCCTTTGTTTGAAGTTTAAAAGAATTGATTTTAAGATTATTTGACGGGATTCGTTAACACATCAAATCTGCTCAATACAATTAGGTAGAATTGCACACAGAAACCTTTCTGATTTGTTCTATGGATTATATAAAATATTGCAATGATTGCATCCAAGATGAAGTAGCAACTGCTCCAGCTACCACGCTGGTGTGTGTAACAGGCTGCCACCTGCCTATCAAGCACCACGGGCCAATCTGTCTGCTGTACCAGGGCCAGCTTCACAGCGTGCTTCTGTGCCTGCCCCATACTGCTCCTCTCTACACCCACTGGCATTGCCCCAAAGCCCCACAGGCACAGGAGAGCCTTCCACAGGGATGATCAGAGGTACAGGGTGTGCCCCAGCCACAGCAGTGAGTCAGGGGATAAAGGGCGTAAACAGAACCGTTTTTAAACCCCGGGGTCCTCATAGCATCAAGCAGAAGCCTAGGTAATAAGACTCCACACCCTCCAGTCACTGACTCTTAGGCTCCACTATCAGGTGTGCTTAATGCTTCACCAAATCAGAGCCACTGTTAAAAAAAGTACCATTGGCTCATCAGTGTGTTCATCTTATAAGACTTTATGGGCTTCGTTCAGACAGGAAAACCCATGCTTCCATGACTCCAAGAAGTCTAATGACCTCTAGACTCCAAGAGCCTTCTAACACTTTCAGAGGTTGAAAGTCTATCCGCTGCTTGCTCTTTTCTGAATCTCCATCAACTACAAACAAACTTCCCAGCATTTCCTAAAAGAAGAGTTACATGATATTAGAGACAGCAGAGGCCATTGGAAGAGCAGATAAGAAAAGTTAATTCTGTTTCCAAAAAAGCATGAGACTTGCTCAGATCTCCTTCGTCCCTCCTCCATGAGGCACAGCAAGGACACTGTTCTTCACAATTGCTCCAGTTCTCTCTTCCCTCCTACTTTTCTAATGAACAATCTTTTTCACCAAAGAGGACTGTCTGAGTTATACCTAATTTGGGAAACAAGTGCATCTTGATAAAGTTATTCCCTAGTTAGAGAAATAACACATTATATCTCACTGATTCCTCTACTGCTCCAAGGGGTTGTTTCCCTTTACATATGCACACCTTCCATTGAGATTAAGTCAATTTCTCCAAACCTTCAAGTTATCTTCAAACAACGAAGCTTTTCATGTCGTGAAGATTACTTCACAAGGAGTCTGTCAAATGAGGCCTTGCAGATTCTCAGCCCAAACTGGCACTTCTTCAGTTCAATTTTGTTTTCCCAGCTATGCCCAACAACATCTGAAGCAGTTCTTCCGACTCTCTCCACTTCCCAAATAACGTTCAGTGCTTAAGCCCTAAGCCACTGCTCAGCCACGCTATAAGCAGGCAGCCCCATAGAAGAAGGATGCCCTCCAGCTTGCTGCATTCTCCAACCTCTTCCCAATTTGGCAGTATTTCTTTGGTACTGTCACATCCAGGAGTCAACACAATCAAGACACAAACGTGTCATGGCTGCCTCAAGATGACCGCCTCCTCTGTGCTCAGATATCTTCAGCACCTTTTACTGTTGTTTCAGGGAAAGAACTAATCAGAGAATGAATATTAAAAATCTAATGGCCTCTTTTCAGCCAGTTTAACGTCTACTCAGTGATTATCACTTGCCTTATTTTCACTGTCTGCAGAAACATGCTAAGGTACTTCAAGGCACTGAGGCACTGCCTCCAGCAGCACACGACCAAGACCAATAACTGCCCATGCACCACAAATGCATTCACACACAATACAGACTGCATTTCTCACTTCTGCACTGGCTTTACTCAATCAGGATTAGCGTGTGCTCAACTCACAGCTTTATTTTTACAACGAACCACCAAACATGATCCAGCATGTAAACCTCCTAAAGACAAAACCTAAGAAAGTGTCTTCCTGGTGCCAGATATGGGACTCTGGTCTCAAACTGAGCTTGAATGGGCTTTTGTTGAGACTTTCGGCTGGTGACTCAAATCTACTATTTATGAACAGCAACAATGGAAAGACTGAGTGCATTAGGAAACATTCAGATTTCCATCTTTTCGGCCTCCCATTTCATTCCAGTTGCGCCTCTAAACAGCCCCCAGTTCAGATATGCTGGAGATAGATTCAGTAATTAGGACTGCTGCCACGAAACCAGCTCCAACCCTAAGGATACAGGGCTGGTTTCACAATATAAACTATGAATGAATAGGGCTTCTTGTGTGACTGCAGAATAATGCTTTATGTCTTTCCTATCCACAAGAAGGCATGAATCACTTTCCAAGGGAAAAAATTATTGCAGATACTAATATTATAAAAGGTTACTCCACAACACACAAGAAATTCTATTCATGTAAAGATTACGCTCAAGTTAAGTAACTGAACAACGACAATCTGCAAGATAGGAGTCTGTCAGCCAGCATCTAGGTTCACGTGCAAATTGAGTCCAGAAAGCTAAGGAACAGGCCTCTGCAAGCTTACAGTAAGCAAAGATTTTACTTTCTTTCTCACACCAGGACTAGCAACAACATTAAGAGTAACCCTAACAGGAAATCAGCCCTTTCTGCATCCATACACAGCAAAGGTGTCACCAGGTAAGCACACTTGCTTCTAGCAGGAAAGATGGCAGAGTAAATTCTCCAGCTAGGTTACTTCTATAAAAGTACCAGAGGAAAAAAAATAATTAGAAAAAAAATCAATAGCTTTGCCATTCGCCAAGTCATCAACGTGGTTTCAGAAGTACCACCTCAGCTATGCCATCAGGTGCCAGGTCCAACCTCTTAGAGGAGCCAGTTGTACCAAAGCAGCTTAACTGCATCCTCTCATTTAGAAATTTTGTTCACACTTTACTGAACAGAGCATATTTGGCAGCAAATTATATTGATTACAGAAAACAAAAGCTGGCAAATAAAACGATGTTTTCTTGCAAAGCACAACTTTCAGGCAGCTTTCGGTACTTCGATAAATAAAAAAAGTATTCACTTCCACAAGTTCTACCATTCCAAAACCCACCACAGAATGGCATTGGACCTCAGGATTTATCATTATGCGTCTTCCTATCCAGCCCAAGTCATAACACTGTGAACTGAGAGTAAAAAGCACACGTGCAAACAGACTCAGAGGATGGAGATCAGAACTGAAGAGGTGACTCAGTTGTTTAAGAGTTGTGCAGCATCAGAAGGCTTTTGTGAAGCATGGCTCTGTGTCAGCTCCAAAGAATCTCAGATCATACAGCCAAGCATGTACAGCTCCCACAGCCCCATCCACCATCACCAGTCAGCAAGGCTCAGATGGCAACCGGTGAGTTTACAGAGCATTCTGCACTCACTGGAAAAGCCTTAGAAAATCTGGTATTAAAAACTTTTGATGGAACTGCATCAGAATTAGCTACAGTAAGATTACTAGTACTGCTATGTGCAACAGATCAACTGCTGAACTGAGCAGAAATGTTACAGTGAACCTTTTCTATGGGTTATTACACGCTATTAACCCAAGAGGACTTCTTTCATGTTCACAGGACTTAGATAGGAACTGCCAGCTGTGCTAACTCTCCACTCCTCATCACCCACAGGAGTTTGACACACGTGAAAACATTCCAACTACAGTAAAAAATTTACCTGTAAAATTACAGGATCAGAGGCACGTACAGCACTCAAACTGGCAAGGTTTGAAAACTGCAACAGCTGCAAAACCTGGTTTTACTCATAACCCCAGTCAGAGGATCTGCTGTAGCCAAACAAAGCCCTGGTAGAACCAGAGCACGTTCCTTATTACGTTCTTAATTACATTCACTATAGAAAAGAGGTCATTATTTTCAATTTCAGTATGTTTAACACCAGGTTGCAGCAAACAGGCATTAGGTTTTCTTAAGATAACCTGAAAATATCTTTCAGGGAGAGAGATTTCCTCACCTGCAAAAACAGGAATGTTATGATCTTAGTTTTTTCCAGGACTTACAGACAGTATGGAACACACATGTCTTCCAAGTCAATGCTGCAGCCCTTCCCTGAACTTTATCAACATTTTTGCAAAGAAAATGAAGATGTGGGATTCATCTCATTGAAATTAACTACCTAAAAGTAAAATGTATTTTTATGATGCAGGAAGCCAAACTGCACACAAGATCCAGAACAGATGAAAAATGTGTTCAGAAACGAATTCCCAAACTGCATCATCACTACACAGAGCTTCCACCTTTCAAGACTCACAGGGTATTTCTCAGCTCAGACATCCTCAAATGTCAACTCTCCCAAGCACCTGGGTTAATTCATATCTTCTGACCTTTCTCTTTCCAAAGCAAACAATACTACTGTCCTTTGTAAAACACATCAGGACCTACTCCTGAAAGTTCTAAACAACAGGGAGATACTCGCTCTTATTATCAGAGACCAAAGTTTTCGCACAGCCTCAGAAGAAAGAGCAGCAGATGGGCAACAAGAGTGACCCAAAGGTTTTGAAAAGCTTTTAAGTGATGAACAACCAGGCATGATAAACCATTTCAGACTGAAAGAGAAGACTTGGGAGGAATATGATAGTCTAGAAAATCATGAATGGCACAAAAAAGATTAATAGGGTCTGACTGCTCACTTTCTCTTCCAGTACAAGAAATAGACACGACTGAGCAGTGCTCTAAGAATCAGGCTGAAAACGAGCACACATACACAGCAAACCTGCAAAGCTCCCAGCAAAGCACAGCACAGACACAGAAAGGCTCTGGGGCAATGCAAGGGTTCCGTTTTAACACTTCCTCTATCTAAAGTTACCACCGAATAGCACAAGAACCTTCTGCAACTCAATCATCTTCTGTTTCTACTACTCTCACTTTGCCATTCTTAGCATATATTGCCACTTCATTATTCAGCCTCTGTTCCAGATTATTTGCAACTGTTGAGCAACACAAGCCCCAGAACAGATCTCAGTGGGGTTGTGCCTGTGATTACACTTCACTAGAAATTCTGACATCTCTTCCTACACTATCACCAGGTATTAGTTAATGAAAAAGTTACCCTCCTACTGTATGGCTCTGTACATCCTTAAGAAGAGTTAATATAACCCTAATGAGAGTCCCCAAAAACCCAGAAGCAGCAGAATACTTGCTTGTTCATCTTCCATGCTTTCTTGCTGAATAGTCTCCAACCCCTAATTTCACCAGCTGAAGTGAGACTTCTGCATTCTTGCCATGATCCACAAAGGTCACAGCAGTGGAAGGACTAACCAAGGCATGCCTCCAAGCAGACGTGACCTTGAGAGTCACCATCTGCCACGGGATGATAAACATTGCTTTACGGTCGATACGATTTGGAGAAGTCAATTTTCACTCGTGGAAATCTATTTCAGTAGCTTTACACTTAAAAAACACCAGACACTTCAGTACAACGTGCTCCTGTTTACAGCAGCACGAAACAAACCCAACACTCAAAAAGATTTGGGCTGGTATCAGTAACAACAGTTTACACTGCTCTTTTAAAACAAACTTGGCACTAGTCCCTAAGCTATTGTTCAAAGATACTGATTTACAGTTAGTGAGCACAGTGTTACTCAGCATGATTCCCCCAGGTTAAGTCACAATGTTATCTAACACTTCAGAGCTGCTGTACTCTTCACAAACATCAGCATGCCGGGTCCTTGAACACAACAACACCAAAAGAACAACCTAGGGGCCTCGATGAGCTTTTCTGTTGCTGGAAGAGTGGGACAGTTACAATGATCAAGGAAAATTTCACCCTTCTCAGTTCTTCAGAGAAATACCTTTCTACAACTTTCCGTTTGCAGAGATTTGGAACCAAAACTGACCAGACAGGAATGTGTCCCACGAGACTGGTTTCCAGTTATACAGATGAGACAGCTCACACAATTTTTTTGCATAACAACCCAATAAGTTTAAATAATTTGCCAACTACTTATTGTTCCTGTGACTGTTTAGAGCTATTAGTTAATCTTAGCTTATTTAGCATGCCCCAGTATATTAACAGACATGCCAGAACTTAGCAAGGCACGGGTGAAAAAAGAAACTAGGGAGAAGAAGCCCCACTGAGCTTTGTTATGCTGACAGAAGAGAAGGTGACCAACCAGGAGACACTGGAAGTGGAAAAGATTCAAAAGCACGTAATTAGCAAGGCTCAGGGCAGAGGTCAGAAAGCCAGCTTGATTAAGTAATGCATCTGTTGGCTGTTTACATCCTTATATGGAAAAAATAACTTCATATTAGCAGGATGTATTTATTTTCCCTGGAAACAGTTAATTTAGTATTAACAATATCCGACGAGTTTTCACAAAATAAAGTGATTTCATTGAAGTGTTAAGAAAACAAAGGAAGAGTTGTGTCTAAGATGGCATTCCCTCAGTCACTGCTAATGAGGTCAGCATTTACAGGTTTCACAAAACCATCCAGCAGGCAAGCCACCTGCAAGTTAAAACAGATTTTTAATTCAATAAATTAACAATATTTTCCCTCATTACCCATCTATTCAGGGCTCATATACTTCTCATTCCTCCCCTGCCTAACTTCACATCTTGTCTGCACCACGCCACGTTACTCACTTATTTCCTCAGGTGTTAAGAGTTTTGGTAAAATAGTTTGCCTAAGACAAGACTAAGACATTTCTTCAGGGTAGTCCTAGACCCCAGCCTGGCACCAGTTGCAGTACTGCACACCTCCAGCAGGTCAGCAGCGAGAAGATGAAAACGCCAAGCTGGGAGAAACACTCCCATTCTGTGCTGCGTGCCCATCCTCTCCTCTGAGGCATAATCACAGAAGCTAAGAGTAAGCAGCCATTTCCACCAGTCATACCTTCCACAAGCCCATTCCTGCCAGTCTCCGCTCATGCTCCGAAGACAGCAGCTGCTGAAATATAACAAATTAGGGCAAAAGGTACAGCGTGTCCCAGCATTCAAGACGTCTGGCACTGCTACAGCTCTTACTGCTTATGACTCGGATAAGCCACACCAGAGGCACATATCAGCGTGATCAAAGCAACGAGAAAATGAAGGAAGCTTAACTTTTCTATCCCTTTCCCTCCACCAAGGAAAACAAGGGGTGTCATAG
This sequence comes from Odontophorus gujanensis, assembly GCA_013399175.1. Taxonomy (NCBI): domain Eukaryota; kingdom Metazoa; phylum Chordata; class Aves; order Galliformes; family Odontophoridae; genus Odontophorus; species Odontophorus gujanensis. Next base: position 276,754 of record VXAB01001220.1, read on the forward strand.
CCTGACATCTCTGCAAGGGTCACTGCCTCTGTGTCTTTACTAACCCAGGGCACTTTACAAAAGAAACAAGTCCTACCCATCTATCTTTGTGCATTTGAAAAGAAGCAGGTTAAAGTGATATACAGAAGGAAGATAAACACTAAGAAGTGTAAAGAACCTCGTTCTAATTTCAGTGAATAGTAATCAGTGCTCACATTCACGAGTATGAATATCTATTAAAACAGTCATTGTTAATAAGCTTTCTTATGCCTGTGACCCCACATACTGCTTACTATCTCCTATTCATACAGGGTTCTACAATCAGATGATTCACTTCTCTATCAGTACAGTATTTATACCTTCCTTAATCATTAACTTACTTCCCCAACTTCTCATGAACTGTTCTCTTTATTTTACCCAGCAAGAACTGCAGCAAAGAACAGAGCACACCGGCTTGTAGCATCTCTGAAATGCCAAAGGACTGATTTTTCAAGGCACATGATGCTACAAAACGTTTCACCCATCAAAACACAACAAACTGCTCAGATGCACCTGCCCACAATATTGTATCCACAAATCACAGCCAGGGACCTAAGCACCAGAGAGAATACAGTAATGTAGTTGGTAGAAGAAGCTTGTCCTGTCACACACATGAACCCAGTTTTGCAAGACAGCACTTTAATGCCTTAATTATGAATAAGGAAGTTTCCTTCATACCACAGTTTTACTTCACTGTCCAGTTTCTGCCGGAATTGGAAAGCAAGTTCCAACCTCTAATTTAGTCTTCAAAAAGGTGCAGCTCAGTGTAACAAGAGAAAACCTAGTTATATAGGGAAAAAATAGCACAGAGTCATTCAAGATGGTACTGGAAAGCACTTACACAAGGGCAGTGAATTACAGCTGTAGAGAATCTCTGTAACTTTACCAAGACATTCCAAGTTCAGAGTGACTAGTCACATCTGCGTAATTCAAAGAGACTGGATGAGGAGGTTTGCAGTAAGGATGGGAAGAGAAAAACGTGGAAAAAACAACTTGCACCATGCAGCATCATATATCTACACCTCCATGGCTACTGACGGTGAATGTTCAGATCACAGGGCCCCGACACACAGATCTGAACTGCCCACAGCACCGTGCTCACCACTTGTGCTGCAGATGAAGAGAACAGAACACGCATTGCAGGGCACAGCTAGGCAGCTCTCACTACTCACACATCTGCTGACTTTTACTTGAGCCACTCCGACCGCAGCTACCTTTAACGCTGTACCTCTGTGCAAAGCACGAGAGCAAAATAACGCATGACAGTAGTTGCAAAGGTCTAGGTAATGGAAATTGGCCAGGTGCCATCAGGGAACTTCAACTCTTCTGTTATTTCGTACACAGTCAAATGTTGCTTCAGCTTCTCAGAATCCAACTGGCATTAAATAAATAATTTCACAAAACCAAGAATAGCCTAACAGTACTGTCAATCTCCTCCCAGTGTTCATGAGGATAACCTCCCTCTACCATAACTGGTGAGGGCAGACCTACCAGGCTCAAAAGACTGACAAAAAATAATCACGAGGAGAGGGCTATTTTAAGTAGATGCCTGTAAAGTTTATTCCTTGAAGCGGACATCATTTTGCTTGTACACGGCAAAGCCATGAGAACATCACCAATAAACCCCCCCCCACTCTTGGAGGCAGCACTGCACAGCAAACAGCGTGGGGACCCCTGACTGCTGGGCCACAAACTCCCCTTGGCACCCGCTGCCTTTACAGTGAGAGCGGGCACAGACTGCACATCTCCCCGTGCCTCCTTCTTTAGAGTGAAGAACAGAGGTAATAAAATCAGTCCTGGATTTAACAATATTTACATAACGTGGGACCAGCACAGTCTGTGATGACCTTCAGAGCCTTGCTCCAGTAAGAACACGTCCTTCAGTAAATTATTCCATTATTCAATCCCAACTTTACAAGTTTATGCCCAGCTCAACCTCAGGTTTGTCCGCCAGGGAACCAGGGAGTTACGCAGCCAAAGCCGCTCCCTTTCTTTGCTCTGGATTCATAGAAAACACTCAAAAAAAAAAAAAAAAAAAAAAAAAAAACATAAAAAAAACCCTTTTTTCTCAACTGG
>VXAB01001220.1:279659-292403 GCA_013399175.1 Odontophorus gujanensis
AAAAAAAACAAAAAAAAGTCAGTGACAGACGCTCCCATTGCCGTTTAGTGCTTTCTAAACGTGTTTTAGTACCTTCAGGAGGTCCTAGCAGGAAGATCTCCAGGAGTTCCCCCCCCTCAGAGGTGAGGGGTGCAGCCCTGTGTCCCCTCAGCATCTCATTCTTTCTCATATCCCGGGACAGAAAAGCGGTACATCTGTGGCCCTACGTCACTGCTGCATGATCAGGAAGAGAAGAGCCCAACACTCCACTGTCAGAAAGAGCAGTGGGGCAGTGCACAGCTGCACGGGGAGGTGGGGCAGCCACCGTCCCTCGGGGCGTTGCAGAGCTGTGGGGACGTGGGCAGTGGGCACGGTGGGGTGGGCTTGGGGATCTCATCAGTCTTTCCCAACCTGAATGATTCAATGATTCCGTACCTCAAACCCAACAACCACAGAGCTCAGCCTGTTTCTTGCAGCTGCCCCTTCCCATCACCAGCGCAGGAGGTGCGTTCATTTGGTCACTGAGAGCAGAGGGCCAGGCGCAGAAATGAGGGGCACACAGAGCACACTGAGGCTTAAACATGACAATAAGTTGAGTATTAACTCACTGCTGCTCACCCTGTACATAGTAGCGTGGCTGCCTGCCTTTGTGGTCCCACTGCTGTGGAAACTTCAGGGCAATTCTACTCAGCCACAGTTAAGTTTGGCACGTCAAAATGCATGGTGTACATATACAACAACGCTACAACATAAAAACGCACAGACTCAGCTCTACCCCAATTTACCGGTGATAAGTGGCACATGGGGGATGAGAAATGAGCCAGAGACAACAAACCAGGGAGCTGCAATGACAGCATCAGCTTGCCTCGCCTGGCTGGGTCTGAGCTGGGTAGGGAAAGGCAGGAAAAGGCGAGTCTGTCTCGGGAAAGGAAAGGCAAGGACCTGGCTGGCCAGGGAAGTGGAAGCATCAGGAGGGTCCCACAGACACACATCCCAGGTGAGGCAGCACCTGCTGGGGCTCAGGACCTGAACTGACCTGTCCACTACCTGTACTGTTGTCACCATTCTTGGAGATTGGACCTCTGAGGACTAGCTTTCTCCCCACACTAGGGCCACTGCCATCACAGACACCAATATGGTTATGTAGAAAATGGTAAAATGGCGTTTAATAAGGCACGGTAGCTCCTTATATACATATATCTATCATCGTCTACGCCCCTAAGCATGCATAATTAATCAATCTCAGAGCAGGGGAGGTCCTGTCCCGTAACATCCCGATGTCCCAGCCACGCCTACTACAACACTGTACCCTTCAACGCACCTGGGACACGGCAATGTGAGGGGCTGCTGTCCCCCCGAGGAGCTGCAAAGTTGGGGCTGAGGGTCCCAGCAGTCACTGGAAGAGCTGAGCACAGTTTGCTGCTTCACTGAGGACCCGGGGCACTGGAAGCTGGGAGAGCTGTTATCCTGACAGGCTTGGATGAGAGCCCCAAAGAACACACAGTAACCCAACGTCGTGAAATTGCAGAACCCATTGAAAGCACTCTTGTTTTCTTAGTAACCAAAGAGAGGCCACCGTATAACGTTTGCTACTTCAGGCGAACAGGAATGTCTACTCGGTTTCATGATTACAGGGTGAGCAGCGCCGAGTTAATGCTTAACCGCGCTGCTGCAATTTCGTTGAGTCCCTCAGGACTGTTAAAAGCGGAAAAAGTAAGGAGTGGTGTTACTGCATGACGCAGAAATACCACCCGATGAGTCAATTCCCCGCCCCGCAAAAACGACGCCGGGCAGCCAGCAGGGAAGGTGAGGAGCTGCTGGAAGCACCAAGAGCTGCGTGAAAGCAGCGCTCAACGTGCTAACAACGCTCCGGGGCGGGGCAGAACCGCGTGCAGAGCAGCGCTACGTGAAGCCACGGGGCTACAAGTGGTCCTCCGACTGAGGCAGCGCCGCTCTACCGCGAAGACAAAACGGCGTTTGCAGGCGCAGCTCCGCCCCGCGCAGCCGCTCCCCTCACGCCCGAGGATGTGCGCAGGCGCCGCGCGCCCCTTACGCGTCAAAGCCCCGCGGCGCATGCGCGGTGCCGCAGCGGCGGGATGAAGGTGGCGGTGGCGGGGTGCTGCCACGGCGCGCTGGATAAGATGTACGAGACGTTGGAGCTGCTGCAGCGGCGGCACAACGTGCGGCCCGACCTGCTGCTCTGCTGCGGCGACTTCCAGGCCGTGCGCAACGAGGCGGACCTGCGCTGCATGGCCGTGCCCGCTAAGTACCGCCACATGCAGACGTTCTACCGGTGAGTGCCGCCGGCTCGGCCCGCCCGGCCCCGCCGCCCCGCCGCAGCGTGCCGTGTCCCCCCCGCAGGTACTACTCCGGCGAGAAGAAGGCCCCGGTGCTCACGGTGTTCATCGGCGGGAACCACGAGGCCTCCAACCACCTGCAGGAGCTGCCCTACGGCGGATGGGTGGCACCCAACATTTACTATCTCGGTACGTGCGGCTCCTTTCCCCCCCTTCCCCAGCGCCTTCCCCTTTCCCTGCTCGGCCGTGACGCTCCGCTCCTCTCCGCAGGTTACGCGGGCGTGGTGCGGTTCCGCGGTGTGAGGATCGGCGGCATCTCGGGCATCTTCAAGTCGCACGACTATCGGAAGGGTACGGCACGCTGCTCCAGAGGAGGCAGCATTCAAGCTGCCAAACACTGAGTAGTTTTTTGGAACGCTTAATTCTCTTTAATACCTATCAGTTTTAACTAAATTTGTTGTCGTTGAGCATACAGTTTCTTTATCTGGATATTGCTTGTGGGACAAAAGGAGAAAACACTTGAGATGATAATGGTAACTGCTGAAAAAGTAGCTTTATAGTCTGTTCTCTCTTGATGCCTTTTTCTTGTTTCCATCTACTTCGCGTTCTGTGGCTGTATCAGTGTGCACTGATGGAATGAGTGTCCAGGGCACCAGGGAGTCACCCATCCCTGCAGGTGGTCGAGAGGCATGGAGATGTGGTACTGAGAGACATGGTGCAGTGGAGATGGGTCAGTGGTTGGGCTTGGTCTTATAGGTCCTTTTCAGCCTTTCTGTTGATGTTAAATGGCTTGAGTAGATTTGTGTGTTACGTAGCTGTGAAGCAAATCGCTGTCTGTTAGGGCATGTGGTGGTGCACTGTGACCCCAAATAAGGGATATGGGGAGTAACAAGGAGTGCAGTCTTCCCAACCAAATCTCTGTTGGACAACTGTTCTTTTCTTGATGTTCCAGGGCACTTTGAATGTCCTCCATACAACCAGCAAACAATTAGAAGTGCTTACCATGTCAGGAACATTGAGGTCTTCAAACTTAAGCAGGTTGGTGAAAAGTCTATGATGGTTTTTGTTGTTTGTTTTCTAAAAAAAAAAAAAAAAGAAAAAAAAGAAAAAAAAGAAAAATCAAAGTAATGCTAAATGTCATTTGTTAATTTACAAGTGGGATGTTACAGCTGTTTTGAACAGCATGCTACCACTTAGTAAATCATACAAACAAATCTCAGGTAGCTTTACTGGGTTGTTTTAATGCTGCCTGTGCTCCCATGGCTATTGCTGCTCTCTTTTACCAGGCGAATTTGATCTGAATCAGACAAGAGCATGAGATACTTTGTTAAATGGGATGAAACTCAGAAAGGAACGAGTCCAGCTGTGCTCCAAAGTTCCAGCTTAGTTAGCTTTAGGAAGATGTGTGCTACTTTGTCTTGTGTCTGAGCTGGTTGATACAAAATATACTAATCGACCTTGAACCAGCTGGATGAGCCAATTTCAAATCACAGCCGTTGGAGTTTTTTTGCTCCTACAGCCAGAAATGCAAGGGATAGGTTCACTTTGCTGTTGATCCTGCTCCCCTCTTTATCTCAAGGGCTTCTCTGTGGCTGAGATTGCAGTGCAATTATACGTATTTATAAGCAACTTGTGAATGGTTATTCAGGTTGCCATTGGGCACTAAGGTGTTTTGAACATAGATGCTAAAAATGGCACAAAGGTTTGGTGCCCTCGTAAGGAACTTGAGGCAGTTCCCTGAGTTTCTTATTAGTTGGCCTTAGGTTTCCTCTAGAAGTGTGTTCTGATACAGCTGATGGAAATACACTGGATGTTAAACCAAGATGTACTTAAGGCATTGACTAGATTTCTAAGGGCATAGACTTCTTTGAGGAGAAATATTATGTTTAACAATTATCTCTTCTAAACAAAGCTTTTACAAATTAATGAGGAAGAGGACTACCTTGATAGGGAGTACTTACTCTTTAGGCGTAGTTTTCAGAGTCTTCTCTGAAATAATCTCATCAGTATTACAAGGTAGTATATGTAAAACAGCTGACAACCCCAGGGAGTAGTGTGATGCATGGAGACTAGAGTCCCTCGGCAGCCTCACAGGCACCTGGAAGATGTGCTGGCTGTTATGCTTAATCCCTTTGAAAAGGGAGCCTGGTGCTCATGGTTAACTGTATCCCACCTGAAGGGGAATGCTTTCTATTACATGTTGTCTTGTTAGGTTTGTGCGTGTTTTATTTATATTGTATGCATTTTTTGCTTGATAGTTAAAGCATCCAATGGACATCTTTATGTCACATGATTGGCCACGGAGCATATATCACTACGGGAACAAGAAACAGCTTCTTAAAATGAAATCTTTCTTCCGTCAAGAAGTGGAGAGCAACACGTTAGGAAGCCCTGCTGCTTCAGAGCTTCTGCAGCATCTGAAACCAAATTACTGGTTTTCAGCACATCTCCATGTTAAGTTCGCAGCTTTCATGCAACACGAGGTAAAGAATAGAACTAAAAAGTGTCTGTGTAATGTAGACATTTTGCAGTTGTAACATAGGTGGTCATGTCCAGAAAAGCATCTTCTTAACATGTATTTGCTCAGTAAATAAAATTCAGCTCAAGTCCCAAAACATCAAGTGTTCCTGAAATTACTAGCTTATGTAAATTAGAGGTGTTTTAATCAGAGCTGTTTACCAGCTCCCCTTCAGGGCCATCATGGAATGACTAAAGCTACTGTACTTAAAACTTCTGAATTTGAATTTCACAGAAAAGTGCTCTCTTTTCTTATTTTGTCATGGAAGGATAAAACTTCAAAACAAAGATAGAGAAGTTAGAGAGCAGGCAGTGGTTAACCTGAGATGGGAGAGTGCCTTTAAATCTTGACCAATAAAGTTGTCTGGCTGCCTAGGTAGGATAAAAAAAAGAAACAGTCCCTGTAGGCTGAAACTTATCTTTCTTTGAGTTGTTGCCGAAAGTGATGTGATGTGCTATTCTTATTTGCAATTCATCAACTGTGGAAATGGCACTCTAGATCTTCTGGATTCGAGTCTTTTTATAATTATGTTAAAGGTTTTCCTTTGGCATCAAAGCTAGATGTGCTCAGCTGCCTTGTTTGGGGTAGACCTGTGGCTCTTGCTTTAGCTTACTGTTATCAGTGTTCAAATGTTTGTGAGATTTTGCTGATGTCTGTCCATCCATTTCTTTCTTATAATCCTGTGTTGCTTCTCTATTTCAGAATCAGTTTTTGTGTGTAAATTGTTCCTTTAAGTTTCTGTATATAATTTGTTTGGAGCAGTCAACTTTCATAGAAATGCTAATGGCTGGTAACACTTTGTTTCCTAGACAAAGTCCAAAGAAGAGCTACCAAAAGCAACCAAGTTTTTGGCTCTGGATAAGTGTCTGCCTCACAGAGACTTTTTGCAGGTGATGATTATGTGCTGTGAGTTTTCTTTCTAAGTAATTTAAGTTTTTGTCTGGACTGCTGAGTGCTGTGTTCAGATATCAGAATTATTCTTAAGCTTATAAGTGGAGGAACTGACAAGAAAGTGGGACTGGTAGAATTAGGGTTGTGAATATTGTTCTTGAACTGAGTAGATCTGATGTCCTGTCATGCAGGCAAGGTGGTTGCTTATTCCTACCATTTCCTTCCAGTTTAGAATTATTACTTTGCTTAATAGGCTAGTAGCTCTATAATGTGAACTGAATCTCCTGTTGTCCACTTCTGATAAAGGTCAGACTTAAAATCCTATTTTGAGGCTCTTCTGCTGCTTTCTTGAACTAATTTGGGTCAGATAGTGACTTCCTTCATATCTGGATTTATAACTTGATCCTATCTGCATTTATAAGTTGAGTACTGTAATTTGTTTCCAGTGGATTCCATGTGACTTTCCAGGAGCATGGTTCTTCTTCATTTTGTTTGGTGCTTATCTTAGCTAGGAAGGGCGATGGAAGGTTGTAGGTGTCTTGAATGTAAGTGTCAAACTGATTTTCCAAATGCAGAATAGTGTACACGTCCACAACCCGTGCATGCTGCCTGCAGTGCCATCTGTAGAAATGGATGAACATGAAAACCTTGGGTATGAAAGGAGGGAGCTACTGAGAGCTTGTTCTTCAAATGCGCTCAAGTCTTAATTTTACTTTAAAATAGCTTTTATTTGTTGACTTAAAGGTAAGATAATTCGTTATCTGCCTTTAGGATGTAAGGGGGGATATGTTTACTCCATCTACTTTTGAAGATGGCGGAGAGTCTGAGGCTTTTGCTGTGTGAAGGCACTCTGGGCTGCTAGTTCTTGCTTAAAATCCCATAGTGAAACTGATCTACAATAAGATTACTGCCAGCAGTGTGATCATCCACCTGTGGTTAGCTCTGTTTTGAACTACGTTAAGAAATCAAATTGCTTTATATATTATTTAAAATCTGACTGGTGCATTTTGGCTGATGTGAATTGTTTGATTGGGGTTGATGTCACCGGAGACAAAGTGATTTGGGCTTCACTGTGTCATCTGTTGAAAGTGTTTAAAAATAATTGATGTTACCAACATTGCTGTGCTAAGAACATATGTAGCAAAGTAACTGTTGTCAATTCTGTACACGTTTCTTCTTCGAAGACACTGTTGGCTTACTCTTAAATTCATGTCTTCTTCTAAGTTATCTAACTGTCCAATAGCGGGCAGCGGTGAGAAGAGAGCTGATTTGTAACTGCTGTAAGGTAAAACAGAGAAATGGAATAATATGGAATAATCGATTGTCCTTTCTTACCCTCATATGGCAGTAAGTTTCTGGCTATGGCTGAAAGGACTTGTTTGATTGAGTCTCTTAGCTTAGTGTACTTCAAACTTAATTAATGCCCTGTACCATGGAAGTAACACTTCACTTTAATCAGTTTGTGGTATCAAGAGAAATATCTCTTTTTCTGTTTTGTTTGTTTCTCTTGAACAGATAATAGACATTGAGCATGATCCTACTGCAGGTGACTCGCTGGAGTATGATGCTGAGTGGATTGCAGTCCTCAAGGCCACCAATAGTCTTATTAATGTGACTCAGAGCTCATGGAATGCACCTGAAAATAATGGCCTCCATGCAAAGTAAGTAGCACAGAGAGTAGAAAGTAAAGTGTGACTTGGGCTGGAATTATGTTATTATTGCTCCTCTGTTCTTCTGCGGTCTTTAATGCCTTTTGGATTTGATAAATGCCTTGGAAAACAAAGGGGATGATGACAAACTGTGCTCCTAGAGCTTACCACTCCTCTACTACTCTACACAGGCAGTTAAATTTGTTTGCAAACTTTGCACCATTTTAGGGGTGAAGAATACATGGTGGCTGATTATCTCGTCAATAACTGAGACTGAAGGTCGGGCTGGATTTTGGGGTGGATGTGTGAATATTCACTGGGTTGGCTGGCATAATACACAGACCCTGTGGGGAGAGCAGAGTGTCAGTATCGCCCTAAGGTGAAATGCCTTCCAGGAAAAAAGTTTTTGAGAAACTGTCTAAGGTGAATGCGTTACCTGTGTTTAAAAGTTTGTCCTTGTGATGGGAACGGAAAATAGCTTTTGATTAGGTGCACTCTCTTTAACTTGATACACTTATTTAGGTGGGATTACAGTGCAACAGAGGAGGCCATCAAGGAAGTGTTAGAAGAGCTGAATCACAACCTCAAAATTCCTTGTAACTTCACCCTGACGGCTGCTTGCTATGATCCCAACAAGCCCCAAAAACACTTGGAACCTGTTCACACCATCAATCCACAGACCACTGAGTTTTGTGCCCAGTTTGGCCTCACCGACATCAATGACAGAATCCAGCAAGTTAAAGAAGAGGGCTCAGTACGTGGGGAATATGAAGAGGAAGAAGAGGAGATGGACAGTAGTGGGTCAGCAGAGGAACCGAGTGAATATAATACAGACAACTCTGGGCTTTCATCCATTAATCCAGATGAAATAATGCTGGACGATGAAGGTGGTGATGAAGACTTGAGCACATGTTCTGTAGATCCTTCCCCTGACCATCCTCCTGAGTTTTCTGCAAGTTTTTCTGACATCAGGATCATGCCAGATTCCATGGCAGTATCATCTGATGATGCTACGGACTCCACTAATGAGGATCTAGAGAAATCTGGTGTGAGTAAGCAGGTGGAAGAGAAGAGCTTGAATGAGAGGCCTTTAAAGCGTGTTGGTGGTAGTGAGAATGGGAACAGTGGCATTAAAATTAAGAGAAGGAATCAAGCCATCTACACTGCAGAGGATGAAGATGAAACAAAATAATACTGTAAGATGTGTAAGTTCTCTCCCTGCCTTTTGATGCAAAGGTGGTGAGAACTATGGTGAACTACTCATGCTTTTAACATTATTTGATCTTAATCATGCTACTTCCTTAAGCTGCAGAGGCACAGTGTACCTCTTGCAGGGAAGAATATTTCATTGGAGTAAAACATGTAAGTCACAGTGAAGTTCTGTAACAAAGCACTTTGTCAAAGGATTTAAGGGTCATGTATAACCAGTTGATTTTTGCTTCAGTTCTTGGTTATCAGTGTTTACTCAGTATCCTGTGCTGTACTGCTGTACAAGATCAACTGTGCTTGTTTTACAAGAGCTCCTAAACTGTGACTCAAATCAAAGTGAGGGGATGTCAGGCTCGTGAGATGGAACTATTAGCTTTTATTGCTTTTGTCTTGTTTTATACTGATTTTTTTCCTATTTTTAACATGAAGTAGCATATGCAATAACTCCATGGACTAAATTTGAAAGCAGAATTCCCAGGATAACAAAACAGCAATAGAAGAGTGAAGACTTCGTTTCTGGTGACATTCATGCTGTAGAAAAGCTTCATGGTCATAAACAGAACTATGTGTACTGTCCAGTATTGGATTGTAATACTATTTTTTGGTAGAGAACCATGTCTCTTAATTTGTAACGTGAGTTTTATGAGGACCGTGGAAGAGTACATGTCTGTTCTTAAAAACTCATGTGCTGTTTCTCTAAAAGTAGAGAAACATACCTTAAAATTAAAATGCAACTGTGTAGCTTCCTAGATGTCAGCATCAGCATTGTCTCCATTCTTCCTAATTAAGGCTGTGTTGTCATGTAATCCCACAGTAAGTCACTTGAGACAGCAATGCCTGCTGTCCTCTATAGCCTACAGTTTTGCCTGCCACTCTCTGTTAGAATGCAACTTGCTTGGTTCTTAAAGCTTGGCTTGGAATTTTCCAAGAAACCTTCATAAACCTGAGGGAGAACAAGAGCTGCCAGGATACAGATTTTCAAAACTGAAGTTCTGTTTCTACTCTTAATCTTCTGTTGGCTCTGAATTACTAGCAAACAAATTATTATTTTTTTTTGCCTCAAAGGCTGTGAGGGTAACACAACAGAATGGATTAATTAAAATGATGTTTTTAATGACATGTGGAAGTACTGCTGGTGTTCTGAAGTTCTGAGCTTTCAGAATCAAAGATATTTCATCAGGACTGTGCCACCCTGGGGACCAGAAGCATCTCCACTGTGCTATTCCTCTAAGGCCCAAGCTGTGTGAAGTAAGCATCTTCACAGGAGAAGTGGACAGGGAACCACGAGTGAAATGGGTTGGGGAGCATGGGTTGTAGCAGGCAAGCACTTACCATCATTATCACCTTCTGGGATGCATTTTGTTTCTCAGCAGTTCATTATGGGAAAAAAAAATGCATATAAGTATCAAAGAGATATTCCCCAGTCAGTGCTCCCCACAGTTCTGATTAACAGCTTTATACTGGTGTGCTGATACCATTAACATCCTGGTTTTTGTTTTTCCTTTCCCGCAGAGGACAGTGTCTTGTTCATGGGGTACTAGGACAGTATTAGTGCTGTTCCTGTACCTCTGCATCTGTCAGAACATGCACCAAAGAGAACTGTGGTAAGATAGGATGAAGGATTGGGAGTGTTCAGTGTAAACCTCAGGTCATCTGAAGTCACCGTGAAAGTAACTAGAGTACTGAAAATAGGTAAGTATCCTTTGGGCTCCTGGATCTGCAGTGGAAAAACCTTAATGCCTGCATTTCCTTATTATCTGAAGATTATCATGGTAATAAACTATTCCCTCTGTAGTATCAGATGCAATTGTTAAGTATAAAATATGGTAAGAGCTTGAAATGTTATTCAGCATAGGTTACCTTTAATAGCCTGTTTCAGTCTGACCTGCCCCTTCTGCTTAATGAGTTTTGCCTTTCTAGAAAGCACGAGGTCACCAAGACAGAATAACAACTTCTGAATCTAGAGATTCAGAATCTAGAGATTCAGTATCTCTCTGGAGATGGAGAGCAGACTTTGAACTCTTCAGGGAATTGCTTTGCACGGTGACATGGCAGAAAGCTCTGGAGGGAAGAGGGACCCAAGAAAGCTGCTCAGTATTCAAGGACCATCTCTTTCACACCCAGAAGCGGTGCACCCTGGGAAGAAGGAAGGCAGTCAAGAATGTCAGGAGGCCTTTGGGGATCAACAAGGAGCTCCTGGACTTTTACTTAAGCTCAAAAAGAAAGTCTGGAGGGAGCAGAAGCAGGAACAGGTTAACTGAGAGGACTACAAAGAAGTTGTCTGAGCAGACAGGGATCGGGTTAGGAAAGCTAAAACCCAAACGGAATTAAATCTAGCCAGGGACATCAAGGGGAACAAGAAGAAATTCTACAGGTATATCAGTGATAAAAAAGTGAGGGAAGATGTGAGCCCTCTCTGGAAGGAAACTGAGACCCGGTCATGAGGGATACAGAGAAGGCTGAGGTGTTCAATGACTTTTTTCCCTCAGTGTTCACTGGCAAGGACTCTAGCCACACAGCCCAAGTTGCAGAAAGCAATGGTAAGAACTTGAAGGTAGATCTGCCTGCTGTGAGTGAAGATCAGGTACAACACCATCTAAAGAACCTGAAGGTGCATAAGTCCATGGGACCTGACGAGATCCATCTATGGGTTCTGAGGATTGAAATTGCCATGCTGCTCTCCATCATATTTGAAAAGTCATGGCAGTCTGGTGAAGGTCCCATTGATTGGAAAAGGGGAAACAACCCCTGTTTTCAAGAAGGGGGAAAAAAAAATCCAGGGAACTACAGAGCAGTCAGTGTCACTTCTGTGCCTGGCAAGATCATGGAACAGGTCCTTCTGAAGGCCCTACTAAGGCATATGGAAAATAAAGATGAGGTGATTGGTGGTAACCAACATGGCTTCACCAAGGGCAAGTCAGACCTGAGGAACCTGGTGGCCTTTTATGATAAAGTTACATCATCAGTGGGTAAAGGAAGAGTAACTGCTGTTATCTCTGTGGACTTGTGCTAAGAGTTTGACGCTGTCCCATATGACATTCTGGTGACCAAACTGGAGAATGGATTTGAGGGGTGGATGGTTGCCACCAGCACAAGAAAGACATGGGGTTGTTGGAGTGAGGCCAGAGGAGGTCTGCAAAGGTGAACAGAGGGCTGGAGCACCTCNGACCTGAGGAACCTGGTGGCCTTTTATGATAAAGTTACATCATCAGTGGGTAAAGGAAGAGTAACTGCTGTTATCTCTGTGGACTTGTGCTAAGAGTTTGACGCTGTCCCATATGACATTCTGGTGACCAAACTGGAGAATGGATTTGAGGGGGGGATGGTTGCCACCAGCACAAGAAAGACATGGGGTTGTTGGAGTGAGGCCAGAGGAGGTCTGCAAAGGTGAACAGAGGGCTGGAGCACCTCCCTTGTGAGGACAAGCTGAGAGAGCTGGGGTTCTTCAGCCTGGAGAAGGCTCCGGGGGGGATGTTACACCAGGCTTCTAGGACCTGAGGGGGAGTACAGGAACGATGGGACTTCTTATAAGGGCAGGTAGCAACAGGATGAGGGGAAATGGCTTTAAACTGGAAAAGGGCAGATTTAGACTAGATATTAGGAAGAAACTCCTGTGAGGGTGATGACGCTGGAACAGGTTGCCCAGAGAGGTTGTGGCTGCCCCGTCCCTGGAAGCACCCAAGGCCAGGCTGGATGCGGCTGTGAGCAACCTGGGCTAGAGGGAGGCGTCCCTGCAGACAGCAGGGGGTTGGAACGAGGTGAGCTTAAAGATCCCTTCCAACCTAATCCAATCTATCATCTTTTCAAAATGAAGTAGGTTGAAACCCACGGAGCGCAGCGCGGATGCAAACGTAACTAAGACGAATCTGTCGTCCCGGGGCCGCTCCCGCGCCTCGGAGCTCCCATCCGCACCGCGCGGCTCCGCCTCACCGGCTGCCTGAGAGCGACGCCACCGGGGAGGGCTTCCCCACTCCTCCTGCTTCATCCCCAGCGACGGACGGGCGGTACTAACCGCGCTCCGAAGCTCTCCTCGCAAGCAGCGGTAATACGCGGGGCCGGCTCACCCCGCGAACCCCGCTCCCCCTCAGAGCACCCGGGCGCGCGCAGGCGCCTCGCGCCGAGCCTATCGCGCATGCGCCGCGGCGGCGGGCAGCGGCGTTTCGGTATCGGCCGATTCGCCGCCCGCGAGACTGCGGCGCTC
>VXAB01001220.1:292643-387201 GCA_013399175.1 Odontophorus gujanensis
GGGGGGGGGTTGGCGCGGGCCGGGCCGCAGTGCGAGGCGGGCGGGCGGGGGTAGGGCGGCCGCTCCCTCGCGTGCCCCCGTCCCGACAACTTCTCCCCGCGGGGAGTCCTGCTCGCGGCGCCGCCCTCCTGTCCGCGTCGGCAGCGTGGCACCTCACGGAGCGCTCCGCCGTATCCCCCCCCCACCTCTCTCCCCAACCACCGCTCCCGGTGCTCCGCGCCGTGGGTCCCGCCGAACTCCTCCAGCGGTACGGACCCCGCCTGGTCCCTGCCCGCCCCCACGCGGCGGGGCCGCTCCCCGGCTCTGCAGGGAGGAGGCGGGCAGGGCGCTGCCGCTGCGGAACGGCTCTGACAGCCGCCGTGCGGGCACTGCTCGGGGCGGCACGGGGCGCGCTGCCGGTGGTGGAAACCCGCGGGACTGATGGCGACGGGAAATTCTCCTTTTTCGCGACCTGCCCGGAGAACTTGGTGGTCTGGCTATGAATGCTCTTGTGCTCGTTGTCGCCCTAAATGAGATCCCCCCCAGCTGATAAACCAGGATATTTTAGAAACAGAAGGCAGAGGGATCTCCAAAATCCAGAATGCCCCTGAGCATAAGTGTATGGAGCAGGCGGATAAAAAGTCCCCTGCTACCCTCCAAAATATTGTCTTCACTGTGTGGAGGATCATCCCAGATTGGAAAGGAACCATAGGGGTCACCAACTTCTGGCTCCACACAAACGCCACTCAAAAATGAGTCCATATATAAAAACAACTTACCTGTAGGGCTTACGTAACGTAATTTAACAGTATTCTTGCAGGCTGAGGGATCCTGCTGCCTCCATGTTCTCTTTTCACACCTCATTGAGACCCTAGCACACTGCTGACAGTTCTGATGTCTCCAGGAAAGCAGGCACAGGTTTAGCCAAGAGTGGATGCTTGTGAAGCGATGGAGAGTTTGCAGTTCCTTTATAGCTTCTTTCAAGGAAATCTGTGAAGGGGAAAATGGGAAGAGGATAATAAAATGCTGAGCTGGCCAAAAAAAAAAAAGTGAGACAATGGAAATAGATTCTGTCACGTGTTTGTGAGAGCCCAGAGGGGAAATTACCTTTCCCTTTCCCACCCATGTTTTTTGGAAGACTTTCCATTGCCAACTTGGGATCTTCTCAAAGAGAATAAGTCATTGGTGCACAAGTGTTTGGCTTGCAAGCATGGTCCTCTTGCTGAGATGAGAGCTGGGAATGTTGCAGAGAACATTGTGCCGCTGCCCCACTGAGGTTGGGACAGCAGTGGGTCTGTCAGATGGCTGTCCCTGCAGCATGTAAAAATGATATGGCAACCCACAGCAAAATGTCTTAATGTGAGCTTCCTTCTTTTCAAGAGCTTGTTTGCAGGAATTCATGTTTTGTTTTGTTTTGTTTTCTATGTAGTAACTGAACACAATAGAATGGGAATTGAAGGTAGTGCTGATTTCTGAAATAGACTCCTTTGTGCTGTCTACTTCACAATATTGAAATTGTTTGTTCATAACCATACAAGCACCCAGCAGCACTCTGTTAACTTGCTTTGACTTGTGTGCTGCCACCCACATTAAGTACGTCTTTAAATCATGCTTAAACACAGGGTTAATTCTTCGTGCAGATGTTGCCCAGCAGTAACATACTCCACATTTGAATATGATCCTGTGGTTTTGCTGCTATCTTGCCTGGTAGGTTTTGACAAGCAACAGACTTGTGTTGCTCTAGTTCTTCATGTTTAACAGCCATTATGTGAATTGATCTAAACCATTTTGAAAAAATGCTTTTTTTTTCTCTGCAGGAGGTAACGGCCAGCAGCCGCCACTACGTCGACAGATTGTTTGACCTCGATCCCCAGAAAGTCCTGCAAGGTGTCATGTAAGTTATCTGAAGGCGTTTGGGCTGTTGGTTGAGCTGGGTTAGCTGGAGTTCTGTTACAGCTGTCGGTCAGGGGCAAGGAGCTCTATCTCTTTTGAGAAATCTTGTTGGAAATTTTAATGCAAACATGACAGTACTGGTTTAACGCCTGTGACTCTGTGGTGCTGCCTCCCAGCTGGCAGCAATGGGGCTAAACGTTCAGCAAGCATCCAGAAAAAGTTTTTAATCCATTTCTTCCTTTTGGCTGCCTCCAGATTCTCTTACAAATCTGCTTTCCTCTGGCCCTCTTCTTGTCCTCTGCCTCATCACACCTGCCTCTTTGTTTTCCCCTGCTGCTGTGCCTGAGTGTTGATTTTTTCTCTGTCAAAATGAAGGGAATTGCAAGGAGAAAGAAAATACTTCCAGAGAAGTAAACAGTGGTGCAAATTAGATTTCAGTATTTCTATTGCAAGCCAACAGTAGTGGGAGTGATGGAAGGATTAAGTAGAAGTTTTGCCCCGCTGAACAAGTAGTAAAGCTGATGAGGTCTATTTCCTTGCTGTCTCTGGGCTATGTTTCTTCCATTGTAACCATACAGCAGGTCCCTTCCCACGTCTGACTTCTGTGACATTGGGCCTTCTCAGGCTTCTCTGCAGCTTGCTGGCCATGGCTGTATGGCAAAACACCAGAACCAGGTGGTTTGGAAAGCCAGGCTTGTTAGTTGTGTTGTTCAGGGCAATCTGAGGTGTTTCCAGTAGTAGATGTTAAACATATAGATATATATTCCAGGATGTGTTCTGGGAATAGTGTGGACAACTTAATAGCATTTGTATTCCTCTGAAAGGCATGAGAACCAAAACAGGTGTTTATAATAGTGTCTTGGAAACTTAATTTGTTGAAATTAATGCTCTTATCTGCATGAAAACTTGTGGTATGGTAGTGTACGTGTTCTCAGGTTCTGAACCATTCCCTGTAGGAGAGTCTGGCATTTCTTCCACCCCTTGTTCTTGCTCCATTGCTCAGGAAGCTGGGTTGGATGGTCTCAGGGTTGAGGATGTTTCCATACGCCCATGTGGGACCTCCTTTGGAGGTGCTTGGAGCACGGGGCAGCTCTGCTCTCTTCTCCAATGGACTGGAAGCAGTAAGTGTTGGGATCCCTTTCCCTCTATTTTGAGGTATTATTTTCATCTTTTACAGTGATTTCCCAGAACCAAAAGTCTTGGGCAATCTCTTTGTCTTAGCTAGCATTTGGAGTTCTTTGTGTTGTCTGTGCATGACAGTGAATTTAGTGCCGAGCTGCTTTTTAGCTTTTCTGTGGTCTGGAATAAAATTAATTGATCGGAATGACTGTCTTGATGGGCTTCTCCAGTTAGCTTATAATCTGTCCATTTAAAGACAGCAAAAAACCTGCTTCAGAGAGTACTTCTTCATTGATGTTAATTCCTTCGTGATGGGTTTGTTTTCCAATTAGTGGATGGGTGTGATACAGTCCAATTTAAAATATAAAGAAACCTCAGCCCAAGATTCTTTTTGGGTAGAAAAAATACAGCTTTGTCCCTCTTCCTCTGCCTTAGGTTATCTGAAAATGTATCAAAGTTATGGGGGTGGGGTGGAAAAGGGTGTTGGTGTGGAAGAGGTGTGTTTCAGAAGCTCTTACCAAGTATTCTGTGGAATTCACTGAAAATCTTTGATTCCTAAGATATGCTGCTTTTTTTTCTCCTGCATCCTGGCTGACAGTATGGTGACCTAGATTTTTATTTTGATTGATGGAACTGTATGAATATCAAGGATCAGAAAGGGCTGTCTTAAGAGGCTTTGTTTCTGCAGATTATCTTCACTTACAGTAGCTGTGTTCTTTGTATGCCATTAAGGAAACTTGAATGAGTAACTTGGGCTTGGGGCTTTCTTTTAATTGCATCCTTTTATATTTTAATGAAAAGCAACTTCTGAATAAGGTTTGATAAAGGTAAAATACAGCTAAATGCTTCCTGGACTTGAAAATCATGCCAGTCCAGTTGTGGTCTCGTAAATGGAGAAATCTTATAATTACATATTCTGAAGGTATATGAACTACCAAATCTCATCTCTTTTTTTTTTTTTCCCCATGGGTTGTCAGAGAGGTAATGTTCAGAACTGTCTTTTGCCCACACAGCAAAGTCTTCCTTGGCCAGGGGCTTTTTGGTTTTCCTCTTCGTGGGAGAAGTGAGAAGCCATGGTCCAATTCTATGTGGAATTTACGTCTGCATCGTTTCTATTGCTTTCATCTTGGTATTAACAGGAGGTTGGAAGGAGAGAAGTGAATTGGTAACTTCAGTTCAGGGTTTGGAATGTTGGGATTTACTGCAGGGCTGACTGCAACCTTTTACTGTAGCTGATGGAGAACTGTCAGAAATGTTCAAGGCCCATTCCTGCACATCCACATCTGTATAGAAGTGTGTATTCACCTTTATAAATGAGGAAGCTTAAGGTTGTAGTTTCCTTCTGTACATTTGAGTCTATGCTTATGCTTGAGAGGTCTTTCAGGTCTGCTTTGTGCCTACTTAAGTGCTCTTCTAAACCTTTAATCTTCTGTATTACTGCCCTGCAGTTCATATTTTCTCAGATGTACTTTGTCTGCATTTGACAGGGTCAGCAGTAATATCAGGTAAGCAGCTACTGAACATATTTAGTGTTCAGAATCCACAGGCTACCCCGAGCAGATATTTTAAATGATTATAAAGACTGTGTTCTCTCAGAAGTTCTCTTAAATACTCCATCACTGTTGGCAGAGGAGCAGAACACAGACAGCTCTGTGCATTTCTGTGTTGTTTTAAGAGCTCCATCCCATGATGCTTGCTGCAACAGCAGTATGTGCTTTGCTGTGTTGCAGTGTTTTAGACTTACGTTTGGTTTTCACCCACTCTTCATCTCAGGACTACGTTGTTCAAACGCAAGACTGATGCCGAGTTCTGCCCGCTCATTTCTTTGCTGGTCAGGCACTGGCTTGAGAAACATTTTGTCGTGCTTACAGTTAGTGTGATGTCTTCAAAGAGGCAATCTATCATTTAAGAGTGATGTAAATTCCATCTCAAAGGCTGATTTTGAAGGGAGCATTCTGGCTGAGAAATCTGGCTCACTCAGGGTCTCAACTGTTTCTCATCAGTCTGTCCCCCTAGCAGTCATAGAGTGTCATCGTGTCAGGCTTGTAAATAGTCATTATCGTGGTGTGCCAAGGATTCCCATGCTACTGCTTTGTCTGTCCTTTTTGGATGTGCAGACAGCTGGAGTTACCAGACAAGCGTTTTTCAATCTTGCACGAGCATTTTATTTTTCAGGAAGATGAATTCTTTGTCCTATAGAAATAGTGCTAGGTGCTGAAGAATCGTTGTCAAAGCGTATGTTTTCAGTATCTTCCCTTTGCCCAGGTAGTGGTACAGATTTATGTTTGATTTCTTATATATAATGTTTCCCACACAGAATGATTTTGAATGTATGAGAATGTGTTTTTGATATGGAACGTGGAGGCATTGGCTGTGGGTCGGGACATGTGGACCACTTTGAATCTGACAGTTGTGTTTGGGGCTCCATGCAGGCTTAGGCTGACAGTGTTGTGGTGGTTAATTGTTGTACTCGGTGTTCTGAAGACTGTGGAAATGATGTTTTGGCACAACTGGGATGTAGCTGGGCTTACCTTTGCATCGGTCTTCGTATGGAAAATGAGTTATGTGTTAAAAGCCCCTCTGAGGGGCAACGGGCTGCTACCTGCATTTGGCTGAAGATGATTCTGCCTTCTTCAAGCAGAAGATAGCAAAAGGCAGTCACAGACCAGGAAAAAAGAGCTTCTATTTTAACTAGTAACACTGCTCTTGAGGGAGCTATCTTGCGTCTCTTGTGGGCAGTTGCTTTGAAGTTATTTGGAACACCTCAAACTGTGTTTATTACAGTCTTTTTCGTTTATTGATTCTTGGATTTGAAAGTGTTCCAGGCATGATTAGGTGACTATCAAATAGTCACTTGTGTCTGCAGGGAATTGCATCTCCAAAGGAACAGCAGGAAGCCCTTCAGCCAGGTACCAAGAGCCTGCTTCTGCCTCTCCTTCTTACTGCCCTGTCCATTCCAAAGGAAACACAGTTAAACATTGCACACCCAAAATATACTCAGTCACATTTGCCATCTCTCAGTAGGCAGTTCCAGACTTGAATTTTCTGCAGGAGTCATGTTTTGTCCTTGGCGTACGTTATTGCCTCAGTTTGCACCTGAAGGACTCTGTGAGAACAGATGAGTTTTTAGAAGTTTATTCCTGTTATGCTTTGCCTCTGTAGATTTTCAGTCCAATAAGTTGATCTGTTTGGTGTGGTACTCTGTGATAAATAGATATTCTTTCAAATGCAGTGTGAGACTCTTGGATGTAATTCTTAGGTCAGGACTTTCGTCTACAAGTTATATAATTTTTAAAGCTTCTTTTTCTGTTTAGCATCATTCATGTGCTGCAAGAAGAGGCTCCTGACTCCTGTTGATGCAGCTCTTGGGCTGCAGGATAGACACTCTGTGCCTTGGAAATGGGATGCCCATTCTTTGGTTGTAGAAGCTGACAGGGGAGTTAGAGCAGGTTTAGATGAGGGTGAGAGGGAGCTGAGAGCAGTGCTCCATTTCATTGTTCCCCTCCAGGAGGCAAGCTGAGGAATGTAGTAGGTAGGTGGGTTTTTCAGAGCGGTGGAGGCTGAAAAAGAAAGTACCTCAAATGCTGTTTGGGAATGAAGAAATGTTCTGGGGAGAGTGGTTTTCAATATAATAGCTTTTGTAGAGTCAGGTGGAAATATAATGTAGATATAGAGGGAAGAAGTGAAGCCATAATAAAGACTTCTGTCTTAGAACTTTTTTTGCCCATTTGTGCTCGCTTTTTATTACAACAGAAGGTACAAATGCATAGCTCTGATGCTTTCTAATAAATTATGTAACTCCTGGTCTAAACACTAGAGGTGGGCTAAGTTATAGGAAATTAAGTACACCTGTAACATTTGGCTAGAAGTAGTCAGATTGAGAGGGTTGTTTCATGTTCCAAACCTTGCTGTTGCTCCTTGGAGCCTGCGAGTGAGCACTGATGATTAACCAACCTGCTTGAGCACTGCTGTCAGGGCACAGAACTCCTCCAAGACTGCACTCTAGAGATGTAGTGCTGTTGCAGTGATGGTTGCAGGCTGTAGGCTGGATAAGGGCAGAGGCATCTTTCATCAGACTAGCTGATGTGGCTGGAGAGCAGGAGGCACTCGAGTACTGTTCACAAAAGCTTCGAGTTCTGAGTGGCGAGCTTCAGGATCAGCACATTGGTTGAATGCTTAGGTCATCAGATTGTAACTTGTTACTAATATGTTAGACTGCTGCAGAGGAGAGGTGGTTGTAATGGAGAGAAATGCAGTAGGCAGAGGAGGGAGAAATAGTCGCACTGTGCCCTTTGGGAGTGTGGGAGAGTTAAGAGTCAACTGTAAGTTGGGCTTGAGCACGTGCCATAAAATCAGCAGTGCTACTAAGTTTGTGATACTTAATATTTGCTGTTTGATTTTTGTTCTAAGATTGTGGTTCAGATTGATCAGAGCCAACATGAAAAGTAGTTTCCTTTCAAAACAAGCTTGTTTTCAGTTTGCAGCACAGAACTACTTCTTTCAGGTTATCTCCTTGTTAAAGGTCAGCATTTCTAGCAACACTCAAAGGATGCAACTCCATTTATGTGTATTTACCTACCAGCTGATGAAAGCGATTTCAGTATGTCTGCTGTTCTGCAAGTGCTCACCTGGTAATTGAAATGTATTGGGATTTACTTTTTTCCTCTGTTGGGAGTGGAAAGGTAGCAGGAGGGCTCGCTGGTAAAATTACAAACATGCTTCCAATGTGTGTTGTCTGAAACACCCATTAACTTTCACCCAAACATGGAATGGGAGAGTTTGAGGATCGGTGAATTACGAATTTGTTTTGTTTTAGTGAGTACTTACTGTCGCTCCTTTGAAAAGGGGAATGGGAACATGCCTAACGCATGTGGGGGCCAGTACACTCAGGCATCTGCTAGATGCTTGGAGCTAAAAATTGAGGCTATACTTCAGTGCAGGAAAGATTCAAGGTTACCATCGAATGAATAATAGCCATGTCAAGTGAACAGATTTTGTTGATCTTTTGGTTATTGCTGGCTAAGCTGCTGGGGACAGTGTGGTACAATATGAATGTGCACATACCTGAGAGCAGGTGAGCAGAGGCTTGATGACCATTTTAAGGTGTTTTCCTTCACTGAGTGAATCTTAGGTTTTCTCTGTGTGAATAACTTGTGGCAGACAACATTATTTTGACAAAACAGGAGAAGGAGCAGAGTGACTATATCTGTTTGATGATTTGGGTCATTTGTTTGAAGCATCAGCACTGCTTCTCGTATGGTCTTGCAGCTCCAGAATGTGGAGGGAGTATTTTGCTGGTTTTGGTTGCTCCATCACAGATCTGTTTCCAGGAGTCGTTGTTCAAGTGCAACTGTTTTTCCCCATGCCTCTTCAGATAATTCTTTACTGTTGCAACCCAGTGTAAGTAGAGGTGATGTGCTCCAGTACTGAAATGCTGATGATACTGAGCGCTGATCGTCGCTTCTGTGGCTTTTTATCTGTTTAAAAAGTTTCTCTAAAAAGGTCTGGCTAAGCTCTCATCTGCCACTGACCTCGTGTACAGGATTTGAGATGTGTCGTCCCCAAGGTTGAGTAGGCAATTTTTCAGTTGATTAGTATTCTCATCCAACTTGGAGCACAATTGTCAGACCCAGCGCAAAGGATGAGGCAAGAAAACATGCTTGAGAGGTGGGACAAGCAGCATCTCCCAGTTTGTCAGTGAACCCAGAGATCTGAAAGGAAGGTAAGTTGAAACTTGTCAAAGGTGTTCAAATGATTGCAGCCTTTTGTGTCACACTGGTGAGCTGACTGGTTTAGGCTCTTGTATTGGCAACAAAAACTGGTTGAGAGGACTCTTCAGTCACGCACAAGGGCAGCAAGTGCTGGAAACTGAGATAGGTTCAGAGAAGGAGTAAGGCATGGAGATTTCTACGAATAGATGTGGGTCAGTGGAACAGCTCCTCTTCCTAGTTGGTACCTGCCTTGGCAAGAAAACATGACAAGGTAAGTTACCTCTCCAAATGGGATAACTTAGGTAGGAGTTCAAAGGCTTTTTGTGGTGTGATGTGGAGAAGGCAAATGAAGTGGTTGCTTTTAGCATTATCTATGTTCTGTACTGCTGTAACTGTAGCCGTGTGCTGTTTCCTACAGCACTCTCATTTTATGTAGTGTCTGATGGTACTGAATTGAGGTTGGGAACAACCACAGGTGATTTGGGTTTCCTTGGGTTTGTTTAGTTTGCACTGTGGTAATTTCGTAACAGTTTCTAACTGTTAAAACACAGAGAAGTTGAGTAACAATGTCTTTATGTGCTACATTCTTTTCTGTAAAATTATCTTTTTTTTTACATCAATTGAGATTAGAAATACTGAAATCTCTCTCCTCAACGTGATCCTTACCTTCAGCAATAAGCTGATTTCTGATTTTGATGTTATGCAGGAGTTGGCAGGAGATTTTAGTACTTACGTGAACATTTAACTGGTATTTGATCTGTAGCACTGTAGATGTCAATTGAAGAAATAATGATGGTCATTTTAACATGTAAAATTTGTAATTAATTTCTGTTGATTATTTTGCATTTGACCATTGAAATGGGAGAAGAGGAAGAAGGGAGGAGGTAGAAGGGAGAAGGAAGAGGGAGGTGAAAGCTGGGGAAAGTGTAGTTGTCAAAACCATAGCCTGCTGCTGGGTTTCTGACTCAGGTCCTGCCATGTCAGGTTTTGCTTCTGTGATACTGAAGCTTAGAAATTCCCCTGAGCTTGCAGCAGGCAGGTTTGATTAGCTATCTCTGTGTATCTGCTACAAATATTCCAGCCTTTTAGGTATTTAGATTTGGGGTTTTTGAAGACTTTACCAGCCAGATGTCCTGCTTTGTCCTATTGCTTAGTTTTGGTAGATAAATGTTCCAGTCTCACAACACATTGTGTTGGATGCTTCTCCTGTGTACTTAATCCTCTAAAAATGTTTTGTAATTATTCCCTATTAGAGCTAAATGTGCTGGCTTGAAGTTTCTTGGACTGTTTTTCCTTCTGTGATTGTTCAGCTCATGTTGAATATTCTTCTCATTGTAGAAACATTTTAAACCTGGTTACCTACTCTGAGCAAATACAGACGTAGTTCATTTTGTCATCTTCTCTGTCATTCTGTTTGCCTCTTCCTCATTGAGTCACACTGGCTTGTTCCAAGCTATTTGGCATTGCATTGCTAGAAGGTGATTTCCATGACTTCCTGTGACATTTTAAAACCTATTTCTGTTTGTGCTTGGTTAACTGTATTTAAGAATGTGGATAAAAAAGTCTCACTGAGGATTGGTGTACCCATGTTGCTTTCACGTGATCTCTTTTGCAGAAGAGATGCTGCTATCATGGCTTGATAGGAACGCTTTAGAGCTCTGTTCTTTCTCAGGTGGGAAGTGAACTCACACCAGTTCAGAGAAGTGCACTCTGGTTACTTGGCACCTCTGGTGTCTTTGTTGGAGAAGTCCCAGATGACTAAACTTAATGATGTGTTGAACTAGAATGCTAATTTTCTCAGTACTGTCATGTTTTATGGCATTTGTTACTGCTTCTTGCTTGCCTCAGATGGACTGTATCTGTCTTCAGGAGTCTGAGCAAAGGCACATTCATGTAACATTGGCAAATTAGTTCATTTTGTAACTTCAGTCCAACTGCATTTGGATGGAAATTGTTTTTTATCTACTTCTGAAATACTATAGACAATCATTCTGTGCTAGTGAAACCATGAAAGTAGCATATGCTGCACCTTAGAAATGCTATTTGTAGCAGATAAATTGAACAGATTATTTCTGCGTTGCTATGTTCCAAGAGATTGTTAGAGCTGATAAACCTCACCTGGTAATTTTTGTTCTCCTTTTCAACAGTTTGGAAGAAGAAAATAAGCGTTTCTTTTTTTCAGTTTCTACATTGTTTTATAACTCTAAAGTGAATTGTCACAGGATTGAATTGACAAAGCTGTTTTCTTACTGATTTAAAATGCAGAAAGAGATGAAGAAAGTTGATCTAGCACGTAAAGAAGAAATATTTACAAGAGGTTAGTTAGGACATCTTCACATTTTTTGGCAGTCTACATATCCTTGACTATTTTTCACATATTTTTTTTCGTTACAGTAAATGTAGGCGTATATATCACGTATCAGACTTTAAATCCATGCATTAAACTTAATTGCGTTTTAAATTATTTAATTAAATGAGTTTGAATGTAAAATGTAAGATTTTGATACACAGAATATAAAAAGAAAAATAAAAGAGCACACAAAACTCCACCTCAGAAGTATCATACAACATCTTTCATATGGAAACTTCATGTTTTTGTTTTTTGTCTGTGTAGAATCATAGAATGGTTTGGGTTGGCGAGCTGCCTTCCTGAGGAATGGAGATTTAAACACTGATCTTAACACATATTCTTTTCTTCTGAAGCTGCTCGTGCTCTGTTGCTGCCTGGCAGCACGTTGGTAAAATACCTGAGAGCTTGGAGGTGATTTTTGGGAAGCTTGTGTGTCTTCCTCTTCTGGATCATGGTGTTCACACAGGTGATGCCTGGAGTCGCCACAGGCTGCTTGTGCTTTTGAAATTCTCTTCTCTTTGAAATTGTTTTTGCAGTTCTTTCCTTCCTCTTCGTTTCGAAACCTTTTCATGGTAAAAAGTGGGAGCGGTATGCACGATACTTAAAATAAGTGGATATCCAGTTTTGGACTGCATATTTCTGTTGTTTCTTAGTTACCTCTCTTGAAGGTTAAGATCTCCATTGCTCTTTCTTCTTGGATGAATCTCATATCTTCTTAGATCTGAAGTCAGTCAAGTTCAAACTTGTTGGTGATGGTGTTTTCAAGTAAGGGAGTTATCTTCAGGTGCTTCAAGTTGCACAATTCTCCAAGGACCTCAGAGACCAAGATAACGTAGCACTTCTTTACTTACTATGGGGAGTAGTTCCTGATGGGGAAAAATCTCAATAAAACATAAAATGAAATTGTATAATTATTTTTCATAATGAAACAAATAAAATTATACTATTCAACTTTGGATTACTGATTTCTAGGAGTATTTATATCTTCCTGTTTTGTTTTTTTTTTTCTATATAACTAGACTTATTCGTAATAGTGGCAGATTTGAAGAGATGCGTAATTTGGGAGTAACAAGACATAATGCATGCAAAAATGTGATAATTTCCAAGCCCTGTGTGTTTCAGTTTTAGGTCTGGTTATGAGTTTGAAGGTATTTCATTTAATTCCAACTTGAAACTCCTTGAACTTGTGTTGGATTTGTCTTAATTCTCAGACAAATATCTCAGTTTCTTGTCAACCCATCGTGATCTTCCTGAGGAACTTCATGAACTGTGGTGGAGAAACTCACCTGAATTCTCTGTGTGTTGGGACTGTGATCTCACTAAACCTCTAAATTATAGAACTTGGCTGTCTTTGTGCCACTTCTCAAAGAGATCCAAAATTGAATTCTAATAGGTAATTCTTGATATGTATTAAATGAATATGGAGTTAGCAAGCTGTTATATTTTGTAGTTGGTACAACAGACACAAAAGGGTCTTGTGACATCTGAAATAATGTGTGCGGTCATCTGAGCAGGGCATTAAAGTGTCCCCAGGAACAGATTGCTTGGCAATTCAGCGCATCTTATCTTCAGGATTCTTTGCAAGTGCTTTCTCCTTTGCTTCCTGTGGATGTGTAACATGATGCAGCAAACTTTTCTGATGGCTTCACGAGCTGAGTAGTGAAGGTACAAGGTAGGTAGTGTGGCGTGGCCCAGGCAGCTCAGTACCTGGACTTAGTACATCTGTTCTACCATTGAAATTTCTTTCAGACTCCTACAGTGTCACTTCAGCAGTTGTTTTGTAAGTACTCTTCTTCCTTGAGGAACAACTAAGACACTTTGATTCAAACCTTTAGTGTGGGAACCACTGGAGTGCAGTTTGAATTTAGTGGACCTTTTGAGTCCATTCTTTAATTCTGGAGGGATTTCAGGCTTTGCCAGTCATCCGAATTCTTCTCAGTGACCTATTATAAGATACTAATTCACCAAACTTATGTGAGATGTAACTGAGTAGTCCAGTGTTCTCTGCTGATACTTAACTGTGTAAAACTGAGCAGTAGGCAGACTTGTAGAAGATAATATTTTACTTGACCAGTTGAGTAGCTTCCTGTCTACTTGTTTTAGGAGTTATGCTGAACTGCTCTTTGGGGTTCAGACTGCTTTTAGTACTGTTTCCTTGCTGGGGCTCCAGGATTTCTAGCCAAACTTGAGAAGTTACCATGCTTTCATTCATTTATAGTTCCTAGAGCTCTCTTCTGTGGCGACGTAACTGGATGCAACAGGATGAATCACGTGGAGAAATACTTAGGGAAGAACCATTACCTGTCACTAATTGAGGTATATAAAGGCTCTGTTTACACCGGTCCAAATGTTGTCTGCCTTCAGTTTTTTAGAACAAATGAATTGAGTGGAACGCTTGGGCCTGCTCCTTCTTGCAGTGGAAGTTTCCAGTTTAGTCTGTAAGAGCTGTTAGTGGTGTGATCATGCAAAACAAGGTGGGTCTTCAGGAAAAACTGTGCTACCCTAAATCTCTTAAAATTTGCAGACAGCAAGTCAAAGCCATATAGTGCAACAACTGTAGAATCACAGAGTGGGTTGGGTTGGGTTGGAAGGAACCTTAAAGATCATCTAGTTTCAACCTCCCTGCCGTGACAGGGTTTCCACCTGCTACACCAGGCTGCCCAAGGCCGCATCAAACCTGGCCTTGATCACCTTCAGGGATGGGGCTTCCAGTGCTCCTCTGGGCATCCTGTACCAGTGCCTCATCACCGTTTACACTTAACGTCTAATCTGAGTCTTCCTCCTCTTTGTTCAAAACCATTCCCCCAAATTCCTCCACTTTTCTTTCTAGGAGAGGTCCTCCAGCCCTCTTAATATCTTCCTAGCCCTCCTCTGTCCCACTTTAACAACCCCAGGCCTGGCTGCAATACTGCAGATGGGCCCTAACCCTAACCCTCCTCCCTGCTGCCAACCTCTCTGCTGATGCAGCCCGGGGTACTGTTGGCCTTCCAAGCTGCAAGAACACACTGCTGGCTCACATACAGCTTTTTGTTCACCAAGACTCCCAAGTCCACCTCAGCAGAGTTGCTCTCAATCAGCTCTTCTAATCTGTAGACATATCTGTAGGCGTATGTGGGATTGCCTCAGCCCAAGTGCAATACTTTCTACTTCCCCTTGTTGAATCTTACTAGGTTTGCATGGGCCTGCTTTTCAAGCCTGTCCAGGTCCCTTTGGATGCCATCCCTTCCTTCTGTTGTATCAGTGGCACCACTCAGCTTGGTGTTGTCTGCAAACTTGCTGAGGATGCTCTCAATCCCACTGTGTCTTTGAGAAAATTGTTGAAGAGCACTGGTCCCAGGATGGACCCCTGGGGAACACCACTCATCACCTGTCTGCACCTGGACATACTGCTTCTGGCCTGTCCTCTGACTGCAGCCGTCCAATCTGTACTTTATTCATCAAACAGTGCAGCATATATTTTCAATTCAGAGAGAAGATTGTGATGTGGGATTCTATCAAAGGCCTTTCA
Source organism: Odontophorus gujanensis (assembly GCA_013399175.1). Classification (NCBI taxonomy): domain Eukaryota; kingdom Metazoa; phylum Chordata; class Aves; order Galliformes; family Odontophoridae; genus Odontophorus; species Odontophorus gujanensis. The sequence goes on from VXAB01001220.1 coordinate 307,204, forward strand.
GAAGTCCAGATAGATTTCAACAGTTGCTCTTCCTTTGTCTAATGAAGCCATTACTCCATTGTTGAAGGCCACCCGATTGGTCAGGCTTGATCTGCCTTTGCTGAAGCTTTGCTTGCTGTGCTGGAGTAGCTCCTCATCTTGCATGTGCCTTAACATAGTTTCCAGGAGGATCTGTCCCATCATCTTCACAGGCATGGACTGAAGCTAGCGCTGAAGTTCACAAATTATTTGAATGAATTATGTGCATAGTTAGTCAGCATTTATTGTTTTAACAGCTTTGTGACTTGTTGGTAGAGAATTATCTTAATTTGAACTGCCTTCATCCCCTGGATTTATAAAAGTCCAGTCCTAGAAGTGCGTCTTCTCGGTTTCCTAAAGTCAGTCATAAGGTGCTAGCTTTCTTCCACATTCTCTGGATGTTCATATATGTTCAATGAGCTCAAATTTAGAGAGAAGAATACTTTAAAAAAAAATGTTTGTTGGTGTACAATTTTTAGTAATAATCTCCTGAACGTTAAGGTTGCAAACCATACATTTTTATAGGACTTGGTGGTGTGCAGAACCAGTGTCTGCTTTCCAGAATCCTCTCCTTGTTCCTTTCCCTGGTACAAATACCTGTATTGTAGTTAACCCTATGCTAATGCACAGACAGGAAAGTGGTTTTATTCCAACTTTGTTCCCTGGATTTTGAGATACAGATGCGTGGTTTTCTGCTGTTTTAGTTTTTAAGAAGTCTGACAATGTATGGGCACAAAGAACCAGTCTATCTAATTTTGCTCAGTCATGAGAACTTCTTCATGTTTGCTATGCATGTGAGATGGTGTGGGATTTTCCTTGCTTGCGTAAGCTGGGACGAAACGGAATCCTGGAGTTCTGGGGTGTTCGTCTGTGGGCTGTGACAACTGTGCACTGAAGCACGGTCCTGCAGGTGCAGCATGGAGATGTAAAAAGAGTATTTGATAAACCTTCGTGGAAATAGTAAATTCTATAGATTAAGCCCTCAGTACCTCAGCATAATTTACCAGGGTTTGTTTTTCTTTCTGGATTTACAGAGATATGAAAAATGCTGTAATTGGAAACAACAAACAAAAAGCCAACTTGATTGTTTTGGGAGCAGTTCCAAGGTATGTCCTTTGCTACTCTCCTTTTCACTGATTCACAACAAGTCTGGAATAGTGATCCTTAGATCACAGACACCTTTTTGTTTTAATTTTGATTGTAGCTGACTGCATAGTTTCTTTAATGTAACTGAGAGACTTGAAATGTGTGTTAATCTCATGTATTACAGCACAGGCTGTTGAGCAATGCTTTTAATTTAGAATTTCACAGAGTTTCTTAAAGTAGTTGTGGTGATTTTTATAATTATTTTTTTTTAATTTTTAATCAAACAGTCTTGGTTTAGGAATGGAATATTTATTTTTTTTCAACATTGATAATATTAATGATGGATGAAAGTGGTTGTATCTTAATCCTGTTCTTCAGCCAATTGTCTGGTGAGTTAACAGGTTAAAATGTGTAAGGTTGTTACAAGTTTAATTTAAAATGATAAAAAGACATCTGAGATAATTTGATTCTGTTCTCTACCTGGTGCAGAGGATGTAAAAGCTTTGTTCATGCTTTATTGCTGGATTACTGCTTCAGCTGTGAATGTTTTCTGGACCCTGATTTCAGTAGTACACCCATAACAGATAACTGCAGCTACTGGATTGCTCACTAAGGCTTTCATTTCACACCTCTTCTCCTCCAGCTTGCTTTCAGCTACAGCTTGCAGCAACAGAGAAGGAAAGCTCTGAACGTTGCATTACTTGTGCTAGCAGTGTGGTACCTACCTGTGATCCTTCTGCTTAAATAGCAGCGTGGTCCCCAGCTGTCCTGCTTGATGCAGCTTCTTCACACTTGGCATTTTGTTTTATTTTTTACCCAGGGAATATCTCCATTTACAGATTAAGTTTAGTGTCAAGGGTAGCCCTTTAATTCCCTAGGAGTTAGCTGTGGGGAAGCCTGCTCTCCAAAACCTGCTGGATTATCTTCAGCTCTGCCTGAAAACAAGCAGGCAAAGAGAAGACTTCCCATGACGCGTGGAGATCAAAGTGGGATTCTGATGGACTTACGTGAACTTTAAAGAATACTTCTTTTTCCTGCAACAAACCCGAGGGATTCTTCTGACTATTATTTATTCTTTTGCTTCCAATTTAAAAAACAGAGGTTCTCCGACTAGAATCTACCTTCTCTTAAATTTTGTAGGACTTTGTGTTCTTGCTGTTATTGCACTTACTCTTGTTACTTGTTCTGTGTCCAATAATGAAAATACAGAAGTTTTTTTTCTGTTAATATCATCTGGCTTTCCAAGTAAGTAACATGGTTAACCTACTAATGCGAAGAAAGGACTGTGTTTGGAAAGTCTTAAAGGATAAATGATCATACCTGTTTTCATTTCAGTACAAGTTATCCTCAAATGACAAGAATTTTAATGCCAAAGTTTTTCAGAATAGGTGCACGGAGAAGAACATACATTGAATGGGATTTTGTGAGGAAAAGACAACTCTTATTGGCAAAATCTTGCAGCATCATCCACATGTGGGTGCCTTTCTGAAGGCTGTAGAGTATCCTCAGTGAGTTGCAGACAGACCTGAATAGATTACAGATCATTTGTATTGGAGAAGTCCTGTTTTCTCTGACATGGTGGTGGGAGTTTGTCTTTTGTGATGTGCCTTTTAATTTGTGAAATGACCACTGAAACTGTAAGACACTGAACAGGAAAATCGTAATTCCAGTTTGTAAGGTCCAACTTTACCCCAGTGAGCATAGATGTAAGGAAGCTTTAATTCTTTGCTCTAAGTCTCCTCTGCAAAGTTAACTATGGGTTTTCTTTTCTCGGTTAGATTGTAGTCTCCCTAGGGAAGTTGATTCTTTTCTGTAGTGACATGGGAATTGATAGCATTTTGCTGCTGCTGCTTTTTCCTGTGGTTCAACTTCTTGTTTACACGTTTGTTTTTTTCTTCTCTGCTTCCCTAAATGTTTCTTCAGAAAGTTTTCATGTGATCAGAAGAAATCATGTAGATCCAAAGAGCCTCCTCACGTTTCTGTCACTTAGTGCAAAAGAATACCGTGTGCTTACGTATTGGTACAGATCAATATGAGGTGTGGAAACACATCAGGGAAGTGTCTTGTTTGAAAGCAGACACATACCAATGGCTTGTATGAATAATACCTACTGAACGTATCAGACTGCTGGCTCATTGGAAAGAAATGTGAAGTCTTCCAAAGATCTCCATATGTGGGGCAAAAAGTGCTGGGCAGAGCTGCAGAATCGCTTTCATTGTAGGTCAGTGGCCATCTGTGTTCATGAGCTTAATGCTTATTGGTGTCATCTTTTTAAAAGGGAGACAGATCTACCAATTAAATGGCATTCTCTTTGTACCTTTCGAAGTCACTGTGACCTGTGGTCATTTCCTGATTGTTTGCTCTGAAGAGGATGCTAAGGAAAAAAAAAGGCTATTGAAGTTTTTGCTTGGGGTTGTCCTTGAATTTAAGTAACCTGTTCTTGGAGTTCTTGTAATTGTTGTCTTTTATAATGCTTCTCTTAAAGGAGAGCCACACTAAGCTAGGAATGCAAATGTCTGCTTGACAGGATCATCTCTTGTACAGACAGGGCATACTAACACACTTGGCTGGGTGTTTGGTTCTAAATCCATTATTAGTTACTGTAAGGTAGTGCTCCTTTGTGAGTGAGGAATATGGTTTCAATGAAACTCTTTAATTCCTCAACTCATAACTTCATGTGCTGAGATTATGTGTGTAATAAGATATTAATGCAAATATATCTTGTGTTTGGTTCATGTAGTCATGCAAATTTCTGTAATTACTGGCTGCTTAGGATTAGACACAGCAGAATTGCACTCACTACTATCTGAAAGGAGTGTTAGGCAGAAGTAATCTAAACCACCTTTCAAAGTATACAGTGATCCATGGATCCAGTATTAAATTTTGTTAAAGAAGTAACAGTGCAGTAATGGATGAGGAACTGCCATGTATTGGTTTGACATTACTTTTTCTTCAGTTCATGTTGGGCAGCAAACACATTTAGCTGTTTCACAGAATAAACTTGGCCTTCAGTTTTCGAGGCAATCAAAGGCCAGGTTACCAGACAAATATGATTAGTTCAGCAGCAATGTGTTGATTTTTTTTTTTTTCAGGTTTCTAATTAAAGTAGCAACACAAACATGGTGGTGGTTGTTGTTAAAAGGTTCTGGTATGTGTAGAGCAGATCACTGACCCTGTCACGAAGCAAGGATGGTGAGTAAAGGCTCTGCCAAGATCCCCTGCGATTCTGTTTCCCATCTAATTGACTGCTGGCTGTGCAGGAGTTGATGGGATTCAGATAACTGCAGGGCCTCTGCTGGTGGAGTTAGAGAGAGGTGTACCAGATGGACACATCTGCTGAAGTTATCTTGTTCTCTGGTATGTTACCAGCTTTCTTTCAAGAACTCAGGCACTGTGTTTGGACATAGCATTGCTAGGTCTGTCATACACATTAATTACTCCGTAGACATCCTTGCCAGGGCAGAGTGCAGTTGTTTGCTGATGGCTCATTCTGTAGTTGGCTGCACTGTGTGTGGGCATTATCTGTGTGGTGTATCCCACTGGTTGGGAATCTGTGCCCAAACCTAGTGCTTTGTGGGCTTGAGTGAAGGAGCTTCATCTGTGGTGCTGGTATTTGTTAAGTCTCCCCTACCTCAGAGTGTGGAAGGGATGGAGGAAAGGCCCAGGTAGGTTGGGTGCTGTAGTGCCTGCTTTTGTCTTGAGGGCAAGTCAGGAGCCAGGGCCTGTCTATGTAATTATACATCTCTCTCTGTGAAGAGTAGCCCTCACTGTGTGGGTCATGTGCAATTGCAATGAGGTGTTCTTCTCCTACTATACTGTGGAGTACATGTGAGTCAAGGCAGATATTCATGGTCAGCAGGGTTGTATTAGAGCTGCTTTTGTTTAAAAGCGGTAAGCCTTCTCACTTAGAGGTGTCCTGTGTGTTAACACAAAGGGCATTGTAAATATGAGTTGTGCTTCTAATGGCATCCTTTAACTTGTGATTTTTGATTTAAATTTTATATTACAGTTTTTCTCAGTTTTTTTTTTTTTTTCCAAATTTTTTTCAGTTGTGCAAAATTAGCTTTGTGATATCTCATGGAAACTGCTCCTAAGGAGCTGTGGGCATCATATCTGTAAAAATATTCAAAACCTATTCTTGACATTCTTAATGGGTGATATCAAATGGAAAGAGAATATGGTTTAGCCCTTTTATGTACAACAAAGAATTAAAAAATGCAGATGGAGAGGTGGCATAGCTTACTTCCTGTTATGAAAAAGTGAATCCCTCTGCACTACTTTAACATGAAGTAGCAAGAGTTATTTTACATGAAACTGATCATTAGGGTAAGAAGAACACGAACCCAGTCCTTAAGGAAAAACATATTTTGTATAAGGATAATTCAGTTTTGACTTCATACAACTCAGTAGGCTTTACAGTTTTCCAACTTTGGTTTTAGTTGGCAATAAAAATCTATTTGGATGGATATTAAGTAATTTGGATAGAAAAAAAATCATATAGTATTATTGTAAGTGAAGGTATCTAAACTGAACAAGAAATTACAGGAGCTTTAAGCTGAAGCTTCTTGTTCCTAAAGGAAAAGCTTTTTTGCAGCTTACTTCCCCCCTTCTTGCAGCATTGTAATACATAGCCCTGTAGAAGCAGAAGAGTATTTCTCTCTGTAATCCATGTGTATGGGAACTGTTGAATCACGGCATGAACCACTGATTGGTCACCTGAGGTGAGCACTGAGTCAGCCACAGGAGCACAGGTGAAGGTGATACACCTGTGTGATTGGAAGGGGTGGAGCCTGGCTCCACCTCTCCCAAACCCCATTTAAGGGCTGACCACCACTAGGGAAGGATCTCTTCTTGGAGATCCCTCCCATGTGAAGTCAGTGGCAAGCCTCTATCATCAGAATGGTGAGTCACTCTCTTTTTGCTATTCTTTCTGTATATAAGCCTACTTAAATGTGCCATCTTCCATACTATTTCCATTGAGTACCATTCTTGGGGGCCCTTTACCCTACACCATGTCAGTTAAGTGTTTGTGTTAACAAGGTAGTACTTCACCAGAAACGGTCTAGAGATGATGAACAGTCACTTGAATTATAAGATCTTCAAATACAAGACACTATAACTCGTGCAGTTGCCCTGAGCTCTTTATCCACCACCCTGGTAATGGGGTTCAGGTACTAAGAGCTGAGTTTTATCATCTCTCTCCCAGGTTTAAGAACTTCAGAGATTTTGGTGACAATTTGTAAGTGGGGTGGAATGTCAGAGAGAGTCAATTTCTGACCTTAGTAGCCAGCTGCATGAGGTCTGTGCCAGAACACGTTGGTGAGGTCCGAGTCACACAAGTGTGTTCTAGTGCACAGCTCTGGTGCAGCACACCCATCTCAATTAGAGTCAAAAAAAGGAAAATCTTGCTAAGCTGCTGTAGTCACCATTTATTCGGCAGCTACATTCCTTGAAAGTTTCCTGCTCCATGTCTAGAGCACTGTGTGGTTATCCTAGATGAGTCCCAGTCAGTTGACCAAAATAAATCATGCTTCCAGCTGCCCTTATTTGTGGTTTCTAAGCATAATTGTTCATGGAGTTCATAGAAGTATTTCTCTGTGTGGATTTCCTGTCCTATCTCATTTAGTTACAACTGCCTGGTTACCTTTCCTGAGGGATCACTGGCTGAAGAGCAAGTTGACAGGAGCATTCTCCCCATTGTGCTGTCTTAGAATCTCCCATGCTTTTGGCATCTCCTGAAGCTCTCGGGCTCTACAGCAGTGAATTGGCATGGTTCTGGCAGAGCCTTGTTCCAATATCCTCCTTGTTCCGTGGGAGTCAAATGGCTGGCTACTCGTGCTGCTGATCCTGATGAGCTTTGTGCCCAGTGCTGGTAGCTGGAGATAAGATTATACCCTAGGAAAGTTTTTATTTTATTTTTTAATCTCCCAAATCCAAATTGTAACATTCCCTTTTCTCCTCACGTGAACATACTTTTCTTTTTACCTTTATCCTTCTAATCTCCGTATGCAATAGCAATATATTGCCAATGTCTTTGCTGAATTTGTCTGTGCCAGACCCTGGGAACAGCAAAATGGTCCAGAACTATGTTTCTTATGACAATAAAGGAATATCATTTAGGTCTGTAATTTTCAGTGTTATGTGACATCTGTCCTCTCGTTAAAAAATAACAAAAAAATTAGTAAAGGCAATGGGAAGTGTTGTACTGTGGATGTCTAGTTCTGTGGAAAACCAAGGATGAAAGCCAAGTGTATTTCAAAGATATAGAAGAGGATATTATTAATATTTCAAAAACAATGTATGAAAAATTTGAATTTAAATGTTCATCTTTAGTAATTATAAAGCTTTGTTAAGAATTTCTATTTCAACCTGCAGCTTGTGCATTACAGTCAGTGTGTTTCATTTGCACTCCTTTGCATTTACATAGCTGTCACATCTGCTCCAAGTGCGGACTGGCAATGGGAAGGAAAACAGCGATTACTTCCTTCGGAAGCAGTCAGCCTTCAGAACTGAGGGTGCTTTTGGATTTTGTGAAACTTCCTCCAGGGAAAAAAAAAACAACAACAACAACAAAAACCAGCCTCAAAGTAAATGTTTTAGGACATGGCTAATCGTTTTTGGATACAAGGAATGGTTATTTGTCAAAGCCCTTAAAAGCCTCTGGTGTTATCGATGTGATAGTGCATCTCAGAACATTTTTTTTCAGGACATTATTACTGAAAATAGTTGGAAATATGTTTGCTTCTTTACATTCAGATCTAGGTTTTATGAAAGCTGTTTTACCACCCCTACTACCCCCAGAAAGTTACTGACGTTATCTCATTTGTGTCAAGCTGCATATTCACCAGCTGTTACATCAGAGGAGTCTCCTGGTATCCCCTGACAGTTGTGTGTTAGAGTCATAGGTTCAGCAAGGTTGGAAAAGACCTCTGAGTCCACCCAGTCCACCAGTCTTGTCAGGAAGCTTCTCAGTGTTAGAACATAATCAGCAAAAAGATGGGTTTTAGATTCTTGTCAAAGTATTTTTTTCTGTAATAAAACTGCTTCAGACGATTACAAAATGAAACATAGCACATCTCCAAGTTAGCAATAGTCTGTGAGTGTGCAAGCTCTGGTCCTGCTCTGGATGAGGGCTGTGCTGCTGCTGCCTTGCTGTCCTTGCCCCAACACTCTGCTACTCCACTCCCACTTCAGTCTGTAAAAACCAACCTGGCATACAGCATACTGCAGAAATGTTTGCCTTGAGGTATGGCTGTGGGTTTGAGGAGGATGGAGTCTGTGGTTCCTGTTTTGGAAGTTGATTTGTTTGCTTCACGACACGTTTGTTCTGTATGTGCTGAATTAAACTGAGTCAGAATATATATATGAATGCAGCATGGGCTGTAATTGAGCTGCTGTGTCTTAGGGATTGCAGCAAGGAAGAGTTGTAATGTCCCTCCACTTGAAGGAAGGAGCAGATTGAGAAAGCGTAATGACAGCAGGACAAATTAAGTGCCTTAATTCTCGATAAAATTATTATATGCTGAATTATTTAAAATAATTGTAAAATGTAATTTTTTTTCTAAGCTACCTAAACCTGGAGCTGAATCATTTTGGCAATGGATTTTGCTTTTGATTCTCTCCTCCCTGTGCTGAGATGAAAGAGATATGTTCTCTGTTGCTGATTCCTCCTCTTGGCTGGTCTTGGCTGTCAGTGTGTTTTCTAAATGCCCAACGATTTGAAGTCAAATCTTTCAGTTTGTTTCTGCATTCATACTGATAAAAGTAGTTGATTTGGTGGATCTTGTCAGAAAGTGCCCCCTATCCCACGGGTTGCATCGTTTCCACAGTGTGGTTACAAACAGAACACCGATTCTGAAAACTGCTGCAACAGTTGCAGAGTGTATGGGTACCACGGTGAGTTCGTTCATCTTCTGGACTGCTCGAGGAGATTCCTGTGAAGTTAAGGGGTTATTCTTTGTTACTCGACAGTATCTGAGTTAAAACAGTCACAGTGGGATTGTGGTGTCCATGTCATGACACTGTAACGTTCAAAGAAAGTATCACATCTCTTAGGGGTGAATTTTAGCCAAGATTATTCAATGCATTTGCATTTTACCAAAGCAGCCTTCTGTTTTCTGACAGCTTTTACCTGATCCAGGAGGTGATGAAGTACTCATGATACAAGGTTATTCTGTCTCTTCAGGACTGGAAGTGAAACGCTTATCTCTGTTATAACCTTGCATGATGTTGCTTATATGTTTTACTTCTTTTGTACTGATTCAGAAACAGCTGTCGTCTTTACCTCGAACATAGTGCAGCCAATACACTGAACTGCACAGTACCAGAATTTGTAACTTCAGAAATGTTTCATTGGTTTTAGGGTGTTTCTTTTTTTGGGGGGGAGGTTTGGTTCTATGTCCAGAAGCCAGTCGGGTGGATACAGTTGCTTTGAGTTTGCCCAAGTGATGAGTGAGGTATGCTTTGTGGAACAACTGATAAGCTCAGCCTTTTTTTACGTACTGCATCCCATCAATATTAAAGAGATGTCTGCTGTGAAGCCAAGAGCTTATGGCAGATGAGCCCCACTGAGCCACGTGGGGCTCAAGTGCTTCAGGAAAGGTGGCTGCTAGCTGCTGCCTGTAAGACACCCAAGGGATTTTATAAAGGATAACCTATGTGCCATACTGAATGCATACAAGGTAGGAATGGATTTACATAAGAAGTTTCTAAACATCGGGAGTAAGCAGCGTTTCTGATTACAACACTAGCAACAACAGACCTGTTTGTCTTTGTGTGTTACATCTGTGGACAGAGAAGATTACAAAAGCAGGAATGATTCTGGAGATCTGTGCTGTTCTGAATTTGTGCCAGACTGGTTGTTTGGATCTGAACGAATTGGAATGGGGGAAAGGCACCTGTGCTTCTAGACTCGGTTGCATCATTTTGGTGTGAAGGAAGGAACTTCATCCACCTTTTTTTATGTTTTAAAGCTTTTTTCTGCTGTTGAATCAGCTACGTTTGACAAAGCGCATGCTTGTGCTTTGGGTGATGCAGGAATATCTTGGCTTTCTGGTTGCTGTCTGACCTACACTTACAGAAAGGCAGATTCCTTTTCTGTTTGCAAATCTTCCAGCTTTTCATTCAAAAAGTTGTGAGGGAAAACTGGAGGATTGTTTTGTCAGGAAGTAGATCCTGGAGAAGTAGAATTGTCCATAATGGATGTCCTGCTTCTGGGTATGGAAGAGACCTTTGCTCTTATACTTCACTTCCTTTAATAAGCTATAGTTCTGTCTGTTGGCCTTTTATTTTAAGTTACAAACTTATGGAGCAATTTATGCCTTGTATAAATGGCAGGCATGTGAAATGTGTGTTGAAGGTACTCTTGGGTGTTACTTCCCCTACCTGACCCTTTCCTGTGTTCCTAAATTGCACTTAGCTGCTGTATTTCTGGCTAATTTTTTACTTGCCTTTGATTCAGAAAGTCAGCTTTGGGGTGAGGGGGTTCTTCAGGCATCTGTTAATCTGAGCAGCTACTTCCTCCTCCTTCAGCAGTGGGATGATGCTGACTTTTGGGCCCTCTTCTCACGGAGAAAGCTTCAGTATGTTGCAAGCTTCTAGAGGAGACTCCTTCAAACATGACAGAGTTATTATATCTAGAAAAGCGACTGGGTGTCTTGCATATACAGAGGGAACTGTATCTTCGTGTCCAAATCATCTTGCTGATTTAGTCGTGCTTGAGAATTGTATTAACAGAACCACTCAGCTAAGGGTTCCTTCAAGTCAATAAGCACTGTCAGTCTTAGAGATTATCTTTTGTGCCTATAGGAGGTAGGAATCTGGTTGCTCTGTGTCTTTGCATGACTCAGATTTAAACTGAAAGTGTTTGGTGACCTCTGCTGTGATTCAGGTACTACCAAAGACCCACTAGGTGTCTTGGTGCTTTACAGAGACTGCGGTGATCAAGAGCTGAAGATATGCATTCTTTATGTTCATATGTGATAATTTGTTGCTGTTGAAAACTTGCATCACTGCCAGCACCCATGCTTGTTTTCGCTGGTGAAATTATTTTGCAAAGGCAGCAGCCTTCCCAACAGTGGTGGTCATGTCCCTGGGTATTAGAGAAGATGTTGAGGTTCCCTTTCCCACTGACATCCCACAGTGGTTTCATTTCCTGTATTTGAAATTTGGGATCTTTCTGGTAACCTGAAACACGTTATCCCAGATATCAATACAGTGGCATTAGAAAAAGTGGTGAGGTATCTTTGCACCATAACAGCGACTAAGACCTTTGTAGGAACGTACTGTGTAAAAGTACTCTTAATGCAAAAGTACTAATCTTACTCTTTAGTTTGAATTCCATCCTTCTGTTAAGGACCTTATCCTCTTTACATTGTAGGATTCGTATTACTTTTTACCTGACTTGCAAGTTCTGTTCCATGTGAATTTTCTTCTAAAAGTAATTCTGTTTCCAGGTTGTTATACTTGCTTCAGCAAGAAAGCTCCAGCACAGAACTGAGAACAGAATGTGCAGTGGTCTTGGGAAGCCTTGCAATGGGTACAGAGAATAATGTCAAATCCCTACTAGACTGCCATATTATCCCAGCCTTATTGCAAGGTACTCTTCATTCGTTGTAAATGAATAATGAGTTGTTAGTAGTTGAGTATTCAAATAAGCAAAGATAATGAACTGAATTGGTGTTTTTTTTATTTATAGGATTACTGTCACCAGATTTGAAGTTTATAGAAGCTTGCCTAAGATGTCTCCGTACCATATTCATCAGTCCTGTAACTCCAGAGGATCTTCTGTACACTGTAAGTTGTAAGCAGAGTATTCTGTCCTTTTAATTATAATACTGTTCAGAGTCTTAAAGTCTGTGGGGAGGAGAGCTGCCTAAGATTAACAGAAACTGACAGGAATCTGTTTTAATGGGTCAAGCGTGCTATACCACAGAGGAATTCTGGGGATGTTTTGCTTTAACTTAAGGAAGGAGACACTTAAAAGTTTTGCAGATCTGAAGATTTCAACATTTTTCTTGTGAGCAAGGTTGTCCCGTTAGATGTTTCCTGTTTCTTATGGAAATTTACTGCTGTGACATGTTCCAAAGCCAGTACCTGCAGGCTCACTTTAAGGAGAATCAAGTGGACACTTGATGGTAGTTACGAGCACTAGTGCAGTTAAAACTTACTTGTGGATTTAGTATCCAGTATTACCCCTCAACCAAACCAACTGCTCACAGGTCTTTTGGACTCTGCAGTTGAGAAGCAATCAGTGTTTGTATATATGCTATATAGAAAGGCAGATCAGGTGCAGCTACTTTAAACCAGAGCCTAATAATACTGCTTAGAATAGTTTGTCCTTCGCTTTTTCAACAAACATGGATGTATGGCTGCTGTATCTGGAAGTGTTCCAGTTCCTACTAAGTAGTCTTTTCTTTAAGACCCTGAAGTGGCAGATGAGTCTGTACCATGTTGATTCCTTCCAGTTATTAAGAAAAAAACAGTTGAAATGTAAGTTGCTTTTGTTCACAGTGCTGTTTATTTGCTCCATCTTTTTGTTTTCTGTTGCCTTGAACAGTGCTGGGTTGTTGGCAGAAATTTTTCTGAAGTCAGATCTGCTAAATGCACAATTTATATACATATGCATCTTAAAAATAACAAAGTTTTGCAATATTCATCTTTAATCTCAAATGTGGATATTAATAGAATAGGAGACACATAACCATATTTATTTTGCTCTTAAAGAAAAGTATTCTTGGTAATTTTCCAAATAGTTGGGAAACAGTACCTCAGAAAAAGCTCTTATTGCAATTGGGCCGTTGATACTTTCTTCACCATAAAAGTAGCTAATGAGCATGAAGATTTTGCTGTAATTTTAATCCACTTCTTCCCTGCAAAGAGTGTTGCAATTCACGAGTTGTTCTCAGAGTCGGATTTACTTCTGTATGGTCAACTTGTACTCTGATTTCTTTGGACAAGAAGGATCATTCAATTCTTTCATTTCCTTTGCTAGGGTCTCTTTATCTCATGGGATTAATTTAGTTTTCCACCTTTCCAAATTAGAATGGTTTGTATTGCTTTTAATGTCATCACCTGAGAGGTACTGATAAAACTAACAGCGAGCTTTAAAATATTGTCATTTTGTAACTTACCACTGAGCTTACAAAGTAAATAGATGTGTTTTCATGGGACAACTTCGAATTTAATTATTTTCTTCTGCTGCGATTTACTTGGAATTCTCTGGTGTTAGTGTAACAGTGTCTAAAGCCAAGGGAAATTATTAAATCATTACCCTATAGTAATTGGTGAGTGAGTGCCACAGAATTCCAGATTTGCAGTCAGTATAGGGTATTTTCTTTTTTTCCTTTTTATTAATTTATTGTTCGCTCATGAAGTAAAGATTCTGGAGACAAAAGCAGAAGGTTTATATCTAACATGCATTTATGAGGATGTCTTAAGTATCTTCTGTACTGCTTTAGTGGTCTTGTCTTGTGTATGTGCAAGTCTCAACTGAAAACTCCAACTGTTGATTCTGAAATATTTTCTGTTGGGAATATAGAATGAGGAATTGAGTACTCTTCTAAGTAACAAATTGTTAACAAACGGTGCTGAAGTAATCTTAACACCTTTTTCTTTTCTGACTTGCTTCCAGGATGCTACAGTTATCTCCCACCTCATGGCGCTGCTTAGTAGGTCTCGATATACGCAAGAATACATATGTCAGATCTTCTCACACTGCTGCAAAGTAAGGAAGAGAATACATGTTCTCTATGAGACTAATTGTGTTTCTGGCATATAAGAAAATGTGCAAGATACTGCCTCTTTTGGGAGGCACGTTATAACAGTAATGACTGAACTGCTATTGTCCTAGATTTGCTATCACATTGGGTGTGATGGATGGCTCTCTACAGTAAATCGAAGTATGGAAAGAACTGGTTTTTGAGATGTAAATATTTTTGGCTACTAAACTACATCAGCAGTCCAGGCAAATACCAGTCATCACTGCTAACAGTATTAAGTATAGGAAGGTTTCATTTTTACTTCTCTGGAAAGCTCAGAAAACACATGAACTTCTCTTTGCAAAGGGCTTTCATCTTCTGTCATGCCAACTGTTTTAACCCAAGAGAATGGTTTCCAAGAAGTGTTGTAGTTTGAAGGGAAGAAGAATGCTCTTCTTCCCCTACATGCAGGAAGAATATACATGGAGGTATAGAAGTCTGTTGTTCCAGGTAGAACTTAACCCAGTGGCAGAAGTCCTGCTGGCTGTGTGCAAACTGCTGAGTAACATCAGGCAACTAACCCAGCTTGAAAACAGTTCTCATCTTTATCCACATGAGCAGCTTCCTTTTAATTCTGTGAACTCCTGCAGTCCTGCATCTCAAATATACAGTTAACAAAACAGTAGCCCAGTCACAGAGTAAGAGGAGAATAAGAAGGGTCTTTTGAACTTGCTGTGCTGTTTCCAACACCTATTCCACACCAAACAACAAGTCCTGCTCCAGTTCATGCAAAATTTAGAGTGGATGTTTTGAAAAATCCCATGGTTCTAGAAAGAAAAGGTGATGGTGTAAACACATGGGAACCTGAATGCACAATTAAGGCAGAGAATGATAGGTATGAGGGCTGGAACCTGTAATTTCATTTGCAGAATAAATACCTTGCTGCATAGCAAAGAAAAANAGAAGAGGAGAATAAGAAGGGTTTTTTGAACTTGCTGTGCTGTTTCCAACACCTATTCCACACCAAACAAGTCCTGCTCCAGTTCATGCAAAATTTAGAGTGGATGTTTTGAAAAATCCCATGGTTCTAGAAAGAAAAGGTGATGGTGTAAACACATGGGAACCTGAATGCACAATTAAGGCAGAGAATGATAGGTATGAGGGCTGGAACCTGTAATTTCATTTGCAGAATAAATACCTTGCTGCATAGCAAAGAAAAATATTTGTAATTGAGTAAACAGACAATTGGAAATGTTAAATTGATTGAGAGCTCATTTCTTTCTTGTTCTGCCAAACACTACTCTTTTGTGCAGTTTAAGATGCCCCTTTGTTTCTTAGTTTGATTAGTTTTTGGATTTCCTATCTGGGAAGTAAGATGAAAAATCAGTTGCTGTATTCTGACATGACAAAATACATCTAGTGCAGGGAAGCAGAATTCCCAGGGATTGTTTGGTCTATGTGGAAAGTACAAGAAGTATTGAATACTTCTGAAAGTCTTGGTATATTATTTGTAAATGAGGACTTTATCTCCTACCCTATAAAAGAAATATGCCAGAGTTGTTTTCCTGGATAAGTAAGTTTCTATAAGGTTTGTAATTTAGGTAAGCCTTAGCATATTAGTGTAAGTGTTGGTGTTTATAATTTTTTCCTTGTATTAATAGATGCTGAATGATGACAAACTAAGACTTAGTTAAATGATGACATATCACAGCTCCTGTCCTCCTTGTTTCTGCATACTCCTCTCTGCTTAGATCTTGTGCTCCATTCTCTCTCTTCGTGATCAGAGTTGTGTTTGGTTGGGCTGTTCAGATTCCTTCTTTCTTGCCTGCTCAGATTTCACTGGAAAAGCTCAGACCTGTTCTCCTTAGCTAGGAAGTCCTTAATTCAAGTTCCTAGCATGGTGCTATTGTTTTCTGCTTCAAGTTCATGCTTTTATTGCTTTTCAGTGCATTTTTGGAGTTAAAATTGAGCAGTGGAATATGTTGACTATGGAAAAGAGCCATCCTAAGCAAAGGGAAGGGTTGGTTTGCAGGGGAAGACGATACAGTTTTCAGCATACATAGCTACGACTCTATCAACATATAATCAAAGCCAAGTAGGCTGAAATTGGATTACGTTCAGGTCATAACACAGTGCAAGTCAAAACTTACTTTTAAAGGTATTCTGTCTACAACAGTTGATTTGTTTCCAGAGAAAGTGATGTGAGTAGGTAAGCTTCACTATTTTAATGGTCGAATTAGGAAGATATGCTGTGCATTTGGAAACAAGCAGTCGTATAAATAGCTTGAAAAGATAGCCTTGGAGAAGTTATTTTTGAATGTGGTGGTATCTCTGAATAAGTAATACATTCACCACTGGATTGAAAATTAAATTCTGGTGTCCGGGAGTGATCCAGGATAAAGCCTGTAATCAGGGCAGTTTCTTCCTGAGCCCATTCTGAGAATGTTTTCTTATGTGATCCTAGGCCTGGTGCTGGATCCCCAAACCAAGGTACATTTGCATTTCCATATCTGCTTCTAAAATTTTATTATGGAGTGAATTGTTAGCCTGTTCTATCCTACTGCTTTCTAGAAAATCAGAATTTTGATAGAAAATAATGCAAGAAATGTGATTTCTCTCTGAAATATTGCATCTCTGAATCACATCTGGGGAAAAAAGATTGTAGAATAGAATGGCTTGAATTGGAAGGGACCTTATAGATCCTCTAGTTCCAACTCCACTGAAAGGGGGTTTCAGATTCCTTAAATAGAACTACCTCCTGGAACTCTGATAGGATATCCAGAGAGAAGCAAAGTCAAAAGGCCCTGTTATTAAATTGGTGTCTGAGATACTTGCAGTGAGAAAGGAATGATACACTGTAATCTGAAGATTTCACCTGTATATTTGAAGCTGTCTCTATTTCAGTTAGTACTCAGCCTGAGTGTGCATTGGACAAGCAGAACTGGTGGGTGCAAATACAATGTGTTCAGGTCAGATGCTTTCATGTACATCAGCTTCTGCAGCAATAAATACAGAGTTCACCATCTACATCTCATTGAGAAAATCACTAATGCCCATGAAATACTGGAACACTCTAGGTCAATATGATTTTTTTAACTTCTAAGTTCATTCATATTTTTCACATATTTCAATGTCTGTTCTTCAGCTTCAACACTGGCATAGCTGCGGCTTTAAATCATTGCCTCAGCCACTTCTGTGTGCCAATGTAAGTTGTTTTCCTACTTCAACCGTGCTATTTTAATTGCTTTTTTTTTTTTAATAGAAAGCTCTTGGTGACAGTAGCAGCTGAAGCATTTCTTAAAGCACCAGATAGCTTACATCTATAAGTAATAGTCGTGCTCTTTTTCTTAGAGTAAGGGACGTTCTAAAAATGTTCTTCTGAATATAAAAAGAGTCTGATTTCAGCTGAATCTCAAATGTGAAAATCTAGTGTCACTTATGCTCACTAGGGTGTATAGATACGCCCATAAACTCAGCTGGGTTTGAACAAAAAGTTGAGTGAAGATGCTTTCTTCATTTGCAGAGTAGTCAAGAAAATGCATCAAGGTATGATTAATGGTGTGGTACTCCAAAATCTGAATGTAAATTGCACAGGCCCGTGTTTAATGCAGAGCTGGCTAGAGTCATGACTCTACTTCTGAAGAGGTGTTTGCATG
Source organism: Odontophorus gujanensis (assembly GCA_013399175.1). Classification (NCBI taxonomy): domain Eukaryota; kingdom Metazoa; phylum Chordata; class Aves; order Galliformes; family Odontophoridae; genus Odontophorus; species Odontophorus gujanensis. The sequence continues at coordinate 324,662 of VXAB01001220.1, forward strand.
TCTCCCAGGTGACTTCTGGGAGTTGCAGGCCCCTTGGGTGTTTCTTGGTTTCTTTGACCTCATTGAGTCTTGTCATGCTACAGAATTTCTGATCCCTTTCTACTGCAGAATTAGGTTCTTGTGTTTAATTCCAAATGCTTTTTAAATTCAGGGGAAAATATTGATTATTGGCCACTGTTGACTTGAATCTTGAAGTCAAGAAATGGGTGATGGCAGTCGAAATTTATGGATGAGTATGTTTGAAACTAAAGTAATTTGTAGGAGGAAATTGTGAATCTGTTCCCAAAGCAGTGTCACATTCTGTCTGGAAACAGTTTTAAACTTAGATCTGTTTCTTCTGAGGTTAGAGTCATTGAAAATGTTTAATATTACCCATTAGAAAGATATCAGTGACTGGAGATCCTTTATATGATTTGTGAAGAAAATCAGGAGCTTTCTATTCTTTCCAATATGAAAAATAGAAACACAAGCAGCCTGTGTATGCCAACTGATTACAAAATAGGTGCTAGTAAATCTACCTTTGAATACAAAAATAATAAGAACTGAGGTAATAGAAATCTTCTACGTGTTCCTTAAAAATAAATAAATGAATTGCATTTTATATTTTCCTTTGTAGGGTCCAGATCACCAGACAATCTTGTTTAACCATGGAGCAGTTCAGAATATCGCACATCTATTAGTCTCCACCTCCTACAAAGTAAGACAAAATTATTCAGTGTTTTATGTAAGCTTATGAAACAGACCCCAGTGATCACGATAAAAATTATGTATACATGTATGAACTAAAACTGTTATTATGTGTAATAATAATTCCGGAATAACAATTGTTTTTACCTGTCATGGGTTTCTATCAATACGAGACCTATTATTTGGAGTGCTCTGTAAATGTAGGGCACCATTACTTAAAGGCAGATCCAGCATTCGTTGATCTGAAGGAGAACAGTCACTTGGCAGACATAAGAAAAAAAATCAAAATAAGAATGGTGTAATTTGCTGATCGTTAAAGGAGAAAAAGAAATTAGTCAGAAGACTCATTGAGTCTAACAAGTCTCAGCTCCGTCCTTTCTTATGCTTTCAGGAGTCCATCTTGGACTATCTGAAAATGCCACTGCCATTTCATTTTATAAATCCTGTTTGGAGTACGGTGCTTTCAGTATTTTGTTAGTGAGACTGATAGATGTGTTTTCTGTCTTTCTGTATTAAATTTTTACCATGATCAGGGAACTTCTGTTTTGTTTTTTCGTCAACTGATTTTTCTCAGACTGTGATGTAAGGTGAATTTTCCAAGTCATGCACCAGTTTGAACCATTCCTATCTTTTTTTTCAAATAAAGGAATATGAGCTGGGTAAGATTTTCAGTTGCTATTCAGTGTAACTGATGTTTGTCAGGAATTCAAGCCATCTCATTCTCAAACTTGACTCCATATAATATTCATCCAAGTAAATAAGAGCATGACAGGAAAAGACAGTATTCTAAAACTGTGTAGTTTTCAGTACATGGAGTAGAGGCTTAGAAATTTATCTCAAGTGATTTAGTTAATAGGATCATACCAACAGACACTGGAAACCTCAGAATGGGCTTTCAATTCCTTTGAAAATAGTATGTGTAGGTCTGCCAAGAGAATTGACTGGTTATTTTTCAATAAACTTTTTCTTTGATACTGAACTTTCCCCTTAGGCAGTAGATGGTGTGAGCATCTTCCCCATTTATTGACAGGGAGCGATGAGTGGGATGAACACTAACAAGATGCCTAACACAAAAGGTCTACTGCTTTTACAGTACAATACAGATGAATTTTTCAAGTCCGTGCTTGTGTATTGTTTCCAAATTCTGGCATTCTGTTTCTTACGTAACTGCTGAACTAGTTGCTTTTAAGAAAACCGTGCTAGTAAAGAAAGCAACCATTGCAGTAATTTTAAAATCTTATTGCAACAGTATCACGTAAAATAATCAACTTCCAGGTGGACTTCACTTGTTCTTATTGGAACGAGCACCAAGGGTTCCCACCTTTAAGGCCTGCTGTTCCTTCTTGAGTACAGCACTTCAGCTGTGGGTTTGACTCGGTGCTTTTTGATGTACAATCTCTGCTTCTTCTTGCTTTGAAGCGTACACTGTATTAATTAAATCATCTGTTAAGTAAACAGAAGCATTGTCAAATAAAGCTTCTGTTTTGAAGCCACATATCCATTTCTGCTATCCATTACTCCTGACTAAGGCTTCACTGCTATTAATTGTCTTAACTTGACTGTAATGATATATAATATGAATGCATAGTAGTTTGGTAGTCTTTGCAGTTGTTGTCTACCCTCATACTTCCGTGTTTCTAGGACTTCTTGAGGAAGGTAGGATGTTAAACCCAGCTTAAACAGTCACAAATGCTTTCTTAATGACAGGGCTTTTTAGGTTGAAATCTTGCTTCTTTGTTCTATTGTCACACTAAAAAATTTGTACCAAAAACATAGAAATACATGGGCAAAATTTACGTACATAGAACTGTAGAGAATCAAGTCAAAAGACTGTGTGAACTAAATTAGATTCTTTGTCTGGAAAGATGGTAATCACACAGAATCACAGAATTGTAGGGGTTGGAAGGGACCTCCAGAGATCATGGAATCCAACCCCCATGCCAAAGCAGCTCCCTAGGCCAGGTTGCACAGTAGTGATTTTCCTTGCCTCAAAAAAGAGGTTATAAGGAAGTCATAGGCTAGCTTGACTAGGCAGCTGTGAAGGTTTGATGATCCAAAATACAGTTTCAGATTTTAGGTTACCCAGGGAGCTTGCTTCCTTCCTTGTAAATATTCAGAAGCCATCTGGACATTGTACTGGACAGCCAGCTCTGGGTGGCCTTAGTTGATTAATGAAGTTGAACCAGATGATATCCAGAGATCTCTTCCGACTTGAACAATTCTGTGAGCCAGCATGGAGAGCTGTGAACCATTAGTGTACAGGTGAAAACTGAAGTTATGTAATAGCAGAAAAACTTACAGTATATATCTGTTTTAAGACTAGTTTAAAATCAGTTTGACTAGATGATCTCTTTAGGCATTTTATTAATCTCAACTTTAAAAACTACTGATACAGTGGCGTGTGTTTCTCATTCCCTTGGGTACTTATGAATCCTCAAAAAAGTAAGTACAAGATTTATGATACATCTGGTTTTTGTTGTTGATTGCACGTTTGTGAGAAACCACGAATGAAATGAGTGTTTCTGAATGTCTGGTTCCCACATGCCAGTCTTTGCTTGTATCTTTCAAAATAGTTCACAGTGTGCAGTCTGGAGGGGTAATTCAAGCAGGGAAGGTCACAGGAGATAAACAGTGAATTAGATGTTTTATCTGCTTTTTATCCATCTGAATTTCTTATCAATAATACAGAATAATTTCTGCTAGCTTGTACATCAGTCCAGGCCAGTTTTACTTTTAAGTTAGCATTTACATGTACGCTTCGTATTTATTGTTTTTTCACACAGGTTCGAATGCAAGCCTTGAAATGCTTCTCTGTTCTAGCCTTTGAAAACCCACAGGTATCAATGACTCTAGTAAATGGTAAGTATAATGCAACTGTTGCTTGTTTGACACTTACCTTGTTGACTGATTGAATTAATGTTACTTTGAGTTCTTTCGTCCCTTACAGTGTCGGTGGACGGAGAACTGTTGCCGCAGATCTTTGTGAAGATGTTACAAAGGGACAAGCCTATTGAAATGCAACTCACATCAGCCAAATGGTAGTTTTCATCAGGGATGGGAATGAAGTAGTGTGCAATTTAATAGTTCTTTTGTTTTTTTTTCCTTGCTGCAAGTAAAAGAACTAAAACTTTAGGTAGGGATAATCGTGGACATTATTTGCATTACCTAAATACTTGAAATATTGTTATCACCTAATAGTCTTTACAGCATAACTTTCACGTTTTCTTGAGCCTAAACAGGAAAAAAAACCCCTCTATTTTCTTAAGTTTAACTGCAGTTTTCACAAATAGCTTGAATTTGATAAGTTTTATGTTAAATATGTTATGATCAGTAGTTTGTCCTTTCAAAGTATAATACTGAAACATGGTCATGCATTACAGAATAATGTCCTTGTTACACCACTTTCCAGGGGGTTCACTTTGGAGACTATGACTGTGGTATATTGGGAACAGTATGCTCTCTCCTAAAATAAGAGGAGAGCAAATCTTGTCCCTCTTCTCAAGCAATTTAACTAAATATAGATTATTTTTTAAACTTCATGTGTTCGTACAGCAGAATTAGTTATTAATTTATTTTATAGTTCAAATCAAACTTTCCCTTCTGATGTGGGTGAATTCCTGTATGTTGATGTACATAATGACTTTCTACCTTGTAACAAAATGTGACCAAGATCTGTAACATTAACGCTATTGTTTCTCACTCCATAAGCTGGGAACTAACTCTGCTTAAGACCTTCTTCCTTCTGTTGTGTTGATGGGATGAAATAAACGACTTCAGGTGGTTAAAGAAATTTGTCACTGTGAACGACTAAAACATAATTTGAGAGTTTGGTCATTGATGTACAGTTTGACTTGATCTCCTTTCTTTCCATTTACAGCTATTCTAGATTTTGGTGGCTTATTTTTGGCCTACAGCAGTGAGTTCTCTGATTCTGTTCACCAAAATAATTTCACTGACCCTTGTCAGTGTGAAGGCTTGAGTTTCTGGCTGAGGAATAGGGGGGTAGGTAGGATGGTCTATTTTGTCATGTTGCCATGTTGTGGTAACTTAACCCACTCATGAAAGCAATTATAAGTAAGTGTATGTTTGGAGAGGATTGTTTTAGGAAGGTAATCCCACTCTGCGGTGGGAGATTAGATTGGGGGTCTCCCACTTTCTCTTCTCTCAAATCTGGTTTTAATGGTCGTCTTCAAGTACTGAAGAAGGCAAGGTAAATGAACTGTGTAGTAGGGGAGGTCCGTTGTGATTGATTTGTGTTTCTTTGACAATTCAGGGAAGACAGAGAATTAGGGTTAAAAAACAAAGTATGAGAAATGAATTATTTTTCTTTTTAGTGATCTCAAGATATGAGAGCGTTGATTAGTGATGAAAAGATGTTGCAGTTAAAAATCTGTTCTGGCTTTGGATAGTTTTCTTGTTCTGGGATGAATGCTCTCAGGTGTGTAGGTATTCTTTACTGATTTGCTTTGGATTGGAAGGATTTGGGTGGAGAATCTCTCATTTGTTGCTCTTACTTTGCAGTACTTTTGGCTCAAATGGTCTTTGGAAAGCATATAAGAAAAAAAGTACAATGAAAAGCAAAAAGGAACTACAAGAAGAAGGAAACAAACCAGTGTCTTGTGCACAAGAGTGGCCTTCTGATTTCTCTAGGGCATTCAGGGCCTCAGTTTCATGATAGTCTGAGGGCTTAAAAAGTCTACTGACTTATCTTCTGTAAGTCTATTCCCTGCTTGTATTCCTTAAAGTAAGTTTATCTCTCCCTTCATTTCTTCTAGGATAGAGTAGTAGGTGAAATTGCCACAGGTTCTCTGTTTTTCTGGTTCTGAATTAAGACTTCACTTTTATGTGCCAGCTTTCATTAATTAATGTAGGATTCCTCTCTGGTTTATTGGTAGAGTCCTTAGAATGCAGAAGTAGAGTTATTTTTGTGAATTTCTGAAGCCTTTTGCTGAATTTGTTTTAGTCTGGACTCGTATATGGAGATATCTTAGGAAGCCTCCATTGCTTTTCAGCTATTGAAGTGTAGACCTGGAAGATCCGGGTTAATACTGCTTGATTGAAGTGGAAAAAGTATCCTTCATTTGAGCAGCAATTTTGGCAAAGAGGGAGCAACAGTAAGCCTCTTGGAGGAGTGGTTTACACCTACAAGCAGAACAGTAACCTTTTCTACTGAAATTAGCCTAATTGCTTCCATCTAAGCCAACCCTATTTTATCTGAAGTACTTTTAACTTTGTGTTTGAAGTTGAGCCAGTTTGTCCTGCAAATAGTACCTAACTGGAATTAATGGCAGCTGCAAGACTTGTGTTCTTCTCCTGATTGTTCAGACATGAAAATTAATATTTCCAACTGTAAGACGCAAAGATTGGACAGTAAAGTTTTTAAAACAATCTCTGTGCTGTCAAGTCATATCTTCTCACTTCAGAGACATAATAGCTAAAATCTCTTAATGTCTTTTTGTTCATGTCTGTCATTGGTAGGCTTCAGTGATGTTATTAAAGATGAGGGAACTCTAGGCACTTTTAAAAATCATAGGAATACAGTGAAATATGGTGTGATGAAGGTTGGCATATTATCACTGAGCAGTTATGATTGACCCTATGTACAGTTTCAACCAACCCAACTGGGAATTGAAAGTCACCTTCAACAAATTGCAATTATTTTTTTTTAACCTCACGGTTGCACTGTGCTAAAAGCCATTTACAATAGCTTAGTCTGAAACCTAAAACAGAATACTTGACTGAGGCACAAAGAGTCTCCTAAACTAATGTCAAGCTTGAATGTTTCTGCAGATGGCACCAAGTTGGCAGGAAGTGTCAAATGTGCCTGGGAGTAGCATGGCCCTACAGAGCTAACTGGACAGGCTGGATCGCTGAGCTGAGGCCAATGGGATGATGTTCAGCAGGACCAAGAGCCGGGTCCTGCTTTTTGTCCACAGCAACCCCAGGCAATGCTACAGGCTTGGGGCAGAGTGGCTGGAAGACTGTGTAGAGGAAATGGACCTGGGGGTATTGGTTGACACTTGACTGAACATGAGCCACCAGCATGGCCAAGAAGGCCAATGGCATCCTGGCTTGTATCAGAAATAGCTTATATCAGAAAGTGATCATCCTTCTGTACTCAGCACTGGTGGGGCTGCACCTTGAGAACTGTGTTCAGTTTTGGGCCCCATACTACATGAAGACATTGAGGCCCTGGAGTGTGTTTACAGAAGAGCAGTGAAGCTCTGAGGGGTCGAGCACAAGACATACGAGGAGCAGCTGAGGGAACTGGGATGGGTTGGTCTGGAGGAGGCTTAGGGGTGACATTAGTGATCTATACAAGTACCTGAAGGCAGGTTGTTGTGAGGTGGGGGTTGGCCTCTTCTCTCATGTAACTGGTGATAGAACTAGAGGGAATGGCCTCACATTGCACCAGGGGAGATTCAGGTTGGATGTTAGGAAATACTACTTCTCTGAGAGACCAGGCTGCCCAGGGTGGAGTTACTGACCCTGGAGGTGTTTAAGAAACATCTGAATGTTGTACTGAAGAACATGGTTTAGTGTGAAATATTGGTGGTAGATGGACAGTTGGACGGATGGTCTTGGCCTGTGCAGCCTGGGCTAGGGAGCTGCTCTGGCAGGGGGGTTGGACTCGATGGTCTCTGGAGGTCTCTTCCAACCCCTGCAATTCTGTGATTCTGTGATGTCTTTTCCAACCTTGGTGATTCTGTGACTTAAGCTGTCAGGCTCTCAACCCTCTGACTCTCTCCTTATTGTTACAAGTCCTTGCTTGTGCTGTGGGCAGTATGGGGCAGATCTGTGCGTATTGCTGTTATATCTTAATGAGGATAGTTAACTTTAGTTGTTTTGTTAGTGTAAGAGGTTCGTGCATCAGTCAAGCCTTTTGGTTAGTCCTTTTTTTGACCTGTGTGGTGTACATATTGATCAGTGCTCCTACAAGGTGTTCTGTGCTATAAATCTTGTAAGTGTGTCATAATTTGGTCACGTGCTCAACTTTGGTAAGCTGAAGTGTATGGAAGTAACAATAGAACATTAGTGCAGCTGGTTGTTTTGCAGCATCATAAGTGCTAAAAACCAGTGATAGGTGAATGTATGTTTTATTATGTTCTTACAGCCTTACTTCCATGTGCAGAGCTGGAGCAATACGGACAGATGATTCTTGCATCGTTCTTAAGGTGAGCTAGTTATTTTGTTTTTATTTGTCTAGCATAAAAATTAGCACAAAATCTGCTATATTGAAGATTTCAAAGCACCAAGTTCTAATGATATTTATTAAAAAACAAACAAGCAAAAGACAGTTCCCTAATTGCCTTTAAACATTCATAGCAATATGTCTCTTTTAAGAATTTTTAAATAAAGAATCATACTGAAAGGCCCTTAACCAGCAATAAATATTCTGAAGTTTGACACACAGTACTTTGGGGTTTGTGATGATTTAAGTAACTGTTTGTAAGTAACCTGGAAACATTTTAACCTTGATATCTGTGTATGAACAAGGCACTGTTATGTATTTCGGTTATCTAGTTTCAGAACACTGTTGTCAGAGCGCTTGTACAATGTATAAAAGGAACCTGTCAAAATCAGACTATTTCTCAAATTTCACAGAAGTTTGTAAATTTATCTGAACATCAGTGCTTCATAATTGGGTTAGGGTAGGGAGAGCTGTCACAGTGTCAAGAGCTGTCCCTAAGTCCAGAGTTCTGGTAATTCTGGGAAAAGGGCAGTTTCTTTATAAGATGCTGCAGCAAGAAAACATATTTCAGTGTTCACTGCAGTAGAGCTTGGCACATCTGCAATTTTTGTTAGTGGTAATTTAGTATCTACCATTCAAGGTGATTACAGATGAAAATCCACATGATGACAGAGTCAAATTTCCATCACTCCCATCCTTTTAAGCAGATATACACACTGCAGTTCTTTCCAGTATTACCAGTGGCAATAGTGACTTCTGATCTAAACATAAGACTCTTCACTTCATGAGAACTTGGTTGAAAGTAGCCTAATGTATACTCAGTAATGTCTGAACAATTTCTCTGTAGTCCTTAAAATTCTTTTTGTCTAAGGCTATCTATCTAAATAACATTGAGAATTGCTCTAGGATAGCTGTTTGAGTTTTTTTATGAATGTAGCTGTTCCAAACAATGTATTTTATTTTTATTCTTTTTAAACTCATCAGACTCTGCCATGTTTGGTTCGAATGTGTAGCAAGGAGAGACTGCTGGAGGAGCGAGTAGAAGGAGCAGAGACTCTGGCCTATTTGATTGAAACAGATGTGGAGCTCCAGAGAATTGCCAGCATTACTGACCACCTCATTGTCATGCTTGCTGATTACTTCAAGTATCCCAGCTCAGTGAGTGCAATCACTGATATCAAAAGGGTACGTTCCCCTTCTGAACCTTTGAAAAACAGTAACAAATAGGCTCAAGATGTTTATTCTATTTAATTCACTCTTATGTCTGAGTCCTTCAATGGAAAGATGGCCAGAGGTCCGGCCATGACCCTGATGTGTGTGCTTCTCAAGTCTTTGCTCATTAGCTGCTTTTTCTGGAACCTGTAATATCCAGACAAAGAACTTTGTATATATTTGGTCTCTGCATCTTGTAAGAAGGATGCAGCTGTTCTTTGTGGAACACAGGAAGATGGTTTCTGGATAGTTTAACATGGCTTCGTCATAGGAGTTTCTTGACATTTTCCAAATGTAGCAGTGAAGTAGTGGACTAGGGCATCTGTCATGTTCGTCATTTGCAGAGTTTACAAGGCTTACCTTATTCATAGGTCAAATTGTGGAAAATAGGAAGTTCAGAGATGGTTCTTTTCTGTTAAGCAGGAAAACCTGGATGTCCTGTATCATTTCACATTATCTCCCGATGTTATCTGCACTTGCTAGAGGTTGGATAAACAGTGATCCAATATACTTTGGAGGCTTATTTTCATAGGTGTTTTAGGTACTGTTCTGTTTCCAGCTTTGTATACGCTTTCCAAAGCACTAGTACATCAGTCAGTCTCAGAAGCAAAATTGTTCTTGTTGTTCCTTGTGGGAAGTATAATTTGTCAGTTCCCTTTTTCTCTCACCGAGTCTTTAGAAAGTACCCAAAGACCTGGATTACAGAGCCTTTGTTTTTCTCTGAAACTGTCCCAAGAGGTAGACACACCTCTCAGGCTTTCATGGGATTGAATTGATTCTGCATATACAGCTGCTTTGAAGTAGATGTAAAAATGCAAACTAAACATTAAAAGAAGTGTTGGTTGCACCATAAATTTAAATAAGAGGAAGGAAGATTAGCGGAAGGAAGACTGGGGTGTAATGAACATTTGCCATAGCATCAAAAACATGGCAGAGGTTCTGAACGTGAGTGGAGCGATTACAGATAGTATGACATTGCTTTAAGTGTTCAGAAAGTCTCTAAAAATAGTAATCTGAAAGGGCACGGTGCTTATTTGGAGGGGAAGGAAAAATTGCTTTAATTGACACCCCAAAAAAGTAACAGCTGGATGAGTGTGGACTTTGCAGAACAGATTACTTATCATTGTTAAAATATTTGAAATAATACATTCTGCTATAATAGATTTGTACCAGAAAGAATTATTCATGCAGCTTAATTCTTGACAGTTCTTTTATACCAGTAGCTTGCTACTTAATGCTAGCATTTTTCTGGCTTTTTGAGTAGTCTTAAAAATATTGCTTTGTTGTGTGGAACCCCTTGGTACTGAGTTTGGAAGGCTCTCTGTCATAGGGAAGCTGAGGTTGGTAAGGACATTAAGGGTTTGTCTAGTTGGCTGTTGAAAACTGCTAATGGTGGTGATTAAACAACTTCTCAGTAGGTATTTTTTCTGACATCCAGTTAGAATCTCATTTATTTCAATCTGATTAACGACTCTCCTTTTTCTGTGGACCTTCATAAAGAGTCCAGCTTCATGTTCTTTGTGACCTCCTTGAGATGAAGGCTGCTCTTGTATCTCTGCTCCACCTTCTCTTTTCCTGGCTGAGAACCAGGGTGTTCTCCATTTACACATCCAGGTCTGCTCTCCTGAAGTCAAGGCTTTGTATGTACTCTGCTTCTTGCCTTGCTCACACCTTGCAGGAGCTTGAATGCCACATTACCGTAAAGCTAGTGATCCCACTTGATTATCATACCCCCAGCACAGTTTTTCCTGATTTGTGAGTCATGTATCCTGTGGTGCATCATCCTAATTCACCTGCCAGGCACCTGCGTTGTTACCTTCCAGAAACATCTAGACAGTTAGCACTTTGCTGTGTTGTCTTTATGACAGGAGTTGGAAATTAACACTTTCTTTAAGATCTAGGTCCTGTGATTTAGGAATGAGCTTCAGTTCTGTTGATAAAACTTTAGATTCTGCCCCAATTTTTTCCACTTCTCCTGGCTTGTTCCTGTAAGTTTTTGTGGGTAAATAAGACTACTTTTTGCCTTAATATGGTCCAGATAGAGCAGTAACATCTGAGAAGTGTTTTGGCCTCAAATTGTTGTAAGCAGATATTATTTAAGTTGACTTATCTGTAACTCAGCAGTGACATAAACTGTATTCCTAAATTATTGTGTGGCCATCAGCTGATGATACAGCAGGTCGTTTGTATTCCTGGCTGCTCTGTGTGTGGTAGACAAAACCCCAGGAAGCAGCTACTGGTTTGCAACAAATAAGGAAATACCACCTGTAATCTTCAGTGTCTATATTTGATATCTGTGCTTTGTTTAAATAGCTTGACCATGACTTGAAGCATGCCCATGAACTGCGCCAGGCTGCTTTCAAGCTGTATGCTTCCCTTGGAGCAAACGATGAAGATATTCGAAAAAAGGTGAGCAAAAATGTTAGCAATCAGGCAGGGCAAGAGGTGAAGGACAGTGCAAGAACTAGGAGATGTGTTTTGCTCCTTCTACCTCTGTCTTTATTTCGGTATAAGTTGAAATGTGAAGGCTTGCTTTCTGTTATGTTGATGTAGACTTTTACGGTGTACTTTCCTTGAGTGGGATTTGAAGAAAATTTGTCTTTCAGTAACAAAACAGAAGATAAAGTTTGTTTATACAAATTTTTCACAGTGATGAACTAGATTTTCAAAATAAAGTCTTTCAACATGCTGTGGTCCTTGCTGCTCAGAGTAGGATGGAATAGCTTAGTAGGAAGGGACCTTTGAAGATTATCAATCCAACTGTTCAGGCCATGCAGAGATGTTGTTGTGGCACGTGGGTCTTTAAGCATTTCTGAAACCTGCATTTGGAGGAACAAAATTCACTTTGATTAGAAAACAAATGTTTGCCTCGAAACAAACACTAGAACATCTAATCATATTGTGAAACCAAGTCTCAGTTGGTTCCATGATTCTGAAATGACCAAGGGGTTTGTACCATTGGAGTGTTTGCTATGAAGGAGAACAAATTATACTCAAAACAACAAAGAAAAGATAGGAAGATAGGAGTAGTCATGTAGTTAAGAATTTGAAGTTTAGTGTGGAGCTGCTAAATCAAACTAAAATAGCAGGTGCAGGAGGCAGGAGATTTTTGAGTTTATTCACTTGCTAAGTTTTGAGTTTATTTACTTGGGCAGGTAGGAAGTGAGAAAACATTTCATTTGAGAAGGTAACAAGCAGGAGGACTTTTTCAGTGGGGAGCCATTGAAAATCACCAGAATTCACAGTCATAGAATCATTTGAGTTGGAAGGAACCCTTAAAGGCCATCCAGAACAACTCCCCTGCAGTGGACAGGGACACCTACAGCTGCGTCAGGTGCTCAGAGCCTGTCCAACCTGACCTCGGGTGTCTCAAAGGATTGTAAAAAAATAAATAAATAAATAAATTCTTATATGCAATCTAAATCTCTTCTTTTTTAGTTTGAAACCATTTCCTCTTGTCCTGTAACAGCAATCTCTACTGGAGATTCAAGAGAAATCTATGGGTTTGAATTATTTTGCAGGATTAATTTCTTTAGTTAGCAAGGATCCCTCCTCTTACATTTCAAAGAATTGTCTTTAGTGAGTGATGGGTGTGAGCATGTCGAAGTTGATTTATTATATAAATGCCATCTTTCACCATGATATTAACTCCCTTTTATCCTAGTTTTAAATGCTTGTGCTGGCCATGTCTAAATATGGGAGATGAGTAACTGTATCTTTTCCAGATGGCTTCACATCATGTCTCTAATCCATAGCTTGTATATATTGTGTGCACTCACAAATGCTGTCATCCATTTTAATGTGATGTTGAGTAATACATTATATATATTTTTCTTGATGATTGTTCAAGACGTTTTGAAAGCATCAGTGGAACATGGTATAGTTATCTTCTAAATTGTATACAGATGCACACTTTGTTCCACTTTATCTGGGACTCTAAAGTGGCTTGTTCTTAGGTAGTGTTTGTATGTGATGTTTAAAATATTGCAGACAGGAAAGAAGAAAGCAAAACAAAAAACCCAACCCCATAAATGTTCATATTATTTTATTCATATAATATTGATTACTTTTTGCTCTAGATCATTGAAACTGAAAATATGATGGACCGTATTGTTAATGGCTTATCTGAATCTAGTATCAAGGTGCGATTAGCTGCAGTCAGGTAGGATGCTTTTTTGATTTATACAAACAGTTTTTTTTTAATCAAAGTCTGATGTTGCACTTGCTAGATCTTCAGTTTTTCAAGAGCTGAAGTTAATCTGAAATCTTCTACTGTTGGAAAACTTGTTAGGGGGAAAAAGTTATCCTGGACTAGCACAGTATTCTCTTTTGCTATTTGCAGGCTATTAGTCACCACATTCTAGGCTGTACTATTATGTGCAAAAGCAATGCGTGTGTATGTGTAGAAGCATAAGTATACTCCTGTGTGAACTTTTTTTCACAATGAATGTTTCTTTTCTGTTTTAGATGTTTGCACAGCTTGTCCCGTTCTGTTCAGCAGCTCAGGACAAGTTTTCAGGATCATGCTGTATGGAAACCTTTAATGAAGGTAAGGAAAGTCAAGTTGCAGCCACTCAAGTTTTCTGCTTGGTTATAATAGCATGGAGGAGAGTTAAATGTTTAATTTGTGTGTACTGCATAGAATATATGATCTAGAAATCAAATTTCATGACCACCTTCTATGAGTCTTAAACAAAAAGCTAAGCAGGTGCTGCAGTCTGTGCTTTGCTATTATTTCGTCATCTTTTGTGTGTGTGATCAATTAATAAAGTTACATTATCCCTAATATTTTGTCTTGGAGGACACTAGGACTGTATGTCCTTTAGTTTTTGTCTCAGATGGGATGGAACAGCTCAGGCTTGGTCTATAAGAATTTAGATCTGTCTTCTTTTGTAGTTCTCCACCTCCTAGATCTCATTGCAAATACTAAAATTGAAGCTGAAGAACTCAGCAGACTTCTTAAGACTTAAAAATAAAATAAAATGCAATTATTCACAAGATAAAAATACATCAGAATGCATCTATTGTTTCTCACCTGTAGTGTGATTGTGAGTAAGTGCAGATAAGTAGACAGGTTTCTTAGTGTTGATATTTTTTAGCTTTTGAAAGTGAGGAGTGAACCAGTTCTGCAAGAAGGCTGAAGGCCTAGGCAATATAGACATCCATGAGAGTCTCAGAGAGAATTGCCTGAAATTAATCTGACTCTCTATTCAGAAGTAAAAAAGCCAAGCCAGAGAAAGCTTCATCAGCAGAGTAGAACTGATGAATGTGATAATGAGGCAGTCTTCAAGCTTCAGTCAAAATATTGTAAGGAAGTAAAAGACCAGGAGATCCTTCAGCTATTTCTGGTGGTTTAGATGATTCTGTACAAGAAGGATGCCTGTTGGACATGCTACTCAGGCCTGTATGAAGTCTCACTGACTTTCTCTGATTTGTTTGTTCTAAATCTCAGAAATAGTGGTCTATACAGAATGGAGTTGCTGGTGATCTTATTGGCCTTTCATGAGGCTTGTGTGAATTAGAAGCCCTAAAGTATGAGTCTGCTTTTTACTACTGCTTCATGACAGAAGTGGAGTAATTATCTTTCTGACAAGATATACAATACTGTACCTGTTACACATTAAACACTGATTATTGAGAAGTGTTTGTGGGTTGTGATGATAATCCATGGGTTAATTAGTTCGTCTTGACTAGGAAGTCAAGAGAGATTTGGCCGTGCAAGTCCTGTGCTATCACTGTGGCATAATCCTCATGGTTGTCATCTGAAAGGGCTTGGAGGGAATGGTCTGAACATCTAAGATGTTTCAGAAGTCCCAACCCGTAGACATCAAAACACCTAGCAACGAAGTGAAAAAGTGAAACTAGTTCAGAGCTGGGGGCTGTGTGAAGAAACTTTGAAGACACAGCTGCTGGCTGCTGCTCATTGTGATTTTTACCAGATAAGCTGAAGTCAGGAACTTCTGTATGTTCATTCTGAACTGGCAGGAATTTTTCTAAAGTGAAAACTAACTTTTAAATAAAGAAAAATTTATTTTCAATCTAAACTACGTAAGTTTCTTCTCTCTTCCCTAGCATATATAGGGAAGAGTTTAATACATATATAATTTAATACATATATGTATTGAAGGCTTACATCTATAGGGCATATGTAAATACACCTCTGTGCAAAACTCTGTAAGCGCAGTAATTGTTAATGTTTTCTTGCTGCTCTGAAATAGACATTGCTACAGACCACCCTCATGCATTCCCCTTTCCTTGCTGGAAGAGCAGTTGCGTTCTCCTTACCTTGCTGATCTCTTCCAGACCACACTAGTGGGTTGTTCTGTTTAAGAATGATGTATGGGTCCCACCTAAGATCCTGGCAAGCCTAACAGAGTTTAACTTGTTTGAGGTTTCTCACCTTCCCAAAAGGACAAGTATGAGGAAATTTGCTGTATTGTATTGTGCTTTCCTCAAGGTACAGAAGCTTTGAGTAGACTCCAGGAGCTTCCTCCTTTTTTTTGTGAAGCATGGTACAAAGGTGTTCTACAGATTGCAACCTGTACCCTGAAAGAATGGCCACTGAGCAAAATTATATCCATGCTTCGCAGAATAGGGCTTTGTTCCCATTGATTTCTTTCAAAACCCACATGAAAGCTCTCAAATCTGACTTGTGTGAAACAACTTTGCATTGCTCCAACTTGTCATGTAGCAATGCAGCTTGACTCTCACTGAGCTGAATGAGCTGTGTCTGAATCTGCACTACAAGCACAAAAGCCTCTCCAAATGTATAGCATAATGAAGTGCAGTGTAATTACAGGTATTCCATTTCACAGTGCTCCCTGCCTTCTTCTAATTGACTGAGATTCTCTATTCTCCCCTTCACAACAACAGGTTTTACAGAATGCTCCAAATGAAATACTGGTAGTAGCATCTTCTACACTATGCAATCTTCTTCTAGAATTCTCCCCAAGCAAAGAGGTTAGTGTTTGTCTGTTACCTCTCATTGTTTCTGGATAAAAGCTGCCCTGTGGAGTGGTTCAGTAAGTGTATTGTGGTGGGTAGCAACTGTGTGTTAATGTCAGGTAAATAACCCCCAAGAATGGTACTCAATGAAAATAGTACGGAAGATGGTATATTTTAGTAGGCCTATATAGATTGTATACAGACAAATAGCAAAAGAGAGTGGCTCACCTTTAGGATGATAGAGGCTTGCCATTGACTCCACGTGGGAGGGATCTCCAAGAAGAGATCTTTTCCTGGTGGTGGTCAGCCCTTAAAAGGGGTTTGGGAGAGGTGGAGCCAGGCTCCACCCCTTCCAATCACACAGGTGTATCACCTTCACCTGTGCCTCCTGTGGCTGACTCAGTGCTCACCTCAGGTGACCAATCAGTGGTTCAGGCCGTGATTCAACAGTTCCCATACAGTTTATTGTCATAGAGTTGTAGTGTTAGGCAGACTGAAATCATTGGTTGCTTGTTAATAAAAGGTAACCCTGTTGAAAGTACTGTGACAGTTATGTATTGTTGAATAGTTAAACATAGTCTCTGAAGGGAAAAGAAATGTAGATATGAATTTTTTTGACTTATAAAATAACAATGGTCTGAAAAAACCTCATGAGCACCAAGAAAACAGTGATATGACTCCTTATAGAATTACTGCTGTGATCATGAAAACGCTGGCATAGCTCAATTAAGAGATTTTTCTTTTCGTTGACTGCAAGATAGGGGGCATCTGCTGTGAGTTCTGCAGCACATCTGTGCTTCAAACAAATCGTGCATACATATCCATACTCAGTAAAATGGAACCACTGCCCGTGTCAGAAACACTTCTAAATTACTGAAAACATTTTCAAGATTTTGGTGTGTGTGGGCTTCAGTGGGGCATTTGGGTTTCCTTGGTTTGATCAATTGATCCTGATGTTTTCAGTCATGTCTGAGAGACAGAAAATGATGAGATAACACCACCACCAGTATTTCACTGACCTTGTTCTTGTTCAAACTGCAAGTCACAGCCATCTCAGCATTTGTACTTGTAATTGGATTGAAATACTGAACTGCTAATTGGATTGAAATATCAGGACACATGGTTCATGTAAAAGTATCATTGCCAAAACAAAATATTGCTTATGCAAAATGAAAAGTGTTTTCAAAAATGTTAGATTTGGAAACATCTATAAACCAACTGATTTTTTTTTATGTTGTATTTTCAAAACTACATGCAAATTATCAATCACTTAGAGCTGAGGCGGGTCTGTATTCTTCTCTGCAAAAGAGCTGAGTCAGAAAAACAAAAAATGTTGGATGGTCTCCTATCTCTCGTGCCTATGGAGAATTTTCTGTGAGCCAGTCAGATGCCAAGGCCACAGAGAAATCCTGGTTCCTCAGCAGCTCACTGCAGTGTATGAGCACCTGGGACCAGGTGAACTTCGGCACGAACTGCTGTCTGTTACAGACTTGGGTTGGAAGGGACCTCAAAGCCCATCCAGTTCCAAACTCCCTGCTGTGTGCTGGCTGCCCTCCCCAGCTCAGGCTGCCCAGGGCCCCATCCAGCCTGGTCCTGAGCACCCCTGGGGATGGGGCGCCCACACTTCTGTGGGTAGCAATGGCAGGGCCCCACCACTCTCTTGAGTAAAGAATTCCCTGCCTTCATAGAAACCTTCCTTTTAGTGCTCATGAGTATGAGGCGTGGTTTGATCAGTTCGTCATGTCGGAATCTGAAGAGTGAGATTTAAGCAAGACCTTTTTTTAAAAAAAAATATATATATTTACTGTATGTGCAATTATTCAGAGTACTGTTCTAAAAGGCTTGTTTTTTTTTCCCAATTTGTTCATTTTAGCCTATCTTGGAATCAGGAGCCATAGAACTTCTATGTAGTTTAACACAAAGTGAAAATCTTGCCTTGCGAGTGAACGGCATTTGGGCTTTAATGGTGAGTAAAATATGGGTGGACTACTGCTTGCAATTGCACTTCTTAAGCAGTTTTTTAATGTGACTTAAAGAACTTGTGAGTTGTTACTGAAAATAACAATAAGTGAAATCTGTTTTTTCATTCTGTCCATTTGAAGAAAGAAAGCCTGGAACACTTGTGCAGTTAGAGATAAATAAAAACCCTTTAATTCCCATACCAGTCTGGTTGTTGGATCATTGAGGCAAATATTTGAGCAGTGTCAATAGGTGATGGGGACCAAATAAAAGCGGGTAACAGCCAGGTCTGAAAAATCAGCCATAAAACTGTGTGGATATTAATTTACTGCATAACTATAAATTCATTCTTATGGGGAATTTATAGTTCTTAATAAATCATAACAATTTCAGGATTAATTTAGCAAGGATATATATATATGCATGCAGGTAATAGCCTACTAAAAATAAAAACTCAAGCTTAAAGTTCAAAAAAAAATCTTTTTCAGAATGTGGCATTTCAAGCTGAACAGAAGATCAAATCAGACATCTTACGAGGTCTGAGCACAGAGCAGTTATTCCAGTTACTTTCTGATTCCGATGTAAATGTTCTGATGAAAACTTTGGGACTGCTCAGGAATCTTCTGTCTACTCGCCCAGTAAGTAGAGCTGCAAACAGACCTCCTTCTGATCAAACGTGCAGACAGTACAAACTAATTATTACTTTTTTTTTGACAAAACAAAGGTTTTGACTGAGAATGCATAATGTTTTTGTGTTTGATTTCTGTTTGACACATTGCTAAAACAGAGGACTCTGCTTTGCATTTATCCAAGTATCTGTAAGCTAAAGTTCAAACCAGCATCAGAAAGAATTGGAAGGAATTCTGTATGTCCATTGAAACTTGGTAGCTGTTGTCAATTGCGGAGCTAGACAGTTGTATTTAAGCATCAATTCCATTACATTTAGCTTCCCACAATATTTTCCTAACAATCTTTCAGTGAAACTTCTCCAGAACAGCAGTGGGAGAGTTGCACTTGTGAGTCTATGTGTAGAGAGGAGCTTTGTATTAAGGATACCTTAAGTTTCTTCTTTCTTGACACCTGAAATATTTCTATTCTTACCCAACTATATTGTGAGTACAGACTTACTGAATTTGACTCTGGGACTGTGCACTTAAGGAAAAAAAAAAAACAAAAAAAAGCACATGCTCATTTTACACACTGAAATAAAATGGTTTGAAAATGTAAGCCCCGTGAATTGTTTTTGTCAGGGAGAAAGAGATATTGGTGGAGGAAAAGAAAGGGGTAGTCCCCTGTGAAGAATGGAGGCAAAACATGCAGCAAACGTTTGGCAAGCCAGCATTTTTGTGGGGAAAGAAATACCACAGAGCCTCTACTGTGCATTTATCACATATTGTGTTTGTACTATAAAAAGGTCACTGCAGAGTGTCTTCTGATATTTGTACCCACTGAATCTCAATAAGCTTCATAGAGAATTTGCATTCTCTTAATGTGAAAATTTTCATGTGAGAAGAGCACCTGCCATTCATTAAATTCACCCTGAGCTCTGACAGCAAAGTCTCATTATTTTCCTGTGCTATTTGCCTGGTACTGTCCCAGCTTCACCTACTGTCTGTAGCACTTTAGAGCCAGAATGAACCGTTCTTATTCCGTACCCAAAACTCACTCCAGATTAACTCATCCGGCAGCTTTTGAATCAAGTTTCAGTGCTAGCAATTTTAAGAAGTACTGCAAGAATCTCTATCATTAAGGGATTCCAGCTCAAGAAATTGCAGTGTGTGCTGTGCACCTTTTATCTCTGATGGCTGTCAACTGTCACTCCTGAGTTTTGCTATCAGTGCATCCAGGAGATTTAGTTTCACATTTTTTCTGTTACTCATGACCACTTATATTCTTGTACAGGTGTTTATAGTCCTTAATTATATGACCTTGTTATCTGTAAGTCTCTAACCTAAGACAGTTTTCCTAGATATAAGTAATTTATGCATCTTTTCTTTCTGAATCCTTTAGGGTTTTTTTTAATGAGGATATCAAACCTGGTTGCAGTGTTCCATTAGGTGTAGCAAAAGTTCCAGGTGAAAAAAAAAATCACACCTCTTTAGACCTCTTTGATGTCCTTCTGTTATCAGAGGAGAAGAGGTGGTTCTTTGTAACTGCAGCACGATACTGAGAGCTTGCATCCAGCAGGATTTAGTCTTCAGACTGTGGCCAAATAGGAAACCAGGGTGTTTTTTTTTTCTGCTGGTTTCAGTGAAATCAAAACCAAGGTTTGTATCATGCTGTCTCATACAAGGCCAGGGTTCAAATGAAGAGGAATATTACCAAATGTTTCTGCTGGTTTGGGTTTTGGGAGACCTTGCTATGAGCTAGGAACTTAGTGCCATGTTACTACTTTTTACTTGAAGTAATTCATGCAGGAATGCCACCTCTGTGTCTGGAAAATTACTCTTAACTATATTTCTTTGTTTTGGCAGCACATAGACCATATAATGAGCACTCATGGGAAGCAAATCATGCAAGCAGTGACCCTCATTTTGGAAGGGGAGCACAACATAGAAGTCAAAGAGCAGGTATCCTTTTTTTTTTTGTTTCAAGTTATTGTGACAGAATACAATTTAATTAACCTAAAATGCTTCCTGTTCTCATTGTGTTATTTTTCTTGAGGATTATGATGTGCTGTGGCTATTTTACTGAGACCTGTCCACTTAATAACGTTAGTACCTACAAGAACATTCCTCTTCACTGAGTTATTACAGATGCCTTTGAATTGAATTCAGAATGCTTTTTAGATTTTACAAGTAGGAGAACTCCATACATGAGAGCAAAAGATTTAAATCTAAGGCAGTGGCATGGCAGAAAGGGGACATGGGAAGAGAAAGAAGCCGGTGTTTCTTGCTGGGAAAAGTGTCGTGGTTATTTGCTCCTGTAGCAGCTGTTGAAACAGACAGATATAAAGAATAGTGTCTTTGCCTGCTTTGCTGGCAGTAGAACATGCTCTGCTAGGAGTTGTGGCATCTCAGCTGTTCCTGAGGGCTGTGAGAACCAGCAGTGATCACAGCAGAGGAGACAGCAGCAGGGAGAAGAGAATGCTGGTGTAGCCCCAGATAAGATCAGGAGGGGCATGCTCTGAAAAATTGCAGCTAGAAGAATAAAAATTTACACAAGTAAAGGGAAATTGAGAGAGTGTCCAACAGGGAAAAGCATCTGTGGTTGTAGAACAGCATAAGGGTGCCAGCTTAAAGGGGTACTTGCTGTGAGGCTGCCACAGCAAAAGTAAGAGGAATTTGGCTAATTAACATCTACAAGAGATAAGGCAGAAGCAGGGCTCTCTGTAACAGTCTTCCTCATACAGGACATGTGGTGGTGAGTAATGGGGGCATTGAGAAGCTGTGGGAGATTGCAGAGGATTCCTTTGGCTTAGAATGGATATTGGTTGTGAGCAGCATGGCAAATGTCTTTAATTGCTAAATCCAGAGTGATCTAAATCTCTGCTCAATGCAGAGTGGGCTGAAGGTAAAGAGGTCTTTTGTGACCATTTAAAGTGCAGAATTAAAAGGATACCAACCCATGCACACACACAAAAAGTGTAGCAAGTTTAGTGAAACCGTGGTTGTGAAACAGCTGAGGGTTAAGCAGTTGTTTCTTTCTGAACAGTTTTTCATAACGCTCTATTAAGTGAAGTGGCCTTTATTGCAATAGAGGATGATGTTGCTTGCCAAGCCTCTGAGGATTACTTTGGAGGAGAAAGTGCACCTCTTGGAAGAAGGCTGCTGCACTAGAGCAGAATGCAGGCCTTAGGTTTTGGGGCCTTAGTGTGCAGAGCACCTCACTTAGCCCTGCGATGGCATGAGCAGCGTTTTTGTTTCAGAACTCTTACACACAGCAGCGCTCACAAGAGTGCGTATTTCTGGTAGGATGGTGCTTCTCACTGACTGCCTTGTTAGTGTGTCATCAGCAGCTTTGGGAAGTAATAGATGTCTGCAACTGCTAACGTGAATGCAGCTTACACTAAGGCATCACACGTGTTTTGCTCATTCTCCAGAGCCCCGCTGCAGTCACATGTACAGAAAACACAGCCGAGTTCTTACACAGCTCTGAGGGGAAGAGTTTGCAGGCTGTGCTTCCTGAGCACCAGGAAAGCTGCCTTAACAGGTCTTAATGCCTTGTGCATGTAGTGCAGATGTGGACTTTGTAGCTTCGAGGTTATTTTGTAAGATGGCTTTTCTAATTTGCAAGATATAAACAGGTGCATTAGTAGTTTACTCGAGTTTCCTCTGCAGATAAGATGTGTGATTAGAATTTGTGGAAAGAATACATTTTTCTGAGGGATCAGCAGACAGATTTGTTTTTCCTGACCTGAAGAACTACGCGGATGTTTTCTTTCTTTGTTGCTGATACAGAATAGACTCCTTGACTTTCCATCCAATAACATACTGTGTATTTCCATAAGAGACTTAAATTTTACTGAAATGAATTAATGGAAGTTGCTTGATATTTTAGAACACCAAAAGCTGTTTTTTTGGAAGTACTGTTCAGCCTCAGTTGTTACCACTTTGGCACTGGTGAAATGTAAGCAAGCTGGAAATTCCAGATTAAAGATATTAAAACTAATTAAAAGAATTGTTTGTTACAAGTTCAAAGCTGTCAAGAAAGCTGTATAAATCATGGGATGTGATCTGCAGCCAATTATCTTAACAGTTTTTCTCTCTTTCAGACGTTATGTATACTTGCCAATATAGCAGATGGAACAACAGCAAAAGAGCTGATTATGACCAATGATGATATTCTGCAGAAAATCAAATACTATATGGTATGGGGGAATTTCTCTTCAGTGTTCTATTTTGATCTTTTGCCAGAATTAAAGATGACACTTAAGCATTTATTCATGTAAATAGTTAGTCACTGTCACACACTTAGCTCTTGTCTACCCAGTTATGTTCAAGACATCATGCTGTGCAGCTCTATGTGGCAGATTAAAATGAAGATCCAGTGTTATTTTCCATAATAATGTTTTGCTAACTTAAGCAATACCTTTAACAATTCTACTTGGAAAATGTGTAATGATCTTGAAAAAGGGGTATCCTGTAGATCTCTTATTAAGTATTCAAGAGGAACTGACTAACAGCTACTGAAGCATCTTGTGGTGTTATCTTTGAGACAAGTTATAGATACAGAATTTGTCCCAACTTCTTCTACCTCATTTGTTACAGGATGAATGCCAAAAATGTAAGTGTGAGAAATTCTCAATCTCTTCTTCTAAATTTGAATACTATTTTTTCTGTGTTTAGAGTCATTCAAATGCTAAACTTCAGCTTGCTGCCATGTTCTGTATATCTAATCTCATATGGAATGAAGAAGAAGGTAAGAAAACCTCATTATTAATGCATAGACAAGTTACTACCCTGATCAAAAGGCTAGTGTTATATACTAGTGATTATTTGCAGTGTGCAGTGCAGTGGAATCCAAAGCATAAAGGGAGACATCATTATAGGTATAATATGGGGGAAGTGAGTGTGCTCGGGACATAGAAGAAAATGTAGAGAGCTGTTCTGAGGCAGAAAGGGAGGAGGATGATGTCAATAAAGAGAGGCTGATGAGTGTCACATGGATTCCACCTGCAGTATTTCTGCAAAATGTGAAAACAGTTGGAATGAAAGAATCTTAGCAAGGGGATACTAGAAAATCATCACTGGGGAGGATAGATGGCAATGGATTAGAAAAAGGCCTTGTTGGAAAGATGTTTTTCCCAGCCTTTAATGAGTTGGGCAGTGGGAGTCTGAAACCAGTAGAAGGACTTGTGGGTGGAACTGGGAGGAATGGGGAAAAAGAGTTGTAACCTTTGGCTGTAGTGGAAGGTAAATGGGAGGGAACTGAACAGTGCTGCACCACAGAACAGAAGGTGGTTTTGTTACGAGGGATGGAGAGGGCAAATTGAAGCAGCAGTGCATAGCTGGAAGGAATGGCAGGAGAAGGGTGGATGGGAGGTGGTGTGCTTTGAGGGGTGGTGGGGCTGGGAGGAGGACTTTATTAGGTGAGTGATTTACAGTTCTTCAGGTTGACCATGCTGCTTTCTAATGAAGAAATTGGTGCTGTTAGACTGTTTTTTCTTTCTACTATGGAACCTGTTCCACCTCTCTCAGATCATAGAATTTTACTCAGCAGTGACAGTTATGCTCCAAATGGTTTTCTGCTCACAGTGCTACGGCTTAGAATTAAAAATACACCTCCAGTTAAATGTTCTCTGTGTTCACATCTGAAAGATGAGATTAAAGAAGCTTGACTTCAATTGCTTGCATTAAGATAAAATGTGTTTGGGATTTTTCCTTTGAATATTTTTTTTTCTTTAAACACATGCTTGCTAAAATACAAAAAAAAAGAAACCAGAGCTGTTTCAAAGTTACCACAGCTGAGGGAGTTTTCCATGGCTGTGTTTTAGCTGAACTGTGCTCCATACCCCTCTCCTTAAGCTATTTTCTGCTGTCTGTTCTGCACACATTTATTTTCAGTGGTGTTTCTAAGGATGGAATTTATTGCTGTAGGTTCACAAGAACGCCAAGATAAACTACGAGACATGGGAATAGTAGATATTCTACATAAATTGAGTCAGTCGTCGGATCCAAATCTGTGTGACAAGTGAGTATAAATAACAATAAAATCCAGAAACAAGATTACAGGGGAATCTTTGCTATTATTACATGGTCTTCTTCTGGGATGCTGAGTTGGCTTGGGTCTTGGAAAGGACTGTCAGGGTCATGATAGCATGTGTGGGAGGTGTGGGCTCAAAGGAAAAGCAAAACTTTTCAATTCAGGTCCCAATAGTTATCACTATAATAGCTGAAATATTGATGAAATTGTAAGCATAGGCTCTTGGGAGTTATTGGTAACAAAAATGTTGTGCAGTGTTTGATCATATGAACTGTCCTGTTTGGACTGCTGCTTTTTGCCCTCTCACCTCACTGTGTGGTATTAGTAGGGGCAGTTTTCCTGGCAGGAATAATGTGCTCCTTGTACCTGCTGAGTTACAGATATGTGACAGCTTCACTTCTCAGCTATAATCGCTGCTTTTCTCCGTACATCTGTGGTACAGAAAAAATAATTGCTTTTCACCAAACCAAGACGGATTTCTTTGTTTAAAAATTCTGGGTTCAGTATACATCTTAATCCCCAGCATACCTGGCAGTTGCTTAGGTTATGCTGAACGTCTAATGTACGTGACTAGATTGTCTTATTCTCAGGTGCAGGGTGGATCCTTGAATTGTTACAGCCTGTGCAGCATTTCTGCACCAAAAGCTAGATAATTCCAAACTGAAAGAAGCAGCTATTCAGTCTTGTATCACCTCAGTATTTATCTCCCCTATCTTGCTGATGTAATGCGCAGTTTTGTTCATGCAGTTGTTGATGATAAAGCCAAAGCCCAGCAATTAACAGCTTGTTTTTCTCTTACAGGGCGAAGACAGCACTCCAACAGTATCTTGCATGATCAAAGGCTAACTGAAAACATGGACACCCCTCATGTCTACTTAAGGAACAGCAGGAAATACTCCTGACTCCTTATATTTGCACAAGTCACCTTGGGCTGCATTTTTCTTAGGTGCAGGGAGCTGCTTTGCAGAAACAGTTTAAATGATCAGGTCTCCAGTGCACTTGAGAATTTTTTTGAGGTAGTTTCTTTACTCAGAGGACTCTTGGGGGGTTGTTTTGGTTTGTTTGTTTGTTTTTTTTCCTGAGCTACCTGGACTTTGGAATAGAACAATCAGTCATCATTTTCCTTTTGGGCCTACAATTTTCTGCTTTTGCTGCAGCCTGTGTGTGTGTGGATGTGTGTGGGTGCATTTGAATGTGTGTGTGTGCTTGGATGGATGTGTGTTGGGTGTGATACCTCAATTTTGTTTTTCCTTTTTTTGTGTGAAAATCTTTTTCTACAGGTTTTCAAGGGTTAACCATTGTTTGCTGTACGAATACTTCAATGAATTATATACAGTTTGAATGAAATGTTATTTAAAAAACAAAAACAAAAACTGTTGTATCCCATAAAGTTTATTTTGAATTTTGAACAGATGAATGTTTTTAAGTAAAATATATGCATTTCTGAACTCCAGCTTAACTTACATTATACTTCCTTTTTAAGGAGGAAAATAGGGGGAGACAGTATGTCCCAAATTCTAAGCAGCACATTCTGTACTGACGAGAACCAAGAGTTAGCACTGTACTGCCATACAGGGTCACTTGGTCCTGATGAAATACTGAAATCAGTGGAGTGGGTCAGCGGGATTTTTTTTTTATGTCCTCATGCTTTGGAGTTAGCATGACTACTGACTTTTCTGGGAAGTAGCTGCAGTATAAGCAGGTATAAGCTCTTGCTGTAGAAGCCAAGAATTTTCTCAGATAGTTGCTGAAGGATTAGTTGATTTCACTAATGATATGTATTTGCTGATGCCTAATATCAGCAGAGAGAGCAGAGTGTTGGCAAAGCTATGCTTTCAGGAGACCAGAAGGACCTGGCAAGCAGTGATTAAGGGATTGCTTTTGTTTTGCATCCTTCACCTTCAGACATAGTTAAACAACATACAAATTATTTCCATCAACGGGTGCATAAAGCTGGGGAAGGGATGGATTTTTTTTGTTATTTTTGCTCAGTCACATTGCTATAGATTTTGTGTATATATACAGATATACACACATGCATGGATTTGCATACCTGGGTGATAAGTGATGGGATTTTACTATATTCAGAAGCCTAAATTGTCTGTAAGTTCCTGAAACGGTGCCTGTAAGTGTGGATAAAATTTGTGGGTACAAATGAAGACTGTGTGTAAGGTTAGGCTGGAATGCAAGACCCCCCAGTGGCTTGAGGAGTCAAATATGCATTGGAGCAAATGGGAGCAGCAAGGAGCTCTCCTTGATGCAGTTCAGGGTTCTTGCTTTCTTCCCGTGTCTACTTTCTAATTTCAGTTTAGGCCATAGTTTCAATAGTCAGTATCTCCAAACACTATTTACATAGCACTAACAGGCATGCTAAAGGTTGCAGCCTATGTCTTAAACCAAATCTTTCATATGTTACACTGAGCTTTAGGAAGGCTGCTGCGAGAAGAGAGGTCTGTAACTTTGCTAACCAATTTTGATAAGTATCTTAATCTTTAATTTCTAATCAGAAGGTCAGATTGTGGTAGCCTTACTTTTTTCAGAGGTCACTGCTCGTGTCAGAAAATGTGACCACGGTTTGGCCTGAAATTGGAATGTGCTGTGTATCAGATAACTGTTATCACTTGGTTGCAGAGGAGAATATATACATTTAATGTAATTTCTTCCGCTCTTGAAAGACAAATAAAAGTGAGCACCTGACACTTTCTCCCCAGGCATTGCAGTAGGCGACTGGCAGGTTTTATGTCCTTCTGCAAGTTTTTTGTGATGGACCTCGAAGGCCGAACGAGAATGAAAGTGAAAATACGTGAGAAGTTGATAAGTACCAGTACCTCAGAAATGAAGTCTTATTTACAAAATCCCACCAGATATATTTTGGCTTGAACTGAGGAGAAGTCCTGAGGCAGGTATTGTGAATGTAAAACTCCACAGTGTGTATCTGGCTTCTAAGCTGGCACTCCTGCTATGTGCACAGAGGAACTCAAGTTCTTAAAGATCTCTTTCCCCCCACTCCTCCCCTGTATTCACTTTTCTAAAAACAAACCTGAGTTTGAATTCTATAAAACTTCGGTGCCTAAAAGTGTTCAGAAGAAAGGTGAGTAAGAACCTGTGTACATCTCTGGAGGTGGTTGGTTCCTAAAATCCTACCAGAGAAGGTAAAACAATGCTCAGACAATCTTGCTGCTGCATGAGAACAACTGATGTTTCCCACAGGCGTTGGCAGGGCAAACTGTTGGATGAGAACATTTTTACATTCAGTTAAGCTTTGTGAATAATTTTTGATGTTGCTATAGGTATGTACAAAGAGAAGAAAATGAATAGTGTAAATAAAAAGAACTTTACCAGAATATGTAGGTTTTTCTGAGCTTCATGGAACAGTCAGCACTTTGTGTGCCATCTCCTCCATGGCCCCACAGCCACTGCCTGAGACTGCCATGGGAACAAACGTGTTGGCCAGGCACTGCTGGCTTCATTTGGGTGGTGGCATCCCTTGAGCTAGTTTGCTGAACCAAAGCTAGCAGGGTTTGTCTGGGTGTGGTATAGATGATCAGATTTCTGCTGTCTTTGTGCCGTTTCTCATCCTGAAAACCAATCCTGCTCAATTTTGCTAAGTATATTTGCTCTTTATATCTGTTTGCAGGGTCTAGTGATGATAACCATTCTCTTGAAGGTTACTTGTGTGATCAGTTGTGGCCATAATCATTGAGATTTTACTGGAGGCTGATGTTTACAAAGAGAGCTGTTGGAGCACCCTGGGCTGCAGCGCTCACCCACACTGGTGCTGCAGGCTGGGAAGAGCCCCTGCTGATGTCACCTTGAACTTGCTGGTGGCAATGAGGGAGAGCAGCTGCTGTGCCAGAAGGTCTGAGCCAGGAGGCAGCCAGCTGGTGGATGGCCACTGTGTGCCACCTGGTTGAGGTGTGCACCTGGAGCCCAAGGAGCCCAGCACAGCAGTCAGGGTGAAGTGGGCATTGCCCCACGGAGTGTGGCACAGACCTGAATGTGAGCAGGCAGTGGGTGCTTGTTTCAAATGAAGTCTGTCTCTGTGCCCCGGGTCTGGGAGGGATGAGGAGCACGGAGAACACGCAGCCATGGGCAGAAGGCAGAGCTGGGTGGGTTGGCCAGGCAGAGGGATTCACAGGAGAGGGGGCCCGGCTTCCCAGGGCAGTGGGCTGGAGAAAAGCAGCGGGGAGGGCCGGGCTGCTGCTCCACCCAGTGCTGCCATAGCAGCATTAGTGAGCTGCCATAGCAGCGCTGGGGAGCTGCCAGCTGCTGCACGGGTATCTAAGCCTGGCCTGCTCCTTCTGCTGGCCTGGGAGTCTCACTGCTGTAATTTTGGCCCAGGTGCTGCAGCAGCACCTCGGGCTGGATCCTGGGCCCTGGGTAGAGGAGCAAAGACAGGTAAAAGCTCTCTCCGTGGTGCAGGTTGGCAGCAGTTGGAGTCAAGTAATAGAAGACGGCGGCTGGGCGTTGCACAGTGACCACGTTGCTGTGGAAGAATGGCTGCAAAGAGAAAGGAGGCAGTCCTTCAGGTCAGTGGGAGCCAGCCATGCTGGAGGGCCTCTCAGAACAACTTCTAAATGCACGGAGAATTGAAAGAATCAAGTTTTGTGTCTCAGGGTGCCTGCTGTCAGAGCCCTGCTGTGAGGTTCTAGTAGAGAAGCAGAGGGGAACCACAGCAAGGCAAATACAGCCCCAAGGTCAGTGCCAGGGGTGCAGTTTGCTCAGTTACCTGCTGGCACTGCTCTGCACTTTGGTTGCTTTCAAAGAACAAAATACAGGTGTTTTGCAGGAGGACTGCTCATATAAGAAGAGAAAGCTGATCAGTTTAAGCTAGGAATTACTTCTGCTGCTGCTTGTTGCACTGCATTCCTTTATGATGGCTTTGCACTTCTGGCAACCAGCTACACATCCAATTGGGACATCCTAGTTTAGGCCTGCACAGGGGTGACTGCGTGATGTGTTCTGCTTAAAGAAGAGCCATGTCCTAGCTGCTGCTGGGCACCCACATTCCCAAAGCACTTTGAACAGTGCTGGCACTGCTTTAACTGAGTCCATCAGTTGAACTCATTATTGCAAATTACAACCATCACAAATGAGTTGAACTCACTAACGTGCTGTGAAACACTCCCAGGGTGGTCCTAGCACTGCCAATTCCTGGAATAATTGCATTTCCTAACTGTGTAGATGTGCTCTGATAAATCAGGTGTGGGGTCATATGCTGAAAACAGAGACGTTAGAACAGAGGGAGATGTCAGAACAGCTCCCTGCTCTGAGCGAGGTGGGGTCCTGGAGAAGCTGCTCACCATGACCTCCAGTGGCACCTGAAAGTCTGCAAGAAGCTGCTTAATTGGCATGGGAATTTCCACTCTGAGTTCTTTACTTGGGAATTCTAGCAGTCCTTTAATGTGTGTTGGTGTTAATTACTGAATGATAGCATTCTTGCAGCTTACAATCTTCCAGAGTATACTTATATGTAGTTACAATTAGTGATACTGACTGAGAATGCTGGTAGGAATCCTTGTGGTTCAGTATCAGCACAGCAACACAGAAGTAATATTACCAACCCGAGTGATTCTTTGAAGTCGTTTCTTTAAAGAATCAAAAACTTCAGAACAGCATACTTAAATAACACCAGATTCTGCTGGCCCTGGGTTTCACCCTTTTTTGCTCCCCTGCAGGTCCAAGGACATCCTACACTCAGCATTTTTAGCACATTCCACTGGCATGGATAGTTTACGGAGTTATTGCTGACACTTGAGTAGCTTGTGCTGAGCCGTATTTTTATTATTTTACTTTGCAATAACACTCTTTGACAGCTATTCTTTGTTGGCCTTGCATGACCTGCGCTTACAGAAGTGGGCTGCTCAGCAAAGGAGGTTTGCTGAAATTACTGGGAATGGTGTGGTGTTCCAAAACCACTGTGGTGCTGCGTCCCACGTCAGTCACAGGGGTCACCCCATCCCTGCTTCGAGCAACGCTGCCTGGAGTGAGGGAGGGAAGAAACTCCTAACGTAGGAAGGGTGGGGGCTGTGAAGAACAAATGTGTCTATGGGGTACATAAATATGGGTTGGCCTGAATGCTGCTTTCACAGCTGCAGCTTTAGGTGATCCCCCAGCTGCAGCCTCTGGCCTTGCACATCAGACTTGGAAACCAGAGTGCTGTCATGATGCTAAGATTAGGACTGTGGCATGGTCCATCCGGACACATGGCACTGCCTGCTGGGGTCAGTCTGGTCTGCCCTAGCAGCCAGAGGAGACGGAAGTTTTTCCTGCAGTGCTCTGATAGTGCCTCTCTGGACAGATGTGTCTGTCCTAGAGGTAAGCACGCAGTGATGTGTCAGTGTGTTTACAGCTACCTGATGACTCCCTGTTGCTCTGACTGTCTTTACATTTTCACACAGATGAACATCAATAGCCAGGAGCTTTGGGAGGAAATGCTGCGTCTCGAAGGCCTTGTTGGTAAGGGCTTAGTCAACGCAGAGTGTGGGTTTGTTCTGTGTTACAAGCACTTTGGTCCTGTTAGGAATCAGTTTCTGCTGGTACAAATGTTTGGACGCCCTCTGTTTCTCTTGCCCTGAGTGGAAGTAAGGACTATTACATTATATGAGCAGAAGCTGTATTAGCTGGAGGTCAGCATCTGATGTGGAGCAGTTGTGATGGAATCACAGCACTGCTGGTGCAGGAGCCTCAAGTCCCCCACCCAGCCCCAGGTGTGGGGTGGGGTGGTCCTGGTGCAAGGAACAGCCCTGGCTCCCAGGGTGGGGGACAGAGGATGTGATACCCTCAGGGTCACAGCCATGTATGTTTATCTTTTAAAGACTCCATAACATTATTAGCTTGTTATTTTTTAATGCTATTTGACCCTTTAATCTATTAGTAGTTAGTTTCTACTGCAATTTAATCCTTCTGGTGCTTTGCAAGAGGAGCAACAAAGCTGCAGCTTGAGGGGCTCAGGAAATCTCCTTCCCCAGGAGGGTGGTGCCACAGAGATTACAAGAGAAGGACACTTCATTTCTGTGAGGATTACAGGTTTCTTGTGGCACTGATGGCCCTTATGCAGTCCCCTTCCAAAAGATCTCCCTGCAAAGCAGACAGGTGCACAAACCACCGTGTTGGTATGGGTCTGAAATGACATGTTCTGACCTTTTCATGCTTGCAGTTGTTGATGCATATCAAGCCTGGTGTGGTCCATGCAAAACAGTAGTGGATCTGTTCCGAAAAGTAAGGAACGAAGTCAGCAGTGACCTTCTGCACTTTGCTGTGGTAAGAACCCATTTGGCACTGCTTAAAAAATCCATATCCTGTCCCCTGAACTTGGCAGGCAACTGAAGGCTGAAGTCCTTCATCTTTCCAAATTCAGCCAGAACAGTTACGGTGCAGGAGTTCCGGCTTGTGTGAACGAGCCTGCTGGATGCAGGTTGGTTACATCAATAAGATGTCTTCTCCCAGAGACATCTGCAGCTTCATGAGTGTGGTACTGAGCTGAGGGACAGTCCCTGGCTCTGACCAGTGTCATTTCAGCCTGTAAGCCTGGCATTTTGCTGTATGTGAGGGGGTGAGTGCTGGCCAGCCTGAGCACAGGCTGTGTGCTGAGTGCATTCCTCTGAAGCAGAAATACTTTCCCATAAACACTTGTTTTATCTGATGTTCTTTTTAGGCTGAAGTTGATTCAATTGATGCTCTGGAAAAATACAGAGGAAAATGCGAGCCCATCTTTCTCTTCTATACAGTGAGTGTGATGTTTCTTCCAGTAGTTGCACAGCAATGGACACTACATACCAGTGGGAACAGCTGTCCTCTTGGAGAGCTGCACTACTGCAGGGCCTCGCTGCTGCCTCTGCTGCTTCCCTTCTTCCTCAGACTCATCAGGAGCAGTAAAGGAAGTTGTTCCAAAGTTTCCCTTTTGTTCTGGAGGAGCGGCTCTGCCTGTGGGGAGAGCCTGGCACATAATTTAATATCTCTATTGTTGATCTGGATGAGGGGCTTGAGTGCACCCGCAGTAAGTTTGTAGTTGGCACCAAGTTGGGGGGAAGTATTTATCTGCCTGGGGGGACCTGGACAAGGCAGATCACTGGGGTGAGGCCAGCTGTATGACTTTAAACAAGTGCTGCACCTTTGTCACAATAACCCTGCACAGTGCTCCACTGTGAGCAGGCTGAGTGCCTGGGAAGCTGTGTGGAGGAAAAGGACCTGGGGATGCTGGGTGACAGCTGAACATGAGCCAGCAGTGTGCACAGGTGGCCAAGAAAGCCAATGGCATCCATGGTTTGTGTCAGAAACAAGCACAAGCCAGCAGGAGCAGGAGGTGGTCGTCCCCTGTTCTCAGCCCTGGTGAGGCTGCACCTCAAGTGCCGTGTTCAGTTCTGAGCCCCTCACTTCAGGAAAGACACTGAGGCCCTGGAGTGCGTCCAGAGAAGGGTGGTGAAGCTGTGAGTGAGAGTTCTGGAGCACACGTCTCGTGGGGAGCAGCTGGAGGAACGGGGATGGGTCAGTCTAGAGAAAAGGAGGTTCAGGGGAGACCGTATCACTCCCTGCATGCATGATGTGCTGCTCTGGTGATTTCCAGAGCCCGGGGAGCTGTGCTCACTGGCAGACGTGCTTTTCACCCCTTTTCAGAGAGGGGAACTGGCAGCTGTTGTAAGAGGAGCAAATGCCCCATTGCTGCAGAAGACCATTCTGAAACAGCTGGCGGTGGGAAGGAAGGTTTCGGAGCACGGAGGAGAGCGTTTGGCGGTAATCAGGCTTTGAATCCTTTTTGTTAGGGGGAAGGCTCAGCTCTCCAGTGTCAGCAAGGCACTGAAGCAGGGTTACTTCCAGCCAGAGCCCTGCTGGTTTTCCTGTGCTGAGCCTGAAGGCTGGCTGATGTGCCCCGTGTCACAGGGCTATGCAGCCCACCTGGATGGAGGGAGGAAGCTGAAAGGGTGGTTGTTTCCAAAACCTCTGTCCTCTTGGGAATAGGAGAAGCAATACATCACCCAGCTCCGCGGGATGGGGGAGGAACTCCGCTGTGTTTCCTCCTGCGGCGCTCACGCACCCTTAGCATTAGTTATTCCTGTAGGCCGCCTTAGCTTTACACTGCATAATCTAACAGCTCTTCTCGGGCTGTAGGGGCGGGCACTTCCTTGCGCTGTGCTGAGCCGCAGCCGGCACAGGGCTGTCACCGTGCAGTCACTGCGCCTGGCAGCAGCTGTCCTGCAGCGGCTGTGCTGGGAACAGAGCTGCAGAGGAAACGCAGCCTTTGTTATGAGCTGTCTGCGCTCGGAACAACCACCGCATCCCCCGCTTCTCATATACCGCAGTGACTCTCACTCGTAACACTCCACGTCACTGATGATTTCTTTCCCTCCTCCCACAGGCTCACGTCCTCTCCGCTCCCGAGCCCGGTTCCGCAGCCGCAGCCCCGGAGCAGCCGCGCACTTCCCAATAAACCGTGCCTCCGCCCCTCTGTTTACCGCCGCGCCGCGGCCCCTTTAACGCCGGCTCGGGGCGGGCGGTGGGGCGGGCTGCGCATGCGCGGCGTGAGGGGCTGCTTTGGACGCGGGTTCGAGTCCCGGCGCCGCCGGCCTGCTCGCCCCGCCGCGATCCGCAGCCCGAGCATGGACGCGGCGCCGGAGGAGCGCTCCGCGGGAGCGGGGGCTGATGCGGACGGGCCGCCCTTCCCGGAGCCGTCCGTTCCCCGCCTGAGCGCGGCGGAGCTCGACCGCGAGCTGGACTCCCGCAGCGAGCTGGTGCGTCGCCATTTCCGCTGCCCGTCTCGCCCCGCGTCCGCTCCGCGCTTCGCGGGATGGGGGGGAAGCGTGCCCTCCTCGCGTCTCGGCCCGAGGTCCGCGCGGGGGCGGGGGCGGGTGGGTCCTGGCCGCTCTTCTCGGGGTTAATTAGCGGAGGCCCCTGACCCCGCCGTGTGGTTTCTGATGTCCAGATCGACGACAAAGAGTTCGACATCCCTCAAGTCGATACCCCGCCGACGCTGGAGAGCATCCTGAACGAGGTGAGCGGCGTGGCTGCGCCGCTGTCCTGAGGCTGCAGAAGGGCTCCCGGGGGTGCTCAGGAGCTCGTTTTCTTCTTTCTGGGATCCCCGTGGCATCCTGGTACTGACACAGCACGCATCGCGTCGGGTGATTGCACAGCTCCGCTCCTGTTGTCTGTCCCACGCCTTTGGCCCTGTGTAACCACACAGAGGAGCTCGGAGCGGATGGCTCTTTCAAAAGCTGCATTGAAGGTACAGGTGTGGGGTGTCCAGGCACTCACAGAGAGCCTGGGAAGTGCAGCTTATCTCAGTGCATACGGGATAGGAACAGCTAGCAGAGTGTTGTGTGTCTGAGCCCATCGGTGTACCTTGCTCTGAAAAAAGGCACGCAGTGTGCAGTGCTGCTCGCTGTGAGACAAACAAGGAGCACCTGCTCTCTTCTCTGTGTGTCAGCACTCAGTGCAGTGTTGTGTTCACATGTCCTGGCCCTGCGCTTCAGGGACAGCGTGAACTGTACTGAAGTTAGAAGGCAGTCGTGTAAAATAATACAGAAAGAATTCTAGGTGAAGCCTGAGGAGTGAGGGATCACCACATCAGGGCATGCAGAGCATAGTTAGCTCTCCTGTTGGCAGCACTCTCTCACTGAAGCTCCCGTGCTATCCATCCCACTTCTGTGACCACTGAGGGTTCTGAAGACTGGTTCTTCCATGCTATCTGCATGTATAGTATAGTACAGATCAGTAAAATAATAGTTCTGTTCTAATAAAATATTATCTTATTGTGTTCTGATTCTCATTTTTTTTTTCTGCTTGCTCGATGCTATTTTGCTAACGTTTCAGTTGGGGTGTTGTGTGTTTGGGGCGTTTACCAAGTGTGGTGGTTCTCTTCCTTCAGACTGATGATGAAGAAGAATCTTTTGTTTTGGAAGATCCCTTCCTCTTGAACATTGATAACACGGACACACACTCCTATGACACATCTTCTGTAGCAAGCTCCGACAGCGGGGACAGGACACACCTGAAAAGGTACTGTGAGTCTGATACCCTGGGAGGTTAAATCAATTTTAAAAAATCTCTTTTTGGGTGGGTAGAAGTGCAATCCAACACTAAGAGTAACTGAAACCTCCTAAATCAGCCTTCTGCTGCCCCCATATCACCTCAAGCATTTTTGTGAGCACATGGTTTGCCTGTTCCCTGGATGGGACCCCTTCTTGCACATGTAGGTTTTGTGTCTTGATTTTATGCCCCATGGGGACTCTGCAGGACCGTGGCGAAGCTGCTTTTGGCAGAACAGTGTTATTCCTGCAAAACCACGGAGGCAAAGGTGGAATTTGTTTCTATGCTGAGGGTTACCTCATTAGAGGAAGTGTGTTTGATGGGACTGTGGTACTAAAATTTCTCTGGGTTTTGATGACATCTTTAAAACACTGCACCGTGGTGACTTTAAGCAGCTGGGGGTGGTTTGAGAAGGCAAGCAAGCTGCCTTCACTCCTGTAAATGGAATGTTAACCTTGACATCTCAAAGCAGCCTGGAATGTGATCGTTAGCTGTAATCCTGCTGACTTACTTCATTAATTACTCAGATGGTGGCTTCATCCTACACCCTGAGCCACTCCCACGGCCTTCAAATGTGCCATGGGGGGTTGGCCTCTGGTTCCTGTTACACTGTGATTGCTACCTGAGCAATTGCATTGACTACAAACACTGTTACATGTGGCAGCTTATGGTGGCATATGGTGGTGTACTGAGTCACTGTCCTTTTGTTTTCAGATAAAATGATTTGTATTGAGTGAAATATAACCTGAAAGGACTTAAATGTTTTCCAGCACAAAGGAGGCAGAAAAAACAGGAATCATTTTTGTTGTGTTTGAAGCTGCTCACCATGTTTATGGGTCCTCAGCCACTCTATAAGCTATTAAGCATGTTTCATCAGCCTACCTACTTGTTTCTTTGTCTCTGGAAAGATAAGAACCACATTTTTCCTGGGAATTTTCCCCTTCCTCTGTGTGTTACAGTATACCAGAGTTCTTCAGAAGTTACTTTTCCCTGTACGCTGCTTACCTTTAAAAACATTTTCTCCATGAACAGCAACTTTTCCCTTTCATAGAAAGCCAGCTGTTTGAATTCAGCGTTACACTTGAAGCATACATCTGGTTCTCAGGGGTGTCTGTTGCCTTTTTCAGTTGTGAGTTTCCTGCAGCTGCTCATCTTTAGAGGTTGAAGCTTCCTGACTCACTAAAGCTGGATGGAGGGCGAAAGTGTTTCTCTCAGGTTGTATTAATAAATGCTGTCGGCTACAGAGAGATGCTTGAAACTGAAAATTGGTTTGAAGGACTTTTCACTTCTGTAGGAGATGAGTTTAAACAAATTTATATACAGGCACAGTGGTACATTGTAGATCTTGCTGGTGATTTCATGTCTATTGATCCTGGACAGGTGTGCTTCAGCAGTAAGAATGGAAACTGCATGGTTATGTGTGCATGCAGAATTTGCGTGCTGGTTTAGCTGTGTGCTACCATGCCAAACTCTGCTTCAGTGTGTTTGGATTCTTTCTTATTTCCTTAGGAAGAAAAAACTCCCGGATTCTCTGTCCCTGCACGGATCAGTTATAAGACTGTCACTTCTGAAAGGAATTTCTGCACAAATTGTATCTGCAGCAGTAAGTGTCTTTTTCTCCTGGTGACATCTATTAGGTAAAATTTCAGCTTGTTCTGGTGTGGAGGGTTGTGGGTCATCTCCCTCCTCACAGTATTGATAGTAACGTGTTTAGTACATGAGCTGGTACTAGTAATCTCTAACTAGAAGTGAATTGCTTATTGGCTGACTTTCTGCAGCAGCCATGTGGTAAGTCCTCTTTAACACTGGTTTATGTTGCCCGATGTCAAGAAAGCTGACTGGAAATGTTAACACAAAATGATATCTGTGCTACTGTTGCTTAAAGGTGCCCGAAACAGGTTTGCTTAATGCCTGCAGCAGGCACAGACCACACTGATCCCAGGCCAGCTCACTTCTTTGTCTGTGACTGCAGCTCAGTCTGCCTTGAGTTTGTGCCATTGGGAAAGGAACTGTCAGGATGACAGGATATTCTGCTTCCTCTCCATTTCTGTGCTCTTTCTGTCTGTTCTGGGTATTCCTAGCGAGCAGTTCCCTCTGCGCTTTCTGCCCTGGTGGGACTTGTTAAAACACACTTTGTGTTGACTCTGTGTGCTGTATTATTAGAGACGTGAATAGAGCAGGGAATTCTGCCTCACACTCATAACTTGTCCTGTTTTCCTAGGACAAAGTGGATGCTGGTTTGCCTACTGCAATTGTAAGTATGCAGTTTTCAAGTACTGTGTAGTTATTCTTTGTATGCGTTTGGTAAACTTTAAGCAGTAATTTAATACAGCTGATAAATGGATCTCAATGTTCTTATCCTTGCTAAGAATTCTCACATCTGAGGGGTAGGAGAAGCAGCATGAGAAGGCTGGCTTCTGGGAGCGGAGTCCAGCCTTTCCTAACTGTCCCAGCTCTGATCAAGCCACCTTTTTTTCACATCATCACCAGGAGCTGTTAGTTGAGCACCCAGCCACTCCCCATCGTGTTCATCTGTTGGACACCTAGAAGTTTCCTACCTATCTCTTCTTTACCAACCACTGCTTTGACTCCTAACAGTGCTTTAAAGACACTTAAACTGAAGTGCTCATCGTGCAAGGAGTTCAAAGTTTCTATGGCTCTGCTATAACTCAAATGTGATCTTAAAGTTTTGCATGAAACTGAAAGACGTATTGAACTTTTTCGTGTCAGGCATGCTAATTAAAGTATGTCAGAAGCTGTGTGTAATTAAAGACACATGTTAAGGAGATGACAACAGCAAATATTGCTGCCCGTGCAAAATTAGTTTTAATGCTTTATGAAGAAAACAAAGTCATTTGGTCACTTTGGCTGTGGTAGCAGCAATACATAAGAAATGATACTTTTTGGTTAAAGAGAAAAAGGATAAAATACATCTAGGTGGGAGGGGGACATAGAAAGGTTGGAAGGGTGTGAGGCTGAGGTGCATGAGGATAAAAAATTGTCCCTTGGTTGCATTTCTCACGTGTGAAATGTCTGTCGCTCATATATTAAAAAGTTACATCTATCATGTCCTTAAAACTTTCCCTCTGGTTAAGCTCTGTGTGGTGTTAGAGGCAGTGGATTTGTGAACAGCACTTCTCAGCCGTTGGTCTCTCTCTGTGGCTTTTTCAGGCAGCATCAAATCTGATCGCAGTGGGGACCTCTCATGGGTTAGCACTGATTTTTGGTAAGTGAAGAGTAAAAAGCTCTGAGGTTTTTGCACTGTAACGATCTTTAAAAACAACAGAAAGAAACCCAACAAAGCAGACTATAGAAGCAATCCCCAAAGCAGCTGAAATCAGAACTAGAGCTGGGTTTCTTTTAGTATATCCTGTGCTAAGTACAGTTTTATTTCAGTGTAGAAGTAAGGCACACGTAATATTTAATTTGTCCTTATTTGTATAGTTCTTCTATTTTGCTGGAGATTGGCACATTGATAACAAGAAATTTGTCTCCTTGACAATTGTATAAAGAACCTTTTCTGTGTTTATGTATAAATTTACTCTGTTTTGATATGGAAGAAACCAGAATCATCATACAGCAATCTTGCAACCTGTCAATCTTTTCCCTTCTGACACAGTAGCTGCCAGGAGTAGAAAAACTAAAATGTATTCCTTGAGAAGGGAAACTTCTAACCCCTGGCTACCTGCAGGCTTGCCTCCTGGGCTTCTCCTTCCCTGACCTTCCCCTGCACCTGTCACCTCTTGGTCCCTTCTTTCTCTCACCACCCACCTGTCTCGCAAACCAATTCTGAGCTTGTGCCTTAGCTAACCAGCTTAACAGCTGGAGGGGAGCTGCTCTCCAAGTGCTCCCATGCAGTTTCTGTGTGTGAATCTCTGTGCAGCACCACTCATAGTTCCTCCAAAGTTGGCTGAAATTATTGACGAGGTTAAAAGTATGAGGGGACAGGGGACAGCAGAAGGATGGGAAGGACAGTGACAGTGCCAGTCTCGCATTCCTGGCAATTTAGACTTTAAAACAGAATGTACTTAATCTGAATGTGATCAGTACATGCTCTGAGTTGTTAGTAGGAGATCTTTGTGTTTTTTCTAAAGCGTGTCCAATATGTGGAGCTGCTATGGAAGACATTTTTACAGTGGTTTTCCTATTTCTGTCCTTGTATGCGGGCACTTAAGGAAGTCAGTAAGCTTCTGAACAGGGGGCTGTCAGAATAGAGAGAGGTTTTTGCATTTTACACTCCAAGAAGGACCTTGGGAGTCGACGTAATGTGAGCTGGGAGGGTCATTGTTATCTTTGTTGTGCCTACTTCTTGTGCATCGAGTCCCAGTGAAAGGACTGGTGGCTGAATGCCTGAGGTGCTTCATGTGCTGTGGTATTGCAGTTCATACACTTGACAGGATTGTTCAATACACTGCAAGTGTATATAAGAATCATTTACTCTGTTATGCTCTCTGTTAGATTTTGGACAAACTTTTACTGTTACTTTGGTTGTGATCTTCACCTTGCTATGTAGTTTGCTTTCTAAGGGTTCTTCTGTGGTCTTTAGAAGATGTGACACAATGTTTTCCCTAATTGGAAGTTCCTTGACTTTCAGTAAAGTTGTTGTTAATGCTTTAAGAATTCCTTTGCATACTTGCAACAGAAGCTTAAAGCTCTATGGAAGGATATAGTTACTGTTCATGCAAGCACATACTGGGCTTTGTTGTCATCAGGGCATTCAGCAGTTTGTAGAAATGTTGATCGTATTTTGTACTTGTGAGGTCACATCGATATTACTCTGACCAATTTTGGGCTCCTTGGTATGAGAAGGGCGTTGGAGTGTTGGAGTGGAGGGTCACTGAAGTGCTCAGAGGGGTGAAACATGTGGTGATTAAGGAGAGACTGTGATTTTGCTGCACAGAGGAAGCATCTAAGGGGATGCCATGCTGCTAGCTTCTACTGTGTACTGGAAAGGAGTAGAGAAGTGAGATCTGAACCTTTTTTAAAGGTTCCCAGTGTTAGGATAAGAGACAGTGCTTCCCCAGGGGAATTTGTTTTAACCACAAGGGTGATGGAACACTGGAATATATGCTGAGAGGATGTTGCAGGATCACCTTTGGGATACACAGAACTCTCCAAGGCCCTGAGCAGACTGATCTCATTGACCCTCCTTGTGGCAGAGAGCTGGGGCCAGGGACTGCTGTAGCTGCCTTGCAACCTGGGTTATTCTGCTGCAATTCAAAGGTGATGAGAGATGTGTGCTATGTCATCCAGCTTTTCAGATAAAGGTGGGAGTGACTCCTGCATTCTTCTGTTCTCTTTTCATCTTTAGTACCATGAAGTCTAAATTTATAAGTTTGTTTTTCTTCAGTGACCACACACTTGGTTTTAAAACACTGCAATGAGCAGCATTCCCTCAGGTAGCTGCACAAATCAAAAGGTGAAATGTCACCAAAACAAAAACAGTCAGCAAAATCTGAAGGCTCTCTGTCTTGTTGAATATTGTCACATATGCTGTTCTCCCTGCCTTTCTTTTATATTGATTTCTGACTTTTTCTTTCCTATTTTGGCCCTTTCTATGTGGATGGAAAAGGAAAAGGTACAGTAACACCACACTGTGCATGTACCCTGCATGAGCAACTCCTGTCCTGCCCAGTTTGCATGCTGATGTGCTGGGTTACTCTGTGCCAGAACTCAAGGTGCCAGATAAGCAGCAAGTAAGGCAGGGCATTAACCAGTCAGTGGGTAGTACTGGGTATTGATTACACGTGTACCTATTGCTGCCATTTGTACCATTTGAGTAATTCTGCAGGAAATAAAGTCTTCTGAATGCAGGGAAATGATGGCTTAAGAGAAAAATCTGGTTTAAAAACTTGATTATCTGAGAGGGAATCAGTTCTGGAGTGCTCTGCTGATTCCTCTGTTCTGGAAGGTGACTTATTTCATGTTTGAAGGCTTGTTACCATTTTACTTGTTGGGCTGTTTGAGAGTACTGTCTGGTTCTGGCTCCAGATTTTGAGAAGGACAGCAATAGTTACTACTGGAAATTGTTCAGATGAGGAACTGCTTTATTTACATTTCAAAATTAAAACTGTTTTCTGGACAGTTAATAGTATTTTCCACATGCTTGAAACAGTCCTAAATGTGCCTTAATTCAGAGCTGTTATAGTTAGCCTGAAAAATCAAGTCAGCTTTTACAACCCTTTGCCTTTGTCTGTCTTTGTTACTTGAGCAGTTTGTTACTGGGAACTCATTGACTCACACACCTTGCTTTGTGTTGGAAGCAATGTCTTTTATCTGATTTGTTTGTGAAGTTATCTGATGAATACTCCTCGTATGTTATCCTGTGACTGGAAATGAGAACAAGTGCTGAGATGTGTTTCTTTGGGGTTTGCTTTTCAAGTCATTATTTCTCTACTCTGAGAATGTATCTTGGGGCAAGAAAAAAAAAAGGGCACTTAGGAAGGAATAACTCAAGTCATAGAGAGTGTTTAATTTTTGTGTGGTGCTCGTGTTTATTTTGAATTGGCATTGCAGTGGAGGGAAGAAAACGGATTTGGAAGTTCATGTAGCACATGATGGAAAGGAGCAGTTCTGGAGCTGCTACCCTCTTCAGAAAGCTGTGAAAGGTTCTCCTTTACACATCTTATAGGAACAAACTCATTGACTGACCAAGTATTTCCTGTTGGCCCATCCAAGTACTGGACAGGTGTCTTCTAGTAGTGAACATCTATTCTTACTTCTGTTGCATGGCTCCTCCTTTCCTCCTGCTGCACTAAGGGGAGCTGTTTCTGAAGCCCTCTGCTCCTTGGCTTTGTGATGGTGTTGGTTGCTGTCTTCTGAAGCAGCTCTGTCTTCTGACTGAGCTGCAGGTGCAGTGAATGGCAGCCTCATAGAATCAGTGAAGCTGGAAAAGACCTCTAAGATCATCTCGTCCAACCGTCCGCCTGCCACCAGCGTTGCCCACTAAATCGTGTCCCTAAGTACTACGCTTCCTCTTTCTTTAAGCACCTCTGGGCACAGTGACTCCAGCACCTCACTGGGCAGCCTGTGCCAATCCTCACCATTCTTTCTGAGGAGAAGTTCCTCCTCATTTTCCCCCTGACCCTCCCCTGGTGCAACTCGAGGCCGTTTCCTCTCATCCTATCGCTGTTAGCTGGAAGCAGAGGCCAACCCCCGTCACCACAGCCTCCTTTCAGATGGTTGTACAGAGCAGTGAGGCCTCCCCTGAGCCTGCTCTTCTCCAGACTGACCCATCCCAGTTCCCTTGGCTGCACGTTTGCAAGTCTGAAGAACTTTTATTGATTACTTTTTTTCCCTTGTGATTGGCAAGTAGTCTAATGTCTTTAAAGATTTCTCCTTAGGGAAACAAGTTCTGGCTAGACTGCAGTTCAGGATGGGCAGAGGGTTCATTGTAACTGATGAGAGGTCTACACACTGCAGGCAGGAATGAACTGTAAAGGAAGACATCCCCTGGAAGGCTGTTGTAGAGCCGTTCATCCTATAATGGATAAACAAACTGCCCTTAACTCAGAGTAGTTCAGAACTGCAGAGCACTGAAGAGCTGGGTGCTGTAGACAAACCCCTTCAAAGCCACTTGAAGTTTGCACAAGTTGAAGCTTGTTGTTGTCACACAGCTCTCAGAGTACCTGATGTAGAGGTACCTGGTTTGCCATCTGGATGCTCTAGCACTCAACATCACTCAACATTTTCTTGACAAAATGATGCTGATTTTTATTGCACTTTAGAATACTTCCCTTCTCTGGTTTCTTGCCCTAGTGATGCTGAGGTAGTTTTGGCTCCATGTTTCTTATATATTGAACAAAGGCAGCAGTTCAGGTCACTTGGGTTGTATGCATCCTTTGTTTAATTAAACAAGAGTGTCAGGACTGTAAAACTAACCAGTAACTTGAGCAACTGTCAGAGCTTTCAGAGCTGCTTCTGTAGCTGTATATTCTGCCAGTCTGAGCCCTTGTGTGCTCCTTGGCTTTGAGCAGCCTTTCTGTTAGCAGAATTTGAGAGGTGGCTCCCACGATGTGCTCAGCCAGCAGTATGTCTGTGATGCAGAAATACATCACGTGGTGTTGGGGAGGAAATGGGAGAGACTTCCACGTTCTGTTTCACATCTAGCATGTAGCTCATGGTGCTGCAGCTTGTATGGAGAGATGTGTCCTGCCACTTGGGCTCTGCTCCTGGGGAGTTTTGGGGCTCAGCTGCTGTCTGTTCCCTAGATTCTGTGCTCTCCCTCTCTGCTCAAGGCAAGATGCATTCACACAGTATTGCAGTGGCACTTCTGATATATTTCACATCTCCAGTCTTCATTCCAACAATCCTCACAATAAAAACAAAAAACAAAAAACAAAAACAACAAAACAAAGCTAGATATTGTTTTGGCTTTTCTAGACGGTTCTTATTCAGTTATTAATACCTCTGCATTCCCATATTCTCTGTAACTGTTTTGTAATGTTAAAACAAGTTCTTGTATTTCCCTGCAAGACCTTGTCTCTCAACCTCTGTGCTAACAAGAGCTCTGGTCTTGGAAACTCTTCATTGAGAATGCAACTGTGAGCCTCTAAATTGTTAATATGAATTCTGTATGTAAATAATTGTGTACTCTTTCTTTAACTTACTATTTCTATGCCCTAGATCAAAACCAGGCCCTTCGGCTGTGTCTGGGCAGCACTGCTGTGGGGGCCCAGTACGGGGCCATCTCTGCTCTCAGCATCAACAATGACTGCTCAAGGCTCCTGTGTGGCTTTGCCAAAGGACAGGTAATTCCCATAAATCGGTGGTTTGGTGCTGTCCTTCCTCAGAGAGTTACCAAGGAATTATTTTAGTACAGTCCAAGCTAAGTGCACTCACTGTGTAGCTGTTAATTGTTTTTGTGCTGAATATAGAAACTTAGTGATGTGCTAACACACAAGGTGATGGAGAGACTGTCTTGGCAGCAGCCAATTTATACTGAGAAAAATTTGCTTGCAGATCACCATGTGGGATCTGGCCAGTGGGAAGCTGCTACGATCAATAACAGATGCTCACCCCCCAGGAACA
Source organism: Odontophorus gujanensis (assembly GCA_013399175.1). Lineage (NCBI taxonomy): Eukaryota > Metazoa > Chordata > Aves > Galliformes > Odontophoridae > Odontophorus > Odontophorus gujanensis. The sequence continues at coordinate 369,354 of VXAB01001220.1, forward strand.
GCCATTTTGCACATTAAGGTAACAGATAATTCTCTTTTTTTTTTTTTTTTCCCCAAAGAGTCTGCTCAGATTCAGCCAGACTTCCTTTGTGCAGTACTTCTAGGTTTGCAGGTGAGGGCAGCTACTTAGGAGTTATGTGGCAGTGATATCCAGAGGTGAGAAAATGAGCAGAAATTGCATTGAAAAAGTGAAGCAGAGTATATTGCTAGCTGAAGTCATAGTATTGGCAGTGAGTTGCAGTATAACAGAAAACTTAAAATCTGTCCAGTCTCTGATGCCAGAATCTGTGTAGATTTAGATGCTAAAATACCTGTATCTAAATCATGCTGTGGTGTGAACTGGATGCATGACTTGCAAACCTTAACCTTAAGCATTTGAAGTGTAGAAGGTAGTTTCTACCTGGAGTTTTTCAGATAACTTTTTGGTGATGATTGAGTTGAAAGAAATGTAATGTGTTAGGTATATACCAGTGGCTGGCAATTGTAAAACTTTTATGACTATTTAATAATGCAAGACAGACAAATTCATTCTTAGCATTTATTTTCTCTGGGCCTGACTTCTCATTCTACGTAGTGTTGTCCTTACACACAGAAATCCATTTCTGGTTTTGTTGTGGCTTTGTTCTACGTGGACCCCTCTCACCATACTGCTCCTTGGCAGCCTGGTTGGAGCAGTGACCTTGGTGCTTCACCTTTCTGAGACATCTCAGGCCCACAGAGTATCACACTCAGAACTAGAGCAGCATGTCTGGTGGAGCACTGTGACTCAAGGATGGTTTCTTACATGCTGCTTGGCCTCACCTGGCTTACTAGAAACATTTTGTTGACATGAAATGCCCCTGTACTGCTGTATCTGAAACACTTTTCTCTCAGGCAACTTTGTCCCGTGCATAAAGATGCATCTTTCCCTTTTTCCAGTCCTTGTTCCTTGTTGACTCACTTTTCTAGCTCATAACCTGATGGCAGTACCAATGTTGAGGAGTACTTGGACACTGCAGTCCCTAGGTGCTTGTGCTGTTAAATGCTGGATTCAGAGTCTTCCAAAAGGGTCCCCCAACTGTGTATGTGACCCTCTCTTATCTCAGTTATTTGATTTCATTAATAGTTACAGGTGTTTCTGATTTTTTGCTCTGTCCATGGCTTTCAGCCCATTTGTCAGTTCTGGAACCAGCTTAGAGTCTTCAAGCTGTGAGTTGTTCTGGCAGCAGCACTTGATATCCCATGGTTTCAAACTGCAGTAGAATGTAGTGGGACTTTGATAATAAAATCTGGCAAGGATGCTGGAAGGATGAGTGCAAAACACAAAACCTTGCATTTCCTACACAGCATAAAAAAACCAATGACATTCTCTGGGCTAAATGTTGGAAGTGTATTGCTGGTAGATGTAATGAATTTACTTTTGTGTGCTGTAAATAATGCCACAGCATAAATTTCTCAATTGAATCTTTTTTTTGGCAGCTTTATTTGTTAATGCCAATTCTAATTTGGTTATGTGCTCAGTTTACAGATGACCCGACGCTTGCAATTTGCAATGACAGTGGAGGCTCCGTGTTTGAACTCTCATTTAAGTAAGACAGCTCTTCTCTGATAGAGAGCAGCAATGGGAGCAACTAGTTCTAGGTCAGAATTTCTAAAACCTAAGCAAAAAAGCATTGGAAACAGTGAAGCTATTGTCTGAATATTGAAGGTACAGTTCAGGGCTGCAGTATAATTTTAGTTGAGGCAAGGCTGGCTAATAATCAATAGCTTAAGTTATTGATGTATTTGTTTAGGCATTGTCCAGGATCTTGGCATTCCTGATCGACTCTTGGAAGTTGTCATAGAAGTGCTGCCTTGGTTTTCCTTGTTTAGTGAGAGCTGTCCTTCAGTAACTGCTCCTTCTCTTCTTGGTGTCTTGAAGAGAAGGTGGGACAAGGAGCAAGGATTGGGCTTGATGCTCTGGGGAACCTGATCACATGCTATTAAATAAGACCATAAGAACTTCTTGCTGTTTGGAACTGCTTCCAACAGCATTCTAAATTCATCCCCAGAGCTGTGTAAAAGGCTCTTTGTATTTATGAAGGATTGTGCATAAGTTTTCATGAAATTGGTAGGCTGATTTCCTCTTGATAACTGTCTGTTAAACTGATTTCTCTGGTTTGCAGGAGGGTTATGGGAGTGAGAACGTGTGAATCTCGATGTCTCTTCAGTGGCTCAAAGGGGGAGGTTTGTTGTATTGAACCATTACATGCAAAAGTTGAACTGAGAGACCATCCTATCACTCAGTATTCGCTGCTGGCCATGGCCTCCCTAACAAAGGTAACTTGCTGCTTGCAGAAGGCTTTATGTGAGAAGCCACAGGAAACTTTCTGGTACCTCCTCCAGTGTTTTATTTGGCCTTTTTGTTTCTTTCAAGATACTGGTTATTGGCTTGAAACCATCTTTGAAAGTGTGGATGACCTTTCCCTACGGTCGTGTGAGTTACAAAGCTGAATGCTTGCTTTTTGGTTATTGCCACAAACTGTTGTAGTGAAGGGGGTGAGCTCAGGGCTAGGAGTTGTTATTACTGCTTTACCAGCACACATTGAACTCTACATTGTGAAACTGCCATTCTAATGTGTTGGTCTGCTGGGTGTAGGTTGTAGGCAGAGAGCTGTGGCTCTTGAAGATGCTGGCTTTCTCCCAGAAGTGGGAAGGGAGGAGCTCAGGAGCTTGTCAGCTTCTTGTCTTCTCTGCTGTGGCCTGGAAGCCTCCACTGATCATATGCTGACCTGTTTGTGGCTACAGTCACCTTGGACTTGGGACACCGCTGTACATAAGAACAAAACTAATCACAGTAGAGTCCCTAATTGCAGGGACATAAAGAAAGTGGAGTTAGAGCAGTGTTTTGTCTTCCAACTATTTATTTGCTTTCAGTAGTCACTGGTATAACTCCCTTTAGAAAACAAGCTGAGGGGAGAAATTGAGTACGTTAGGTTGGGAGAATGGAGGACAAGCTTGCAGTAGTTCGTCTACCCATGTGAGACTGGGCTTACATTAAATAGCTAGGATGCAGATGTTGATTGGACTGGTCATCCACTTTGTCAAGAGCTGTCTCTAAATCAAAGAACACAACCCTCTACCCAGCTTTCAGCAACCTAGGACACTTCTTTATGACCTGTGTGCACACCTGGCAGCATCAGTGAGTAGCATTCATGTGTCCTCTTACCAAGATTCTGCCTTGCATGAGGTCTGTGCTTCTTGTCTCTCAGATGGACCCTTCCAGTGTCCCTCTTCTGGCCTGGCACTTTGTGGCTGTACAGAACTCAGTGAACCCCATGCTCGCGTTCTGTAGAGGCGATGTTGTTCATTTTCTTCTGGTGAGTTTGAATGCTTTATACTGTGTTTCAGATTGTCACTTTTTATTCAGTTGACTGGGCCTCTGGCTCAGTGGAATTCTAGTGTGTGTGCATGCTAGGGATGTCTGCAGGCTGCAACATGCTTGGGAAAACAAGCTGGTCGTTGCTTTTCAGCAAGCAGAGGTGTCTTTCCTTGAGGATCTGGAGGGCTGAGCTTTCTGTTTTCCAGAATAAAGTGTTCATCTTAACCTCATTTCATTTCCCCTGGAGGTGGGAGAATGTGGATTGTTTTGAGGAGAGCATGTGAATTTGAGGTGCTATTTTATTTTTTCCATGAAATACACAGATCTGGAAAACTTAGGTGAACCACTAAGAGACAACAGCTTTCAAGGGGTATGTATTTAGGTATGCCACTCTTACTGCTGAGACCTGCAGAAGTTATATATGGAGGTTTTTTGTTTTTTTCTTTTGAAGATTTCATGTCTGAATTCAGTTCATGAGATGTGCTTGTGAAAATTGTGAAAAAAGCCAAAAATACTTTGGCTTTGGAATGTTAGGAGTTGGGATGTTTAAGGAGCTGTTATGGCACTTCAGCGGTGCAAGCAATTCGAATTTGGTCCAGCAGAGGGCATGCGTTTTTCTGCTTATTTCCAAGAGCCAGACTTCAGGCCTCAACTGTTTCCTCATGTACATGAGAGCTTTAGAAGTGGGACCTAGCACTCTGTTTCAGAACGGTGTTAGTGTGTGCTCAGCCTGCTTGTTTGAGCTGCAGACTCCTGGAGTTAGAGAGATGTGTTCTGGGAACTGAGGGGTTGAGCTGAAGAATGTCTGTGTTTCACAATCTTGTCTGATTTCTCTTTTAGGTAAAGAGAGATGATACTGGTGCAATACATGTCACTAAGCAAAAGCAGCTCCATCTACACTACGACCTCATCAACTTTACTGTAAGTCTCAGTACTATTTTTTTTTACGCTAGTTTTCTTGTACCTCAGGATCCCTTAGTTGTATGTACCACATGTATGGACTGTACTTATCTGGAGTTCAGTAACAAAGAATGTCTTTAAACTTAGGACTCATTGGAAAACTAGCCCAAATGAAATAGCAAGTAGTAGTTAAGGGGTAGAAAACAAACAAACAAAAAAGTGTTAGCATGTAGGCAACGATACTTCCTTTCTTTGGAAGAGAGTGGCCTCGGTAAGAAGATATTTTCAAGAGCCAAAGAAAATTTGGCAAGGAATATTTTTATTCCTTACTGAAGAATGCAAACTTCTCAGTAATTAGCTGAGTAAAATTCTAGTGCTTTTGTATATGGATGCTTGCTGAGGGGCTCTGATTGTTTGATTTTTAACAACAGAAAAGCCCAACTCCAATACACGTTTACAGAATAGAGAGAATAAAGCAGGAAAGAGCTGTGCAGAGCTGGTTTAGTTCCCTCTAATGTTGTGTTTTGTTGCTGAAATCTGCAATTTGTTGCCTTTTTCAGTGGATAAACTCAAGAACAGCAGTACTTCTGGACAGCGTGGAGAAGCTGCATGTCATAGATCGTCAAACACAGGAGGAGTTGGAGACCATAGAGATCCCAGAAGTTCAGCTGGTCTACAACAGCAGCCATTTCAAGTCCTTGGCTACGGGAGGCAATGTCAGCGAAGCACTGGTAGGTGTGGGTGACCTACATGGTGTTGATTTGGCCAGCTACCAGGCAGTTTGTGTTTTCCTTTTGAGGAGCTGCCCCTCTTGCAGGGACAGCCAATGAAGCACGGGACCTACTGTGGTTCTTTCTTGTTTGAAATGCCAGCTGTGAAATTTTGCTCGCTTTCAGCCACTCTGCAGTGTCCTGTGACCAGGACTTCTGGTGGCTGCTATTAAAGCCAGAGATGTGCAGCTTGAAAAAATGACGGGGCCGCAAAAATTTTTCTCATTGAAATGCTCAGCAATACTTTAAGCTGCATTCACAAGCAGTAGGCCATAATATAAGAGCTTTCTTACTTACTATTGCCCAGTAGTCTGTGTTGTTCTCTTCCAGTCCTCATTGTATTATTTTAATTACAGTGTTCAAGTATACATGTATTTCTTGGAGAATTTTACAAAAGCAAAAGGCAGTTTGAATTACATGACATTTTTTCTCCCTGCAGGCATTGGTTGGAGAGAAAGCTTGTTATCAGTCCATCAGCAGCTGTGGTGGCCAGATCTTTTACCTGGGAACTAAGGTAAATGTGGGGAGTTTTTAATGGTAATAAGTGGCATTCACTCCTGCTCTTTTTGCACTTATGTCCTTGGCTTAAAGAAGTGTGCAACAATTAACTCATGGCTTGGCTAAGATCAAAATGTCATACTTCAGCAGTATCCTGGTTCATACTGTTTCAAAGTAGAGTTAGGATGACTTTCTCTGTCCTAAACTTCAATTTCTATTTTCTAAACATGCTAATGAATATGTAGAAGAAAATAAAAGGGTAGGGGAAGTTAGACTCCATTGAATGGAGTGGTAGAAGGATTATCCTGTTTGTTTTTCCTGCCCTGCAGTGAAAGCACTCTGTGAAAAAGCAGAGAGGTGTGTTACAGGGTGTTGTATGGGAATTTGAGAGTTGCTTTACTTCTTTCTTTATACCAGTGTGCTCTGGTGGGTCTGTGGGATGCCTGAGCAACTGTAAATAAATAAAGTGGTGTGTGTTTGTTTGTTTTTGCTTTTCTAGTCCGTTCATGTTATGACATTGAGGAGCTGGAGAGAGGTAAGTTGAGAGGAAAACTGTAAAACATGGTGGGTTTGAATTGCTTAAATAAAGCCTAGGAGGAGGGACTGAACTACAGAGCTATAGCATTTATGAAGCATGTTTTGAGCACTGCATTCAGGATCCCTAATTGCAACACAAAGCCATCACTGTAGGTATTCTTTTCCGCAGTGGGACTGCAGCTTGAATAGAATCCTTGTTTTCCCAAGTGAGGCATACAATGCCTCGTGAGGTTTGAGCTGCTGTTAACTAGGCAGAGTCTCCATGCTGTGTGGCTTTGGAATGCAAACCTCATATCAGCCAGGTAGGATACAGGAATAGAAGGAAATCTGGTTCCCTGTATTTTGTCTCCATGTACTGCAGGAGCTACATCATTGAAATTATCAAAGACTGCCTAGGAACTTTGTTGGATCTTTGGATCCTTGTTTCTGTTGCTAGAAGCAGTTTGGGATTGTCATTTCTCTGGCAGCTGGAACACTATTTGTTTCCAGATTAAAGTTCTTAGTGGTCTGTTTGTATCTCTTTGTTGCTGTGCTGTTCCTTTCACTTGAGCTAAAAAGTATTTTTTTTTCTGTTCTGGATGATCACAGTATGTTTATTCAGTGCATGCACATTGTCCATTAGACTTTGTTTTGCAAGGTTAAGCACGTCTCTCATCACCTTTCCATTCCTTTCTTCTGGATAATCACCATTCTCTGCACATCCTCTGTGCTTAATTTCTTGTCACGTGTGACTGGGTAGGACCTTGCAGACCCATGCACGCTGACATCTGTTCTTCTCTGTCTCTTACAGATAGCTTAGGCTTTGTACCTCCATAGGTCACGTTTTGCTGATTTTTTGTTGTTGTTGTTTTTTGCTGTATAATGTCAATGGCTTGTAGCACTCCTGAGATTTGTCAGTACCTGACAGCTAAATTCTGACTTCTGCTGTTCTGCCATTACATTCCATCTCTTACATGGCTTTAGGGGTTATCCTGTTGTTTTTTGTCTTTGTGGTCTGCTATCCACATTATAGATACATATTATTATCCACATTAAATATTGGTTATTAGTGAACTTCATTAGTAAGTTCTGCTTGTGCCAAGTTAGTTTACAAAGTCATTATGTAAAAGGGGCTTCAAGGCTGCTTCTAAAGCAACTCAAATAGTCATCTCTTTTCAGTTGCACACTTCTACTTTAAGCAGTGTCCTTTGTCATTTTTTTCCTACAGCTCTTGTTCTTATCTAATTATAAGCTGTGTGACATCCACGTGATGCTGCATCCGAAGTTTTGACAAAGTATAAACAGTTCATCTCTGTAATGGTACAGCTGCTGCTTTTGGTTTCCAAGATCACTCTCCTCTGCTAGTCTTCCCTCCAGCTGTTCACTACCACCTCTGCCAATGAGAAGTCTTGTTTTGAGCCATACTTTCATGTACTAGCTTTCCTAGAATTCCAAAATCAATCCCAATGTGTCCCAATGCTCTGAGTTGAATTCATTCTAAATTACCGTGGGGTTTCTATTGTATTCAAAGCATTTTTATTGTAGGAGATTTACTCAAGAGCTGTTATGGAGCAGTGAGGTACTAGGGTGTGAAGGTGAGATGTGGATTTCTTTGTCCTTTTCAACTGTGCAGCAGAAAATGTACATCTGAGATCATTTTATTTGAGATGTTGTCCTGTCCCGCTGTGTATAGTCAGCTTTGGAGGTTTCCTGTCCCCTTACTGTCAGCAGTCATGACCCACTGCTGGTCGTAGACAGAGAGAGGCAGTAATCTTTCTTTAACAGTAAGATCCATTATTACTTATTGTTTTAGAGAATTGACCACCTTCTGAAACAAGAACGTCTCACTGATGCCCTGGCTCTTGCTTGGTCCTTTTATGAAGGTAAAGCAAAGGCTGTAGTAGGTAAGTTTTTGTTTGTTTGTTCTGATATTTCCAACTAAAACCACCAGGGAAGGTTTTAAACCTATGCACATACTGGTATTGACATCCCTGTTTCTGGAAAAATAGTTGGAAGGTAATTGAAGAAGAGAAATTCAGAAAATATTTCTGAAGGTCATGTGCGACCTGTAGATAATCTTCAGAGTGCTGCTCCCAGCTTTGCCCAGCAGCTGCTTTCATGGAGGCCTCCTCTGTCTGCACAGTGGAATGAAAGTACTGTTAGGTTTTGTCAACATATTTCCTATGAAGGCCAATGCTTTGTGAGCACCTAACTTGTTGTGAGAAACAAGTGAGTTATGTCAGAAGCTGCTGCTTGGGTGGTCTGACTGGGACTGGGCAAACTGAATTTTCAGCGAGTAACTTTTTTGTGGTTTTGATGGATGACTCTTAAAGGTAAGATCCTCCTGCTGTGAAACTGCTACTGTATGAAGATGTATCTTTTTCAAATGCATGGCAGAATGTAATTAAGCAAATAATTTTCCAGAATTCCAAATTATTGTTGTCTTCTGAGTTGGCATTTAAGAACTGTTTGTCCTTACAGTGTGCTGATTTCAACTCCTTCACATCAGTACATCCTCCAGCCATTAGCCTATACAGTCTTTCTCAGTTTTCTGTTAATTGTTCTCTCAGTGTTCAACTTGTTTTCTTCTCTCAGACAAAACTCAGACCTGGTCTTGCCATTCCTATGCTGGAACAACCTTTAAATTAAGAGAATAAGGTCTTAAGAAAAATGGTGGTCTCAAAACAGATCACAAAACTGTGTGTCTAGATATTCTAACCTATGTTATCTCAAGCTGTGGTACTTACAGTGCACTTCATTGCTTTTCTTATTCCTAACCCCTTCACTCTTTCTAGGCTTGTCTGGGGACACGAGCAAGCGTAAGGCAGTCATTGCAGACAGAGTGAGTCATTGATCTCTTCCTAACTAGATTTTTGTGTATGCTTATGTGATGTTAATTGTGTTCCTGGAAGGAGTAGCATCTCTCCTCCAGAAGTTATTCCATTTAACTCTTGAAAGTATATACGTGCCTATCCTGCTATGATTGTGAGCAGGATTTTAGAAGAGATGTGGAAATACCTTTTGAGTAAAGGTGGGGATAAAACCTGCAACATCAGGAAAGGAGATTGTGGCACTGTTCTCTCAGCCTTGAGATGTCAAAATCCAGTCTTTGTTCCTTTCATGGGGGATAGAAACCCTTTGTGGAGATAGTTGCAGAGTTTCCTGATGTTTAGTTGTTACATACTGATGAATGCTCAGCTTTCTCACTTCCTGGTTGGAAAGTTTGATCATGTGTACATGAAATACATTTTTTAAATGATTATGTTTCATTGTCACAAGATTGTGTTTCTGGAAAGGATGTTTAAAATACATAATTATTGTGATAATTATTAATCTGCACTTTTTTCTTAATGCTTGTTGTGTTTGCAGGTAAATTAGTTCTGTTATTTAAGAAACTGTAACTTAAGCTTTTTGTCAAAAGATGGCCCAGATGAGTCCTGTGCTTCAGGATGTGTTCATCTGCCTCAAAATGTACTGGCAGCCCAGCTGTGCAGTTAGTGTAGGCCTTCAGAAGCCCTCTGAGCCACTCCTGTTCCATCTCCTGCAGTTGTCTGGGCAGCTTTGTTGGGAATACTAGTTGTAGCCTCTTCCTTCTTTCCTTTCTCCCCTTAGTTCATGCTCAAACTGGAACAGTAGGGTTTGCCATGCTGCCAGCCCCCAAGTCAGGCTATTAAGTGTGCTATCAAGCAAGCCTCTAGCATAGGATGGGAGTGAATTTTCTTGTTTCTTGTAATCCAGATGGTTGAGATCCTTCTCCATTACGCTGATCGGGCTTTGAGGAAATGCCCTGACCAAGGAAAAATCCAGGTTATGGAGCAACACTTTCAGGTATGGTGCTCCAGAGGACTCTCTTGGATACATCTTTTGAAGCTGTTAATCAGATACTGCTTTGCTGCAGAAATTTCCTGTGTAACAGCCATGACCTGTTGGAATTCCTGTGTGTTCAGTGGGAAAGTGTCAAGTCCATCAGTGACTGTGTTTGCCTTCATTTTGTGCTGTGCAGGATGGACTGTTTGGCAGGATCTTTGTTGCTCACCACAGCTTTCTTGTTCCTTTCCCAGGACGTGGTGCCTGTCATAGTTGATTACTGCCTCTTGCTCCAGCGCACGTAAGTCTGAGTTTACAAGTCTGTGTCCCACAGCAGGCACCACCCCAAGCAGCCCTGAGTGCTGTCTCCTATAATATCACATTGTTCACAGGAGTCATTTTATGACATGATGTAGAAAATCACAATTTAGAGGAAGGTTTAAAGACTGATGCTGAGGTTAGTTTATTCAGTACCCAAAAGTTCCTTTAAAGTTTTCACTGAGGAAGAGGAATTTGGTTCAAATTTTCCCCCATGCTGAGCAGGATTTCCTTCCCCTCTCAGATAGTTACTTTTTCATGTTGTCATCATTTCTCCTCCAACAGCAGCTTTCTTGTTGCAACACACGTATCTTAATTTGTTCAGTGTAGCTACCTCTGACTTGTATGGAAGGTGGATGGGGCATTTGGCTGCTGAGTTGAAGAGACAGTTTAGTTTGGAGTCCTCAGATAGTAGATCATTATAATATTCTTACTTATCTTATTTGATAACTAAATGTATCTTTCTTCCTAGGGATCTGTTATTTAACCAGATCTATGATAAGATGAGTGAGAATTCTGTTGCCAAAGGAATCTTCCTGGAGTGCTTGGAGCCATATATCTTAAGTGATAAACTGATGGGAATCACAGCTCAAGTGATGAAAGACTTGCTGCTTCACTTCCAAGACAAGAACAGGTTGGAAAATATGGAAGCCTGCATCGTGCACATGGATATCACCAGCCTGGACATACAGCAGGTATGTCTTCCAGACTGAACTCTGCACTGAGTTCTCCTTGATAAAGGACAGCATCCCCTTACCACTGTTGCAGACTTCTTTTCAGTACAGCATAGCTTGTGGAAGGCAGGGAGTCACCCTTCAACAGATAAAAATTATGTAGTCCAAACCAGTGGTGCTTTTTGGCCACCGATCTGTAACAGGACTCAGCTCTGTGTCCTTGCAGGTGGTCCTTCTGTGCTGGGAAAACCACCTCTATGATGCCATGATCTATGTCTACAACAGTGGGATGAATGACTTCATCAGCCCTATGGAGGTAGGAGAGATGCTCATTGCAGGCATTCATTTGTGTGCTGAGCGTGCAGCCTTTGTGAGAAATGGCATTTTAAACTAATACATAATCTTCTCATTCAATATATATGTTCTTGTTCATTTTCATCCTGAGGAAGAAATCATATATGATATATGCAGCTATTTGACTAAATGCATTAAAAAAGTGATTTGTAATTACAGTGTTTCAGAGCACGCATTTTTCTTTGACAGTGTATCTGAGGTAGCAATGCTCTGCAAAGTTAGAACCAGAAATTTGTGTTAATTAAAAAGGACAAAAAAGCCAGAAGAGAATACCACAGTGAATTGAGGAGACTGCACTGCAAAACTGCCTGTAAGCAGCTCTGCTAGCAGTGGTGAGCCTGGCCTGTGTGGGATGTGTGCTCAGAAACCATCAACTTGCTGCTCAGTGGGGTTAATGGCAGTGCAGGGATGAGAGGTTCTATGCTCACCTCATGCTTCTTTCTTTCATCCTCTGCTGACATAGTAGTATATTAATGCACAATGAAGAGCAGTGGAAACAGAGAGTGAACTTTGTATGTAAATAACGGTCAGCAAAAAACTGGATTTTGAAGCAGAGTTTGTTCTTAGCACTTGGGTTTCATCTATCAACATTAAGTACAGGCCTCAGTGTAATGCTGGAAGGCTCTGTTGATGCTGCTGATCATGAAGATGTGTCTGATGTACCAATTGCTCTAGAAGTCTATAGGTAAAATGTCAAGATATTTCACTGTGGAAGCACTGCTGCTGTTTCCCAGATAGTGCTAAAATCAGGAGCTTGATGCATCTGTGTCTGAAAACCTTAAACTGCTCAGTTCCAGTAGTTGTCCCATTTTAGTTTCTCAGGAAGAAGGCTCTTCAGATAATCATGACTTTAAAAAGGACTTGTGGAAGGTTAGCACTAGTTGTACACACATGCAAATAACTCTTCTCGATTTCAAGAGCCAAGTATTCAGGTTAAGCCTTGCTCAGTGTTCCCAAACTAGAGGCTCTGATGAGCCTGAAAAGTAGCCTGAAGGTTTGCATGATCTCTGGTGGCAGAACAGGAAATAGCCTGGTCTGTTATGATTTGGATGCTACTTCTGAGGCTGCTGAAGTTGTTGTGTTCTTTTAAAGTGTGGCCTTTTGTTTAGGGTTAGATCTGATTGGCTGAAAGGTGTTTTTTGTGTGTTCTGTTCATAACATCAGCTGGGAAAGGCATCTTTTGCCACGTCTTGGTGTCCTCTGTCCTTGTTAATTAGAAGACAAGGTGAGAAAACAGCCTCTCTGGGGAAGGTGTTCCAGTGATCTCTACTTTAAAATCAAGTGGAATCTTAGCTCTGAGCCTTTCCAGCTGCTTGAACACTGCTCTTGTTCTTGTCTTTTGAACAGAAGCTGTTCAAGGTCATTGCCCCTCCACTGAATGCTGGGAGGTCTCTCTCAGGTACAGTATCGTTGGCTCTAAAAGAGTTTCTGGGTCTGGTGTTGAACGTCTCAGATATCACTGGTCACTTGCATACGTTCACTGTTAGGGTCTTTGAGAAGAGGAAGGTGCTCTAGTACTGCTTAGTGTCTGTAAAGCTGCTCTACTTACACTGTTTGAAATTGTGTGCATGTCAGATGAGATGTTTTGCTCATTGTTGGGGAAAAAAAAAACAGTTGCATCTCTGTATCTTGTCTCGTGAAGAAAAGGTGACAAATGATTTTTGTTTCGTAGATGAGCAAGTGGTAATGGGCAACAAGCTGCTCGTATATATAAGGTAAGGCTGTTTAGAAAGAATGTGTGCTGTTGTCTAGTGGTATCAGATTTTAACTCATCACAGTTGCAAAATCTTAATGTTGTGTTGTGTTTCAGAGTCTGAGGGATTATGTAAAATACCAGTGGCTACTTGGTATGGCTGATTTAGTCACTATGGCTTATGGCACATCACAGAACCATGGAATATCCCAGGTTGGCCGAGACCCACAGGGATCTTCAAATCCAACCCCTGGCTCCAACCAGGAGCCCAAATACGAGCCCTGTGTCTGAGAGTGCTGTGCAAACACTTTTTGAACTCCATCAGCTTGAGACCATGCTTACTGCCCTGAGGAGCATGTGCCATGTCCTTAACCCCCAGCCTTACCCTGCCCTAATGCAGCTCCATGCCATCCACTTGGTTCCTATCGTATGGTGGGATTAGGTGGGGTGATGTTGAATACTTGGAGCTGATAAGCCAAGACTATGGCTTTGTCTTTAGAATTTGGTTTCTGCTTCATCCTGTGTGTGACAGTGCTCCTTGAGCAAGGAGTCAGTAGCCTGAGGAGCTGTATTTGAGCCCTGTGGAATAGCTGTGCTTACTGTATTTCTTGGGATTTGCCAGAGGTCGTTCTGAAATTGCCCTGTAGTGATTAATTAGTGAGTTCCCCTTTCTGGAATCTATCCAAGGTCACAAACTTTTGATTCTGTATTATTAATGAAATCCTAAAATGCCAGAGATGACTTTTTTTTTTTTTTTTTGTGGGAAATCCTGAGATATCCATTGCAGCAAATTGATGTATTGTGTGTTAACAGCAATCCTGTCTGCTATATTTGCTCTCAGGATATACAAAATAACTTTGCTTTGTTTTAAAATCCTGAAAACGACATCAGAAAATAAAATTTAAGATTTTCTTCAATCTATTTAATGTTAAGAGTTAATTTAAAGACAAGCAACCCACACAAACCTTTCCCTTTATTTTCTATAGCTGCTGCTTAGCAGGCCGTGCTTATCCGTTGGGTGATATTCCTGAAGACCTGGTACCTCTGGTTAAAAATCAGGTGGGCAACCTTCTGGAGGGACACTCTGTCATATGAGAATTTAGAAGAGAAAGCATGTGTCTTATTTCACGAGTTCCTGATTGAAACCAATTGTTAATCTGATGTCTGATAATGGTTTTGTCACAGAGAGTACCTAGCTGAAATCACAGTTTGTTTGTATCAATAGTATGACAAGATGTGCAGGCTGCATGTTGTGAAAGTTGGTGACTGCCAAGTGAATCTCCTTTCCTTGCTTCCATCAGAGCCTTCAAGCCAACTATTTCTTTAAGCTGAATTTCAGCCTAAGGCAAACCTTAACTCCTTTGGAAACATCCCCAAGAGTTTATTAAAATGGAAAATGCTTTTGATCATCACTTTGTGCTCATAAAAGTATCTGTCCTTAATTTCTGGTTAGTTTCACTACTAAAATAGTTTTATTTCTGGCACATAGTATTTCTCTGTAGTTTCTGGACTTAAAGAAGAGGTAGTGCTTTCCTTTTGGCACTTCCTTTTTTCAGCTCAGGGGAGGAGGTAATTGCTTTTGTTGGTAAACTAGAGCTTGTAGCTGTATATACATGGTAGCTCTGGGTTGTTGCAAACCCCTCCCTCACAGTATGCAAGCCAGGCTGCTTCCCTTTGTCAGCCAAGCACTGGGCTGTTGCCCTCTCCCATGGCCTTCTTGAGTTGTTTCCTACATGCTCTCTAGAGCTGGCACAGCAACAGCTGTGGCTCGAGGTCTGAGAAGCAGAAGCATAACCAGCACCAGTAGAAATGGGGAGCAACCATCAGTGTCTCCTTGATATAATTTCTGATAACACTCCTGTGAGTCTGCCTTAAGTAACATCTTCTGTCTCAGTTCTTAAATCCAGCACTTTAGCTCCATTTTTTTGATTTTAGGTTGTTTTTGTACTAGGTTCTAGGTGGCAGGAGGGTGGCAGGTTCAAGGAGGCCGGGTCACACAAGGAAGGCTGTGGTTCTGAAAGTCAAGCTGCTAATCCCTCCTGACTTCACTGTCACAGTGCGAACAAGAAAGTTAACTCAGAACAGGAGTGAATGAGAATATGTGACACTTCCTGTTGGGTGGCATTTTTATTGTCTTCTTAGGAAAGCATTATTGCCTCTCAGTTCTCCGTAGGATCCCAGTGCATACCTTAACACACAATGACAGACACTGGCCACTCTGCAGCCTTTCTCCTGGCAGGCAGGTCTGTTAGGAGCTTTGACAGCACAGGACTGAGACAGCTGGAGCAGTTGCTGTCCTGTTTGTTGCTTTGGCAAGGACTGGGACACCTCTGTCAGTGGCTAGATAAAGGCAGTTACTTTCATTTTTTAAAGACTTACTCAGCTTTTGAAGTTAGGAAGTCAGCAAAGGATCTGGAGTTGGGTAGCACTTGTGTCAGTCTTTGCAGCCTCTCAAAGTGAGGGGGCACGTTTGTTGGCTCTTCCTGAAGGATGATGAGGAGGGGAGCTGTGCTCTGCTTTAAAGAGCAGTTGCACAGCTGCTGAGGAGAGCTGCCAGCATGAGCAGGGACTTAATCTAACTTCAGACACTTCAGACTGTAAGAACAAGCCTTAATTTTTGTACATTGGTTGGTAAATTGGTCTAAGGAAGGGTTTTTTCTCCTATTAATAAGCATCAGGAAATGTCATTCAAGCACACTGATGAACTCCTAAGGTATTTTAAAGCTTAAGTGCAAGGCAAGTAGTGATATTGCTTTCCAGTGTGTTTGCAGTATCACTTACCTGAAATCCATAGGAAACCTGCTGTGTTTGAATCCTCGTTGCAGATCTTTGAGTTTCTCATCCGACTGCACTCAACAGAGGGATCTGTGGATGAGGAGGTCTACCCTCACATTCGGACCTTGCTGCACTTTGACACTCGGGAATTCCTTAATGTTCTTGCTTTGGTAAGAGACTGCTGATTTCTTCCAGAACAGTGTAGCACTTGTTCTTTCATTATCTGTGTTGTGGTCGTACAAGATTCTGTTAAGTTTGTGCTTTAGCTAAACCAGTGGTTACTGGCTTGATGCAGGACCAGTTTTGATGTGTGTTCTGTAAGATATCAGAGAGATCATAATAGTCCTTTATGTCCCTAAATAGAAGTTGATGAACGTGACATTATATAGAGAGCACTCTGGAAGCAGAGGCCATCTAAAGCATAGATTAAAATAAGAATATATATTTGTAAATTCAATTGTACTGACATATTTTTCCTTTATTAAAGGTTTGTTTTTCTTTCTAAGTTTCTTGAATTTCCTCTCTCTATCTGGGGCTGTTAATTTGACTTAAAGATGTAAAAACTGTCACAAAAACACAGGTTGTGTCTTGGTACCTTCTGCTTAGGTAATATGCATGTAAAGAGCTTAAAAGCACTGTCAGCTTTGCAATGCAGCTGCTGCTTCATGTTGGCTTATATTTCTGGGGCTAGAAGTTGGCAACATTCCTAAGATGTCAGTGTTTCTCACCTCATGCAGACTTTTGAAGACTTTAAGAATGACAAGCAAGCTGTGGAATACCAACAGCGCATTGTGGACATCCTTCTGAAAGTGAGTGTGCCTAAAAATGAACCTGTGCTTACATCTGACTGATTGTTTACAACTCTGCAGTAAAGCCCATAACTTAGATGTGGGGTTTCCAGTCCCACACTGGGTGACACCACTGAGGAGGTGGGCTTGGATTCACCACAGCCAAGGTGTGCTGGTTGGGTGTCTTAGAGTGAAGCTACGTGACATGAAATGTGGTGACAGAGTGGGCTCCATCCTATCTGTGATTACACCTGTGCTTTGTTCTTAGGATCCTTCTTTCTGTGCTGTCCAGTTCATTTAAGTCTCCTTCTCATTTGATTCCACTCCCTCATTCTGTCTGAGCAGAAAAGTTGTCCCAGGAACCTTGTGCTGGGCGGGGTGCCAGTGCTCTTCTGCTAAAACCCTGCTCCTGTGTCTGTGCATGTTGTGTTTGGGATGTAAGATGCTCAGAATGACAGGCCTATCTTTAGTAGATGGGAGAGAAGAGGCATGTCAGAGATATCAGGCTGGTACTGTAGAGAAATCACTTGTCATCTGCAGACTGTGTTCCTTAACAGTGTTCTCATTAAAAGCTATTGCTGCCAAATGCAATTTGGTTTCCCCTTCAAAGCTGTCAGCATTAATAATGAGTAACTCCACTTGGAAGCTGTTTATGTATAAACATATCATAAGCAGTGTTTCCCTGTCGCTGTCATCACTGCTAGATGAAAGCAAGGGCAGCAATGAGTGAATTCAGTGACTGAGCTGCTTGCAACAGGCTGTGTTGGGTGACCTGAGAAGTGCTTCTGTGCAGGAACTTCAGTGAGCCCGGCTGAGTCGGGTGCTGCTGTAGGGATGTTAGCTCAGTGCTGGGTTAGCCCGTGCTTTGTGTCAGTAGCAGCTGTCAGCAGGAGGTGGCACACTGCAGCTGTGTTCTGGAGTTACCGTGGGATGTGTTTCTGCAGCACGATGTAGGCTGTGAGAAATCATTTGTAAGGACTTGGTGCTGCTGGCCATGTTGCTAATAAGTTCTGTCCTCCTGCAACAGAACCCATCACTCCTTCCAGGAGGGCAGCTGCTGAGGAGTGCTGCAGGATGAGATGCATCTGCAGACAAACACCTTGGTGTTACAAGAGCTCTGTGTCCCTTCATCTGGAATCTGCTCTCCTTTTGAATAAAGACTTGAAAAATCTCAGGACTTTTTACATAAAAGATATCTGTCCTCTGCAGCGAAAGCACTTGAGAAACAGCTGTGCTTTTAGGATCGTTTGGGTAACACAGGTAGAGCAGATACTTGCCAAATATGTCATCTTTCAAAATGCCCAGGTGTTTGGCCTGCAGCGTAGGTAAGGTTTCTGTATCAGAGCTCTGAGAGTTTCACCTTCCCAAGGACTGTCAAGGACCCAGCTGGTGAAAAACAAATCCAAAACAAATTAA
>VXAB01001220.1:388267-442272 GCA_013399175.1 Odontophorus gujanensis
TCATTAAAAGCTATTGCTGCCAAATGCCATTTGGTTTCCCCTTCAAAGCTGTCAGCATTAATAATGAGTAACTCCACTTGGAAGCTGTTTATGTATAAACATATCATAAGCAGTGTTTCCCTGTCGCTGTCATCACTGCTAGATGAAAGCAAGGGCAGCAATGAGTGAATTCAGTGACTGAGCTGCTTGCAACAGGCTGTGTTGGGTGACCTGAGAAGTGCTTCTGTGCAGGAACTTCAGTGAGCCCGGCTGAGTCGGGTGCTGCTGTAGGGATGTTAGCTCAGTGCTGGGTTAGCCCGTGCTTTGTGTCAGTAGCAGCTGTCAGCAGGAGGTGGCACACTGCAGCTGTGTTCTGGAGTTACCGTGGGATGTGTTTCTGCAGCACGATGTAGGCTGTGAGAAATCATTTGTAAGGACTTGGTGCTGCTGGCCATGTTGCTAATAAGTTCTGTCCTCCTGCAACAGAACCCATCACTCCTTCCAGGAGGGCAGCTGCTGAGGAGTGCTGCAGGATGAGATGCATCTGCAGACAAACACCTTGGTGTTACAAGAGCTCTGTGTCCCTTCATCTGGAATCTGCTCTCCTTTTGAATAAAGACTTGAAAAATCTCAGGACTTTTTACATAAAAGATATCTGTCCTCTGCAGCGAAAGCACTTGAGAAACAGCTGTGCTTTTAGGATCGTTTGGGTAACACAGGTAGAGCAGATACTTGCCAAATATGTCATCTTTCAAAATGCCCAGGTGTTTGGCCTGCAGCGTAGGTAAGGTTTCTGTATCAGAGCTCTGAGAGTTTCACCTTCCCAAGGACTGTCAAGGACCCAGCTGGTGAAAAACAAATCCAAAACAAATTAAATACTATTTTTTTTTTCCTAGCCAACCATATTTTTTATGCCATTAGCTAATGTCATTCTTACCAGGCTCCTATATAAAGTAGAATTTGTAAACAGAAAATTAAAATCATAAAAAAAAAAAGATAGCTGATATTTCAAACAGAGCTGGACTCAGTTCCTTAGCATGTCTGAGCTGTCTGCCTCCATTTGGGTAAGGTAACCATTAGCATCTCATGGGATCTGGAGCTCTGAGTCACTTGGAGAAAGCAGCTGCGTCTCCCAGGCATACACTGGATGAGGTTATGAAGCGTGAAATGCTGTCTGTGGGCTTTGCTGGAGCACCTTTCAGATGTCAGTGACAGAGTGGTTCAGGTGATGGATTTCCTTCCAGCTGAACACCCTGCTCTTGGAAGGGGAACTCTCCAAACACAGGCATTTCACATTCCCTTTCTGGTTGGGGATTTTTCCTTTTGCAGGCACGAGGCACCAAGTGTCATGCTTTTTCACATGCCAGACAGGTGATGAGCACTCTGCTGGTTTCAAACCCTTTTTGTCGCAGCTTTTTTGCTACCCAGGCTTTCTGTAATTTCAAGCTGAGTCAGCACAGCCGCAGGTTTCTCAAAAACATTAATTGACTAACAGCTTACTTCAGTGTGAGAAAAGAAAGCTTTCTCCAGCCCACTCTTGTCATTGAGTCATTTGATCAGTTCTTCTGTGCACCCCAGTTGAAGTGGTAAATGTTTGAGGCTTCAAGTCAAACACATTTTTTTTCCTCCTGTAATTCTTTTTGTCTTTTTACTTCATGTGACATTTCTCTGCTGTGTATCCCGTGATTAGCACAGTCTACAGAAATGGAGATAGAATCATAAAGATAGGAAAAGAACATGAAGATCGTCCACTCCAACCATCAAATGTCTTATTTAATGAAATAACAGCCAAAAAATGCCCTGTACCTTTAGGTCCATATAGACTCATAGAAGTGTTGGAGTTGGAAGACACCACTAAAGGCCATCTGCTCCAACTTCTCTGCAGCAAACGGGGAGTTGGACCAGATGGCCTTTCATGGCTCCATCAGGTGTTCAAGGCCCTGACCCAGTCTGACATTGAGCACCCCCAGGGATGGGACATCCACCACCTCTCTGGGCAACCTGTGTCAGTGCCTCACCACCCTTATTTCCAGTCTGGAATTCCCCTCTCTTAGTTGGAGACCATCCTGACCTCAGATCCTGCTGAAGAGTCCATCTCCTTCTTTCTTATAGTCCCCTTTAGATACTGGAACCCACATGGGCTCCTCCAGGATGAGTGGAGATTTTAGATGTGTTTTGCTCATCTCAGGTGGAGCACTGCAGGGATAAATAGATGTGAGTTTCCTCAATGCTGTTTCGAGCACTTTCACACTCAAAAACTTAGGGGGCATGGAGGAGTTCTTCCTTTGTAATTGCCTTCTTATAGACAGCTGCAGAATCAATCACACATTTCTGTTTCTCCTTAATTATTCTTAGGTCATGGTGGAGAATTCTGACTTCACCCCATCGCAGGTTGGCTGTCTCTTCACTTTCCTCGCCCGCCAGCTCGCCAAGCCCAACAACACTCTGTTTGTGAACAGAACACTTTTTGATCAGGTAAGCGTTCTGTTTTGAGGAGCAGAAGAAATTCTAAAGAGGATCCAACCCCACAGAAAGTGTGCCTGGTGCTGCAGACTAAGGCAATTCTGGGGCATCATAAAGCAGAAAACATCTTGCTGGGACTTTGCACTTTCAAAGAGGTGGAGTGAGAGACACCACTGAAGCTGGTTGTAGGAGATGGAGTTAGTGTAACAATGCCCCTGCTGTCCACCATGGAGTGGCAGATTTCTGTGATCAGGAGGGGGAAAAAAAAGCCCTGCAAGGACAGGAATGACTCTGTTTGTTTAAGTGATTGTTATGTGACTCTGTTGTCACTAATTCTACATAGGAAGATTATCAGTGTAAGGAGGTAAAGTGTGCCAACTAAAATGGCACTCCTGAACTCACAGAGCTGTTGTATATGTTTGTATCTAACAGTTTCTAGTTTCTGTGGCCAGCATCCTTCACTACTGTTTGGATCAGGCTGAAAGGTACCAATGCATGCCTGAAGCTTGCACAGGTTGAGTTTATGTTAGAAATTGTTTGGACTGAGAAGGATGTTTTAACAGCTACAGTAGTTGTGTTGCAGTGGTAATACAGATATGTGAACACTGATAAACAATGGGTTAGGAAACAGAATCGTTTAGGATAGAGAGGGCCTGTGAGATCGTTGAGTCAACTGTCATCAAACACTACAAGTTCCCCCACTAAACCACATCCCTAAGTGTTGTATCCACATGTTTCTTAAGTGCCTCTAGGGATGATGACTCTGCCACTTCCCTGGGCAACCTGTTCCAATGCCAACTCTTTCTGTGAAGAAATTCTTCCTGACAACTAATCTAAACCTCTCCTGGTGTAACCTAAGGCCAGTGTCCTTCGTCCTAATTTAAGACCGAACAGAAGGTTTTTGGAGTTTAAATAGGTTTGGATATTGAAACATTTTAATTGCATGTCCTGGGTTTTGGGAGAGGTGGCACAGTCCAGGAGAGAAGTCAGAAGGGTCGGAGTAGTGGTTCCAGCTGTTCTGTGTATAGTGCAGAGAAGATCCATGTGGTCACCTGAGTTTTTTATATTCCCTGGGCTACCCAAAGTTTGGTCCTAGATCCAGTGCAGGGTCATGATTTTCCCTCCCGTGATGGCTTTCAGCAGTTCCCATTTACTCCAGTAGTCTTAAGTGTCCTTAGTTACAGGATCAAGTGGAGAGTACCTTGTAGACAGATAGTTGTAAATTCGAACTGTACCACTGTGTTCTGATTTGCTGTTGCCAGTGTTGGTGCTCACAATGTGCTTGTACCAAAGGCTGCTGGACACTTGTGCATCCTGATGATCAGCAGGTTACCTGCATGGTTTGGCAACCTACTTCCTTTGAGTGCATCCAAAACCATTCTGGCGTTTAGGACATGTTTTACTGTTAGTTTACTTGTGCTGCAGAAAAATTCACAGGGTAACATCTATGGTAACTAGACCTAATTCTTGTTAACTTCTACATCCTCACACAGGTCCTTGAATTTCTGTGCAGTCCAGATGATGACTCCAGGCATTCAGAGAGGCAGCAGGTAATGGCCCTCGGGGAAACATTTCTGTAAGCCCTGGGTATGTCCAGGCTGTAGAGCAGAGTTTGGCCTTGTTGGGCATGGATGCTGGCTGAAGGTCATAGTAAAGGTTGTATGCCAGAGCAGTTAGCTAGTGTAAGAGCGATGGCCTGAAGGAGGATTCTTCCCCAACCTTGTCTTCAGAAGAGGTTTGACAGCAGTAAGAATCAGAGTTTTATGTGAATGCATAACCTTCATAGCGAATGGGGACTGTCAATTACAAATAAACTGTAGAACAAGCTCTGTGTTATACAAGTTTAATGGAGCTGGCTACTTTTGAATGGCACTGACTGTTCAGCTCCAACTGCAATACAAACAACTGCTCTTCCATACCTGCAGGTCCTGTTAGAGCTGCTGCAGGCAGGAGGGATTGTGCAGTTTGAAGAGGGACGTCTTATCCAAATGGCAGAAAAAGCTGAATTGTAAGTTGTTGGGTACAGTATATAAATACTATCTTTAAAACTCCTCCATAGCCTTTTTTTTCTTCCACATCTTGTTTCTCCTTCACAACTTTGTTTAGGATTGTTTTCTGTATGCGTTCACATATGGTTCATTGATTACATTCACGTTTATCTATCCCTGTCTCTCCCTCTCTTCTAATCTCACTGGGTGTGCTTACTCCATCTTATCTTAGCAGTGCTTTCTGTTAGACCTGTGGGAACCTTTCAGCATGGAACTGTGGGGCTTGATACGTTTTGGCACTTCCTATCCTGGAGCCCAGATTTTGCTCAAATGTATAGTTGTCTGTTTGAATGCTGTACCACTGACAGATGGAGATGACTCTCTGGGGTGAGGCCCACAGGTGGATTTTAAAAGCATGGAAGGGTCTGGAGCCACCCCCACGGTACTTGTTATAGAATTGAGTAGGAGAGACAAAACTCAGTGTCTGGGAAGGCTGAAAATTACCACCATCTCCTTTAGCTGCTTTGCCCTTTCAGAAAGCGTATGTTATGCCTGAGCAGAGTCAGCCAGGGAAAGCATCTTCATCCAAGCCTTCAGTTTGGTTGTTATGTGAGTTGTTTTCCCTTACTATACAGCACCAGAGGGGTAGATAATGGTAGGGTGTGCAGTACCTGTTCTCTTGCATGTCCTAGAGGGAGTGACTACACCACATTTTTCAGCCCTGTTAGGACTCAGAAATACATTGCTAGCACTTGAGAATCAGAACCCGTTTTATTTCTCCTTGCTTGTGAGATTTTTGAGAGCCCAGGTCACCAGCTCTGCCATTTCTCAGAGCTAAAGGACCCATGGCATGAAGCTATTAAACAGAGTCTTCATGTTCTTTGCTTCAGTTGCTGCTGTTTTCATCCCAGGTCTCCCTGACTCAAAATATTAAAGGGGTTCATTAAATACTGAAGCTAAGAAGATGTGTCATAACACATTACTGAGTCATATTCCGTGTATTTCTTCAAGTTAGTATTGTGGATTGACATAGCTTAGAGCTGACTATGTTATGGAAAAGTGAGATGATCCAAGAACAGCAGAGCCAGTGAAACCTGATTTCTCATTTTAGTTACCAGATCTGTGAGTTCATGTATGAGCGAGAGCTTCGCTATGACAAAATCATTGACTGCTACCTGCATGATCCAGTGAGAAAGGTGAGTGAGTAAATTTCTCCTTTCTTCTCCGTAGCTGGCAGCCTGTCCTGCTGGCAGTAGTGTAGCTGGGCACAACAGCCCTGCTGTCTTGTTGTACTTCTGTGTTATAACGTGTCCTGCTGTAATGCTGAGTTCTCTTACAGTGGAGGCTTCTGTACTTGTGTGTGTGTGTTGGAGAGAATTGACTTTTTTAAAAAAGTTTCAGAGTTTTTGGTTTCTCTTTGGTAGTGAGGTGGTCAAAAGATGTGCTGAGAACTGTGCAGGAGGACCTGGGGGTGAGGCAAATGTCAGAGAATCCAGGAATACCCTGGGAGAGCAATAGCACCCCCTGGTAGAGGAATCTTTTCTCTGCCTGTACTTTTAGCTGAGGATTGATGTCCTGTGCTTCTTCCTTGTGAGCAAGAGTTGGTTGTCTGTAGAAGTGGAGGAACACTCTGACTGTAGCTTTTAACACTTTTAGTGTCATTGTCAGTTCTGATCCTTTTGGCTTTTATTTTTATTTTTATTTTTACTCCTGGCAGCAATTCAGGAAACTTCTGACTTGCTGAATAGGAGAGGACAAGCCCTGAGGTCATCCTCAGACAGTTAGCAGCAGTACTAACACATCACTGAAGAGCATACTGCACCACTTATGGTTTTATGCTTTGCAGGAAGAAGTTTTCAACTATATTCACAACATCCTCTCCATGCCTGGCTACAGTGCTGAAGAAAAGCAATCAGTGTGGCAGAAAGCTTTGAAACATATAGAGGTACAGTCTATATTATACCTATGGTAGCTGAGCTCCTGCTAACTCTCTGGCTCTGCCTGGTGCTGTTCTGTTAGAAGAGTCTTGGGGCTTGAACAAAACAATTAGCTCTCACTTTAAGATGCTTGCACCATTTAGTAGTGTCATACGTTAATGTAAATGCACCTCTCAAATTCAAACTGGCTTCCTTAGTTTCCTGGTTTCAAGTATTGTGTTTTGGAAGATGGCTTGTAAGCCCTGTGTAACAGGGAAGTAATCCACATGCAGAGCTTTGTATCTCTTGAATGTGCAGCAGCAGTGAGGTCAGGACATTGATACCGCTGACTTCACAATCTGTGGCATCTAATTTGTCATGTTACAATGATGATAGCATTCAACCTTGATATCCTGGCAATTCTGACCTATGGGAAAACGGGGTCACAGCTTCTGCTGTAAAATGCAGACTGTTCCTAGGCTTTATCTAGCTAATAACTTTTCCTATATCTTCAGTTTTTCTTTGCTTCAGGAGATGGAGATGTCTGAAATAATTACCCAGTCAGTAGACAAGGGGAGTCCATTATAACTCTAGTAGTTTCAAGCTGGTGCCAGTCTCCTCCAGGGTGATATGGAGGTGAGCCAGGAAAATAACACTGTCTGTGAAGCAAGCAGCCACGCACTTGCCCAGACTATGTAGCTGAAAGTGGTTACAGAAGTCTGCATCACACAGAGAGAGCAGAAGAGTACCAGGTACCACTTGAAAGATACAGAATACTTTTAGTCTCTACCACTATCTGGAAGTAGTCTGCTCTCCAGATGCACTTCCAGAGCCTATGGGAAGTGATGGTAATGCTGTGGAAGGCTGACACTGCTCTCTTGTTCCATGCTGGGCTTTCCAGCTTGGGCAAACTGTTGTCCACCTTGTTGCTTTCTTCTGTCTACTTTGTTTTTCTGTCCTACGGAGTACCTGTGTCTCTGCTTGTGTTGCTGTATATGGCACAAATTGCTTGGCCTAGTGAGTGGCTGAGCCTCCATCTGTAAGCCTTTGCCTGTGTCTTGGTCAAATCTCAGGTAGGTCTTCTTGCTGGGGCTGTTCAGCCTTTGCAATTGCTGTTCTGTGCTTCTGTCAGCACAAATGAGAAGCGTTGTGGGTTGCTCTTCCTGGTGTTCCTTGTTGTGTTGTGTGGGTTTTGATAAGCTTGTCATAGGCAAAGAGTGACCACCTTCTACAGTGAGTCATTTGATTTTGTTTCCTCAGTGCAGAGGAGACTCTTCTTTATTGTTGTACAGAATCAGAAGTACTCAGTGCCCAGCTTGTCAGAGCAGCATGCTTGTCCTGCAGTTGGTGGACAATAGAAAATACTCCATTTGTCCATCTCCATCCTGCTAAGTTTCTTGCACCGTTCCACCTGCCTTGCAGATGCTGGCTGCCTTTCCCTGTACTCTTTGCATCTTCCTCCAGAAATCTGCTGGGCAAATAACCCTTTCTGTGGGTCGCCTTTGTTGGGTGCTGCAGCTGAAATCACCTCCCTCTTTCCTTTTGACATCTTCCTTTTTCAGGGATCAGTGAACAGTATCTGCAATTTCACATGGCTTAGTAGCTTACTGGGAGCTGAGGGCTTTGTTCTTCTCAGGTGTATTAGTTCTGTTCTCAAACATTCAGAAGGCTTACAATAGTGAATTTTATGTGGACATTATAGTCTTCTAGGATGTTGCTGTAATTTCAGGTCTTTAAACAACTCTCCTTTCATCTGCTGAAGTATCGAAGCAGGAAAGCAGCCTCTTCAGCTGAAATTAGGAGCCTCTAGAGAGGCTTTCCTGTTTCTGCTCTTTTCCTGCTGGCTGTGTCATAGAGAATTCCTGACTGGTATTTTTTTTCTTTTCTCCATCATCCCACGTAGCAGTTGTTCCTTGATGTCCATCTTCAAAGTGTGGCCTAAGACCTTTCTTTAATGTTATTTGTGGTGATACTTTCTGTCCTCAGGCACACGTGGCCTGTGTCAGTACTGCCTTGTCAAGGGCTGTCTGCCCAAGAAGTGACATGTTCACAGATGGTTAAAGCTGGGAGATGCACTGATCCAAGAGCTGCAGGGAGGCTGGGCCACTGCACACCAGCCTGGCAGTGCTGTGCTCAGCATACCTGGGAACTCCCAGCAAGGGTTTCTGCAGAGAGAAGCAGATGAGGGTCATCGTGCTACGTTTGCATTCCTGCATCCCTCTGATTGCACTGCTGTGATGCTGAGATCTCCTGGGCTCACACACTGCAGAACTGCTTTATGTGCAATTCAGAAGACAAATTTTGCTTTGAAAACCTCATGAAATGCTGTTTCTGTGATGTGTTAGGTTTGGTCCTCCAGTCTGGAAAAGTAGTGACGCCCTTCCTTGTTACTTGCTTTCCACTCTCTACTGTGATCTGTTGTCCCCAAACTCAGTGAGTGCAAGCTGCTACCTCTGTCTGGAAGCCAAGCTGATGAGTAACTTTAACAGGTTTTTTTTTCCTTCAAAATGTATGTTTATGGATGTTTTCTTTCGTTATCACCTATACCAGTTGTTTTTGTTTATTTGTAGGCTTAGCAGGATCTTTTGTGAAGGGTTGACAAGTACCTAGTACTGTTGGGAAGCAGTTGCTTCTCGTTTGGAAGCATTGGGAGCGAAAACTCATGTTCTATGTCATATAAACTGATACTATAGGAAGACTTTTGGGTTAGACTTGACAGGAGGCAAACCCACAAGCATCTTAAAGAATGACAAATTCTTATTACTCCATAAAGAAATTATACATTTTTTTCCATGTCTGAACAGATATCGGAGGAATTAAGTTATGGGAAATCTGCAGTTAAACCTCTGATTCGATTCAGTTGAAGCCCCTTAAACAGTAAGAAATGTCCTAGAGTCAGCTGATGGCTTTGTTTCCTTTCTGTCGCTGGAACTCTTCCCAGCTGGTACTAGCTGGTCTTCTTGGCATGAAGTAAAGCACAGCTTTCAGAAAACCTGATGAAATCATTTCCTCAAGTTAAGAGCTGAGATGGTTTTTTACAAGCCACCCTTCTATTTTTTTCATAATCATTTTTTGTATGATAGTACTCATTATTTTACAACTTTCAACTAGGGAAAGATGCAGTTACAATGTGAATGGTCTCAGTGATGCTGCATAATTACATTGTCTATAAAATTAAAAGTGATGATTTTTACTGTGTTTCCCACTCTGAAGGAGTTACTGCTACTCAGCCCGTGTAAAGCAGCTGACTTGGTGGCCATCCACTTCAATGAGCAGATTGAGAGCATCATTGCAAACCTTCAGGTACAGTGGCAAAGCTTGTTAATGTTGGCACTTCTTTACAGTGAGGTTGCTGTTCCTGTAAGAAATGATGGCTGGGAGTAGTGGCTGGTTGGTGCTGTGTCATAAGTGGGGAAAAACAGCTTGGTAGATACTCAGCTGCAGAAATTATTACAGATGGATTATTGTATGTACTTGCTGAAGTTCTGGCTATAAAAACGTATGATCTTTGTGTTGCTGTTTGCTGCACTTGATAATGCAGTTTTCAGTTTGGAGTGCAGCATGCCTTGCATTCATAGATCAGCAAATATTCTTGGAGAGAGTGATGCGTAATTATTTACTCCAGGCAAATGTCTAAAGGCACCAGCCATGAGCCATGAAAGTAGTTCAGGAATCACTGCTGTATAGCTCATTACTTGAAGTAATAATGCTCTATCTCCTGCTGTACAGGACCAGTTCTTGCTCTTCCAGTTTCTACGGAGTCTGCTTGATCCAAGGTACGTAAGAAAATTTGACCTTTTCCAAACTACATGACTTTAAACATTTTTCTGTGGCGCAGTGCATCAGTACACAAGTCTACATCCAGATTTGGGGCTCAGAAAAGGTATTTGCTCTTGAGAATGCCCCAAGGTGAGAAGGGTAGCACAGAAATAAGTGCTCTAGGGATTATCCTTCAGCAGAGCCCACGCTGCCTTCCTAACTGGGAAGCAGTGTGGGTTCCAGTAAATGCAACGTAACGCCTCCCTCATGTTGGGGGGGAGTGGGCATTGCCCTAACAGCTTCTTTGGAAAGGCTGTGAAATGATTCCCCTGTGACTGAGCTGACATTTGTGTTCTCAGGCACCCACTGGTTTGATTACTTGATCAAGCTGCCCAGATTTCACATACATAGAAATGTGTTTTGATCTATTGACAGTTTTCATTTCTATCACTTCAGAATTCCTGCCACGTCTCACTGCAAACTTCTCTTTAACTAGTTACTTGTTCCATCTGCTCCTGTTCTTTCAGTATTTCAGCACTGTGCGTTCTCTTTTCATTGTGTCAGTTTCAAATGCTTCAAGACCTTGTTTTTATACATTTATTTTCTGAGACATTTATCTATGCACATATCCAATAGCAGTTGCTAATGCTACTTAAGGAGAGATCCCACTTTGTCAATTAGCTACAAATTAACGATGCTTGATGAAGAGGAGGAGGTGAAAAAGGTAATATATCTTACGTTTTGAGACTATCTAAATTTAGTATCTGTTTCAGTTCTTTGTTGGAGTACAAAAGCATGTCTTAGATGTTTTAGATGATGAGTTTTGGATTTTCCTTGCGTTTTACAATCATCTCTGTATGGAAGGGATTAACTCCCACGCCTAGTATGTTCCTTAAATGTCAAAACAAAAACATCATTTTGCCAAGAAAATATGTTAGTTGGGTTTCATAGGAGATAAATGGAATGATTTAGATTTAAAAAAAATAAGTGAAGCAGAGGTGATGCCCAACTGGATGCTGACTGGGGCATTGTTGGTTGTGCTGTGATACTGCTTACAGCAAACAAGACCCAGTGCAAGCAGTAGTTACTGTCTTGTCCCTTTGTGTGTAGAACAACTTCCATGATCCCCAAGTGATAAACAAATCTAGTTTGTCTCTACTGCAGAGCTAAACACAACTGTTTTTTCTGTAGTTCTGTCCTAATAAAAATGAACATATGTGATCAAACCAGCGGTAGGAAGCGACTTTCTCTATCTGATCTTCCATAAGATCTCTGCTTTTCCCCCCCCAAGACTCAAAGGCTCTGCAGATGGCCCCAGGCCATGTGACCTGTCTGACTGTGCTGTCTGCAGAGCTGGTCAGTATTCTGCTTCCACCTGTGCTTCAAACTCCTCTAATTCTCTACTGCAGTGTGATGTTCAGCATCCCAAGTAACGGAGTTGTGCCCCATACTGCCTGTGATGCAGTTATCAGGTTACCCAGTAAGGAAAAGTGGGAAAGTTGCACAGAAAAGAACAAAATTAAATACTATGAACTCACGTGTGGCAGTGACTGGCCTTAAAGAAGGAATTCCCAAGGTTTAAGCTGTTGCTGTTGACCTGTGTTTCCAGTGTGAAACAGAGATCCTAGGTTTCTGGAGGGACCTTTTTTCCTTTTTTTGTATTTTTCTCTCTTCAGTAGCATTCGTGGTCCTGTGTGTTTTTCTCAGTGCTCTCAGGTTGTCTGCTTCTAAGACAAGAAGAGCTTACCTTTACCCAAGGGAGGAGGAAACCTGACTGCAGGGCCTCATCTGTTGATTATACCCATACTCTGTAGTGTATCAGTACCTTAAATAGCGACTTGGTTCTTCTGACATCTCTCTTTTCAGTCAATCTGTATATTTATATGCTTTTTTCTGAGCAAAATTTGTATTAAAATAAGGAATCAAAGAAGCTTTAAATGTCTCAGATACAAAATATGGCTTGATGGCACGGGGGACAAGGCGCGTCACGCTGCTGTAACGATACTGAGTTGGTGGAATTGCATTAGGGATTAATTTGGCCCATTTAATTTAGCTGGAGATTTACTTTAAAGGAGTTGGGAGGGGGAAGGGAGAAAACAGGGTTAACAGGAACTGCTTAGGGAAATTAAAACTAAATGTCCTTGTGCTCGTATCTTATAAGCAGCCATGGAAAATGGAGAATGTTGTGTATGTTTACTCAGTCCATTAATCACAGCCATTGCCAGTTTCCACTTTAAACTCTTAAGTTTTTCTTCAAAAAAAATGTGATGAAGCATGTCTGTTTGCAATACAAAGTCACGTGTTGTACCAACATGTATTTAGCAACGCAGTGTTCTGGGTCCATAAATGTGTCAACAGGTACCAAAAGTTGCAGTGCTTAACAGAGGCTTTCCTCACTGGCAGCCATCCACAACTCCAGCAAAGCTCAGATGCCCCATATTTTGTGGGGAATCAGAGGTGATCTCTTCCTTTCAGCAAGGAGCATGTAGAGTGTGGCTGGGGGGCTGTGGGGTGTTGAAGGAGAAGTTGGTGGTGTTGAGCTGGGCAGGACCTGCGAGGCTCAGGACAGCTGCTTGGTTTCTAACATCAAAATCCATTCCCCGATTGCTTGTCTGGATTTCTCAAGTGAAATGATTAAGGAGAAGGTTGGCTTGCTCATGAAGTCATGAATATTAGGTGTCAGAGTTATTTCCATACTGTACTTTTGTTCTCATACTATAAATGTGTAGCTTGCCATTTTTGTAGACAGAAATCGTTTTAGGCAAAGTGCTTCTTTCTTTTCCTTTCTTTCCCCCACTCTAGTAGAAAAGAGGAGGGGAGTGCTTGTCAGAACACTCCAACTTGGACACCGAGTTTTGCACTATTATGTCCATATTTGGGACAGCCTGATCAGTAGGCTTTCATTTCTGGACAAATATCATTTCTAATCAAGCAGCTGACGTTGCAACTGCACAAGGCTTCTTTGGGCTTGCTGGGGGCACAGTGTTCTCCTGAGCTTCAAACAGACCTAAGAACCACAGCAGTGTGGGGTCTGCACTGCACCGACCGTTGTGGCAGAGGAGATCAGGGGGACAGCAAGGGCAGGAAGCACAGCAGTGGGTGGGGGCTTCACCTGCGTGCATTGATTAAGCACATCTCACACTGGGAAATGAGGCAGATATTTTTAGTTCCAGTTTAATACAGTTCTGTGTGGCAGCTGATTGCAAAACCCTTGAGAGCAGAGGCAGCCTTTGGCTTGGCCCTGAGCAATATGCAGAGAATGTTCAGACTGTTACAGATGGAAACCTGCTCTGCCAGTGACCCAGTACGGGTTGACTAGTGCGTAGTTATCGACTCTGCAGGAGCAATTCACTAGTTCTGTTCAGTTGGGCAAGAAATAAAAATGAGGATGTTTCATTAACAGAAGCATGAAGGTGTGTCTGAAGTAGATACAGGGGATCGTACTCTAGTGGAAGATTAAAAAGTAATAATGTGGGTCAAAGAACAGCTTCAGGAACAGTAGGCAAAAAGCAGTAATTCTTCAAGCATGCTTGGGGGGATCTATAGGACAGACACATAGCATCTGAAAAGCACTCATGCTTGATAAAACTCATCAAATAAATTCGGTGGGATTTTGCATGTCTTTGCCATTGAGTTGCTGAAGAGATGTCAGTGCTGGGACTTTTCTGTGCAGGAATCTTTGATGTATACTGAGACATGAGTAGAATTTGTTGTGGAACAAATGGAATGCCTCCTAACAGACTCTAGGATGAGGAACTAGTGGACGTGGCATACTTTTTTCTCTTACAGCCAGATTTTTTTCTTCTGTGTTAAGCATAAGAGTCAACACACAATTGAATTAACAGCTCTTCTTTCTGGCCTAACAATTTGACACGTCTCCTGTGCTTTTTACATCCCAGAGAAGGCATCAACCAAGACCTGCTGCACCTACCACCCCACGTCACAGAGCAGTTCATTGAGCTGCTGTGCCAGCACAGCCCTGACCACGTTCTGGAGACACTGAAAGTCCTGGAGTACTGCAGGCTGGAGGAAACCATCCAGGTAAAGAAGACGTATTATAAGGACATGGGGGCTGGGGGAAGCATTTGTGTCAGCTCCCACCAAAGAGGTGGATTGGTTCTTCAATATTTGCCCCTTCAAACTGCCAAACTGCAGCCCTGTTATTTGTATTTAATGTACTGACCTTGAGTTTAGCCTCAGGGCTAATAGGAAAGGCCATTAGTGCACTGAATCTTTCAAGTAACTGCAGAATCCCAATAGTCTGTGTTAATTCTGGCTAATGTTGAAGGTATCTGAAATAATACAGGCCAGGGTTTCGGGTAACAGTGCTGCCAAAATTTGACTGATGCTGGGATTGTGACTATTTCCTCCCTTTATGAAAATTTTGTCTCGTCATCTATCCTTGATCTGGATTTCATAGATATAAAGGTTGTAATGCTGATGGTGGAAATATAGTGCAGCTCCAGAGCCGAGGCAGTGTAGGCAGGGGAGGCGGGGCAGGGTCTGTTTGGTGCTCAGCCTGGCTGATGTGCCTGTGCAGACACATCCTCTCTGAATATGCAGCTGTCTTTTGGGGGAGTAAACAGACTCTGGCAGGTATCTTAAGATAGATGTTCACTTTTTAAACCATGTTTTAACGTAGATAACCCAGAAACATCAGCTCCATGAAGCTTCCTCATATTTACTGGAGAAGAAGGGAGATATCCATGGTGCCTTTCTGGTTATGCTCGAGGTACAGTACACTGAAATCCTGAGTGTGGCATTTTTGCCTGAAGTCCTGAATGTCACACTTTTACCAGACTCTTCATCAGCACGATGTCCTGTGTTAAGATCTGATACTGCCACTACTTCCCAGTTTCCCCACTGCTGTCCATATAAGCACTTAACTAATATCAAAAAGTGGCACATTGAGTTGCCTGCGGGCTCAGCAGATCACTGAGCTCTTCTGGCTTCCTTTGAGTTCTGTCTTTGAACACTGACTGGATAATGGATACTGAAATTTGTTTTTTCTTAATCAAAAGTAGTCATTTATCTTCTGTCTTCCTTTCAATATTTGGAAGGAAGTGTATGCAATGCAAGTTGTATTGGCGAGCCCTGGTAGCCATATCTTTAAACCCTTCATCAGTGTTCTGCAAGCTGCTGTTCTGAGTTCTCTCTTCTATTTCAGCAATTGCAGAGCAAGTTGCAGATGCTTACACAAGATGATGGAGGTAAGTTACCAAGTTAAATTCCATTTTCTCTTAAAAAGAGATGAATGCAAAAAATATAAAATGCATGTTTGACAAGTGGCATAATGAGGTCCTCCTTCAGTTTTCTAGATATTGCAGTGGCATTTTCTTCACATTCCTGTGGCTGAGGCAGTTATTCTGATTACACTTCCTTTGTCTGTTACTTTGATCACTGTTGAGACTTGTAAACAAACCGATGGGTTTGATTGTGTCTGCTTGTTGTTCTGTTAACTCTTGATTGCGACTGTTACCCTTAATGCCTTACCAGAAATGTTTCCCTTGTTGGGATCCATTCAAACTCATTACTGAGCTTTACCAGTATTAGATAGGAGCAGTGATAACATGAATATAGAAGCAGCTTTTAAAAAGAAAAACCTTCTCATGGAAGTAAGAATGTTCTGTCGACAGAAAATGAGCACTCTTCACTAGCCCCAGGATTCAAGGGTGCATCTAATCAAATGCTCTGCTCCTATTTGCTACTTGATTATGTCCTAAACTACAGCTAAATCTTCCGTATTTGATTATGTGAAAAGTCTTAAATGCTACAATAAATAGGGCATCTATTGAAGTGCAAAAAATCAGGACCTGTCTTTATAATGCAGTAGTTCACTGTGGGGAGCAGCTTTTAGGTGAACAGCATGAATCTATTTTGCAGCGTGACTGGGGGTTAACATACCTAATCATTTCTGTAATTGCAGTTTGTTTTTCACCCAATGCTTAGGTTCAGCAGAACTCCCCTTGCTAGAAAGCATTGAAGATACCCTAATGAAAACAATTGCCCTTTGCCAGAGGAATTCACACAACTTAAACCAGCAACAGCGAGAGGTAGGGGATAAAAACAAACCCCACATCGTTGCATTTCCAGAGACTTTATCATCGTGTGCTCCTTCCTTTCCCTGTCTATTCCATACTGGCATGTCTTGAGCAGCAGTTGTTTTGCTCTGCCTTGTCTTCTTGTTGCTCAGGTTTTAAACCCACAAGAGAAATCTTCACTGGTAAGGGTGAAGTGCAAAATAAAGCACATACCAGCAGTGGAGAAGTAAATGAGCAATATCCTTTCTCTGTTTTTAGCTCCAGTTGAAATTTTGGTTGAATGTTAATCAGACACCAAAGAAAACAAAGGATCACAGCTTTTATAACACCAATCAAGGCACTGCCATCTTTGTGGTGGCAGAAACCTGATAATGTTACCTGCACTGTGGCTGTGGAATACTGCTGCTCTGAATACTTCACAAATCCTGAATTTAATGTCAGACTGATCTTTAATGGCTGGAGATGATACGGCTTGCCTGAGCTCTCACAGAGAACAAGGTTGTGTTTTCACTTTGCTGATGTCACTGACACAGAACCTATTTTTACTTCTAATAGTGTACTTAACATAGGTAACTGAATGCAAAACTGAGAAGGCTGTGCCTGAGGAGCTGGCATGTCTGGAAGTCAAGAATGGAGTAAAAGTAGATTCCTTATGTTATCACAGTTCCAGGAAGGAAACAGTGAGAAAGGGGAAGAGGGAACCACAGGAGCCAAAGATATTCTGTATTCAGGTCTCAATCAAACAGTATCTTGGTCTAAGATTGGAACAACCCGGGACTGCTCTTCATGAGTGCTTTGCAATGATTTCAGTGCATTTCAGTTCTGTTCCACTGTAGAGAAAACACGAGAAGTGTAATTCTGTTTCTCGTAATGTGGCAGTGAGCCTTTCAAAATGGGTTGTGATACTGGTC
This sequence comes from Odontophorus gujanensis, assembly GCA_013399175.1. Lineage (NCBI taxonomy): Eukaryota > Metazoa > Chordata > Aves > Galliformes > Odontophoridae > Odontophorus > Odontophorus gujanensis. The sequence continues at coordinate 405,325 of VXAB01001220.1, forward strand.
ACACCTCATTTTCATTTTGCTGTGTTCTTACTATTTTTTTCCTTGCATTCAATTATTTCAGGCCCTCTGGTTTCCCCTGCTGGAGGCTATGATGTCCCCACAGAAGCTGTCTGGCTCTTCACAGTACCCATACGCTGACTGTGAGTATCTTGACTTTTGGTGGCCCCAAATCTGTGTGCTGTCTTTTCTCCTCTACTGACTGAATAGATGAAAAGCAGTTTTGTTACTCAATTCCTACTTTCACTGCTCTTGCAGTATGTCGAGCTTGTAGTGGCTGTAGGACTGAGCTCAGTGAGGTCATCTGGGGAGGCTACAGCTGTCAGGTACTTCTTGGTTTTGGTCCTGGTTGGAAGAGGGACCCTATCACAGCCCTATCCTGTTCTCAGCTGGCTCTGTTCAGATGGTCTCTATGAAAGACAATGCACACAATGTGTACTTTCTGGACTTTGAGTAGGTTTGGAAACCTTGGTAACTTTTGACATAACACTGCCATCTTTTATACCTGGCCTTTTTGTGCTCTATCCTTGCATCTATCCAGCAGGACACAAATACATCAGCTAAATTCTCTAATCTAGGTTCCAGCTCTCTGAATCTGTTGTGGCTGTCAGTAGCGTGTGTAGGGCAGTATTCTTGGAAGGACTCTTTTTATGGGAGATTTAAGACCAGCTAAAAAGGGACTTAAATACTGACATCTTGAGACAGAATAATACCTTTTGGATGGTTACAGCCTCGTACTTCACAGTGACTGTGGTCACACATGACTAAGGATTGTAATGTGTTATGAGAGAAATTGGATGGTGTTCACCTTGTCTGGGCTCTGTTTCTTCCCATTAGCTGTACTTGGATTCAAGGGGATAGCCTTGTGTGGAGTCGAACAAACCAAAAATAAAAATCATCACTCCTCCCTCAACTCATCTTTGCCTCTAAGACTGCCCCCTAGGTTTTTGAGAGCTGATGCTGCTGCTATCTGGAGTGATACCAGAAATTGCAAGAATGTAGTACACTTAGATACCAAATAGCTGTTTTTGTTTTCATTCTTAATGTGCTAATTCCCAAACTGCTCTAGCTATCTAATTATCCCCACAAAGAAGCTGAATTGCTGTTGTCCACACGTATCAGATGTTGCCTTTTACTATATGGAACTGGGGGATCAAGAGGAGAAAAAAAGTTTCATAAATGCTAACAGTGGGAAATTTTAGAGTCAGTGGGATTATAACACAAACAAGGGATGCAGGTTGAGAAAAGTGAGTGACAGAGATTCAAAGAAAGTCTGAAAATGTGAGTTTACTGTATGTAGGAAGTGGGAGGGGGGGAGAGGCATTGCCGTGTTGGCATTTTTGAAATGTACTCTTTGATACAAAAAAAAGCTGCATGTGCTTCATGCAAAACATACATGAGGTAAAAAGGGATAGAACTGTTTTCATATTAGAGAAGATGAACTGAAACAGGACTCCTAATCTGAAAGATGCACCTCTTTACTCCTTGAATATTCACGACTGTTGGTGACTTTTCATGCATGGTATTTCAGCCTTGAAGAGTTTGACAATGCAAGTGTTGAACAACATGGCTGCGTTTATTGCCCTTCCTTCAATCCTGCAGAGAATTCTACAGGTGAGTTTCTGGGGAGAAAAACATAGCAAACAAACTTCTACCAAGCTGTGCTATTCAGTCATTGGGAAGAGCTGAACACGTTTGTGATGTGCTAGTGATTTACGTGTCATTAAGCATCAGATTAACTGATTGCTGGGTTCAGAGCATCTCAGTAAATGTTCAGTTGGTGAGAGTAAGTCACAAAACTTGGTAGGCTGACCTGGAAGGCCTGGCAGCCTCAGGAGACGTGGGAACACACAGACTTGTGTGAAGACAACTGAGGTAATTTCTGCAAACCAAATGAAATATTATCTCAAAGGCTGTAATTACTTTGAGACTGAAACTAGCAGTTCTGGAGGCTGCTCCAGCTGTAAAGCCACTATTAAGTGCTCAGAACTACATTTGTTGAAAGCCATTTAGCTGCAGTGCTGGGGTAGATGGTTATGAAAACACTAAATCAAAGTTCATGGGCTTTGGAGATAAGAGATATCAAGACTGGGCCCTTTTAAATGATGGCACAGTACAATTTTAGGAATATATATATATCTATTTTTGTGGCAGCAAATGTCTCACCGAAGAGCTGATTACAAACATCTTGGGTTGAATGACCACAAGCAGATTTATGCTGAATTTTGATCAGTGTAACATCAGGAAGGTTGAGGAGGTATTGAATGTTTCAACGTATTTCAAATATTTCATGCCTTTTTTTGTTTTTAGAGTCTCTCTTTTAGTAGAAAAATTCTCTACAGAATTTGGAGGCAATGAAAGAATGAAATATGTAGCTGTACAGTGAAGTGGTTGGTGTGAAGGCTCTGTTGCAAAGGATAACAGGATGCCTAAGGTGCCTCCTGAGAAGTACTTCTACTGGGGGCAGCAGTGTCCAAGGTGTTATTTCGAGCAGCCCTGGTCACTGGGGTTGGAGATAGGGGGAACTCCTGTTCATTCTGCTTTCCTGATCAGCCTGACAAATTTGGTCTGACAACACAGATTAAACAGGCAAGCATTTCTGTGCAGTGAGAACAAAAAAACGGGGAGAGATGTTGTCTTCTCATAAATTCAGTCTAGTTGAGGGAGTTCCAGGTGAAGAATATTAGCACGATAACTTCACAGAACAGTTGTAGGATTAGGTACCTCATAGCTCAAAAGTAATGTGGGCAAAATGGTGTTGTAAAACACAGTAGAAGCATGGTACTGGTTTATTAGATAGCTAAATAAGATGATTTACCTCTTAATGCTCATTCTTTCCAAGATTTCATTCACTCAGTGGCATATTTGCAAACACCTAGATTGTATGGGTCCAACCATGATTGTGGGCAGCAGAGGAGGTGTCAGCTGTCCCCTCCTTGCTGCACCCCTGAGATTCCTCTGATTGTTGACAAGGTTTCATTTTGGACAGTCTAATGATACCCTTTAGAAGTTGCTGGCTGTTTTAAGGTGAACTTTTACTTTGGAATTCCCTTCAGCTTCTTTAAATTATGGACCAGAATACTATACATTGTGATTCCCTTGGATGGGAATGTAGGTTTTAAAGATACATCTGTAATCTGCTTCAGGCATGTGACATCCTGCCAACTTGTCATCCTCCTTGTGTTGGGCTGTGGGATCTTCTGCTGGCAGGTCTGTGCTGGGCTCTGCACAGCAGCTCTGTGTCTTTCTGAGCCCAGCACAACTCCTCTGAATGGGGTTTCATGAGACTGAAAGGCCAGCATTGCTCTAGGTCACTTTTGCTTGTGTTGAACTACTGCTTTGGAGCTTTCCCTGGATGTCTGTGGGAGGTTTTCTTTTGTTTTTATTTTGGTGTACAGCTTGACCCTTGGAAGAGAAGTGCTTTGAACTCGGTTGGAAAAATGATGCTGGGAGCAGTGATAAATGTCTTATGGTGTGGCCATGTCTTGGGTACACAGCTCAGATGTTCAGAGGCTCTGAATGCATGATTGGGATCAGGAAGGAGACTTTCCCTGTGTTAGAGTTATACTGCACTGGACTTTTTGCCTCCCTGTGTAGCATCATCTGCTTCCTTGGATTGCCTGGGAATGCCATTCCAGTGCATGGCACCCGTGCATGGTGTCTCCCCAGAACACTCTGAGCAGCTTTCTGAGCCAGAACATAAATACATTTATCTCTTTCATTTAGCCCTGAGGTATGTTCCTTTTGCTGAGCTCTGTAGTGGCTCTTTGAAGCTACCTAAAAATTGTATAACCTAGTGCCAGGCAGTGCTGTCTCAGCTCAGCAGTGTGTAGGACCTCCTGGCAGACATCACTGCTGTGCCACTTTGTGACCATGAATATTCTCTTAACCAGGCAATTCTGGGCCCTGGTTGGGTTAATTCCCTCATGAAGCTCCAGGCCTTCAGGAACGTTCTGGAAATGGACACAGCTGTTGCCTCAATCAAAATGGAAATCTGGAAACACCAGAGGTTTAAATTCTACCTGTAGGAGCCCCGAAGTGGGGAGGGGAGGAAGGGGCTGTAGAGCGAAAGCAGGAAGTTTTTTTGCCATCTCTGCTCAATGTCCTGCCTGTCTTTTAGCTTCCAGCCCTGACATTAGTTTCAAGATTTGTTTTATGTCTGACAGTACTTTCATCTGCCCTCTTGAAATAGGATGAAGCTTCAGCTGCAAGTGAGAGTTCATAGTGCATATGAACTGCAGTCATGAAAAGTCATATCACTGCATTTCTGCAGTGCTGTTAGCAAAGAGAGGTCTATTTCCTAGATCCAAGGAGAAAGTGGAAATGAAGGAGGCTGAGAGGCTGCATGGGCAGCTTTGGTTTGCAGCTCAGGACTCAGCAGCTCTCCCTGACCTGCTGGTGCTGCTCACAACAGGCAGGCAGTTGGTTTGGCTCCAGCTCGCCGTGCTGAGTGTTCCCAGCTCCCCATGGAAATACCCAGCCTAGAAAAAGCAGCTGTGATTTGTTCCTCATTTGGCACAGCTGGTTTCTAGTAATGGGCCATCCCATGCTGCATATGTGGAGCACGCATAAATCCCAGATGGAGACAAATTTTATAAGGTGGAATTAGTGAAACATATTCTTTCATAAAAGTAATTGAACTCAGAAGGCTCTTGTGACTGTAAATTCTGTGGGGGCCGAAACCAGCAGATTGGAAGACAGCTTTATAACTTGCTAGAAATGTGAAATTACAGCTCCAGAAGTTATTCTCAAGGCAGGTAGGCAGCAGCAGCCCAGCCCTGGGCAGCCATGGCTTTAATGGCAGCCAGCAGGAAATGTTCTTGGGATGCCTGCACTCCACTGCCATGCTCAGCTGGACCACATGGACCCTCTTTGGGAAAAAGGTGATCCTCTTCCTAGCAACTGAAAGTTGGCCCTCACCTCACCCTGCTCTGCAGATCTGTGGGTGGCTCTTGCGTTGGACTGGATGATCTCTAGAGGTCCCTTCTGACCCATACAGTTCCGTGATTCCTGTTTGTGTTTCTTTTTCCTCCTCTACCTCTCTAAAGAGAAGAGACAGGATGCTTTGAAAGTGTTTACTTGCAGCTAATCTGTCTGTAAATGCTGGAGTTTTGAGTTACCTCTTTGGCTTTCCCTGGCTGCAGCAGTATCTGGTGGGTTTAAACCCGACATTCTTTGTGTTGTAGATCACATAGGTGCTGCTGGAAGTCGTGCATGCCCTGCTGCTGTCTATAATTCATATGGTGACTCAGTGCAGTGTACTTTCAATGCCGTTTTGCTTGTAAATTATGCATTCACAAGGAAAATGCTGTGTTGTTTGAGGCTGTACCACTCACCTAGTGGCAAGGAGCTTCTGCAGCTTCTGTGTGNACAGCTCCAGAAGTTATTCTCAAGGCAGGTAGGCAGCAGCAGCCCAGCCCTGGGCAGCCATGGCTTTAATGGCAGCCAGCAGGAAATGTTCTTGGGATGCCTACACTCCACTGCCATGCTCAGCTGGACCACATGGACCCTCTTTGGGAAAAAGGTGATCCTCTTCCTAGCAACTGAAAGTTGGCCCTCACCTCACCCTGCTCTGCAGATCTGTGGGTGGCTCTTGCGTTGGACTGGATGATCTCTAGAGGTCCCTTCTGACCCATACAGTTCCGTGATTCCTGTTTGTGTTTCTTTTTCCTCCTCTACCTCTCTAAAGAGAAGAGACAGGATGCTTTGAAAGTGTTTACTTGCAGCTAATCTGCTGTCTGTAAATGCTGGAGTTTTGAGTTACCTCTTTGGCTTTCCCTGGCTGCAGCAGTATCTGGTGGGTTTAAACCCGACATTCTTTGTGTTGTAGATCACATAGGTGCTGCTGGAAGTCGTGCATGCCCTGCTGCTGTCTATAATTCATATGGTGACTCAGTGCAGTGTACTTTCAATGCCGTTTTGCTTGTAAATTATGCATTCACAAGGAAAATGCTGTGTTGTTTGAGGCTGTACCACTCACCTAGTGGCAAGGAGCTTCTGCAGCTTCTGTGTGTCCCTCAGCTGCAGATGCTTTTGACTCCAGTGGAATTACTCTGTGCCCTCTGTTGCTGCAGGAGTTCCCTGCTGGTCTGCATCCTCCAGCCACCTCCTGCAGCTCCTGGAGTTTCCAAGGTCACTTTAAAAACGTTTGGACTCAAGTGCAATAATTAATATTCATGTTGTCATCCGCTCTGTTCTGCTCATCACCAGTTTTCCCCTCAATACTTCTGGTCATTCTGCTTCCCTTGTGCACAGACCACGTCTTCAAACACAGAATCATAACTTCCACGTGCACTGCCAGTCTGGAAGGGAGGGAAAAAGAAGTTAAAAATGAAAAAATACAGAATAGGTGATATTTTGTTCCTCCACACAGGATCCAGTTTATGGAAGAGGGAAACTTGGGGAGATTCAAGGTCTCATCTTGGGAATGCTGGACACCTTTAACTATGAACAAGTAAGTTGCACGTGCTTCTGCTCTGCCCACTGCCACATACAAGGATTACTTGTAGCTGTCCAGTGTACTACTCTCTCATTTGCTGTTCGTCTCTGCAGGGCAAAGTAAATGGCCATGCCAGTGATTTATATTTGTGTGATGTGGGGAAGGGGAATGAGTCGGTGTTGCTCACAGACTGCGAGTGAAGGGACTGACAGCAGCATGGTGATGTGAACATCACTGTAGTTGAATTCTGTGTTAGATGTACTGGAAGCATTGACACCCGCATTTTCTCCAGCTTATCCTGCAGTTAGGGGTTCAAAGTGCCTTTAAAATCAGTCTGTAAAATTGGAAATAGCTTCACTGTAGAGGACTGCACATAAAGAAACTGTCTGTGTGTTCTTCAGGGGGCCTGCTCTGTGCAGCACAGGCTCTCTGGTCAGTCAGTGTCTGGCTGCCTGGTGCCTGGACCAGGCCATTCCCTTTGATTGCTGCCTTCCCAAGGAGCCACCAGGGCAACCTCTGAAGCCTTTTCTGTGTTGCTGTTATGGAGCATTAACACAGCACAGCCCAGGTATCCCTGATCACTGCGTCGTTGCTTCAAGAAGCACTGACTGCTCAAAACTAAAGGAGTTTTGCTGTTGGTTCTTCAGAAATGGAGCTCTCAGAGCCAGCAGATGAGAGCTAGTCAGCATTTTTTTTTTGTATTTTAATTGTGAATCGCGTATTTGAGCTTCGATTTTTTTTCTGTACATTTCTAATAAAATAGGGGATCTACACGGTGGCTTAGCAGGTAAAGAGGAAAAAGAGAAGCCTGGTGGGGAAAATGACAAGCTGAGCCTGTTCTCCCACATCTCTTTTAACGCTCTTGGACAAAAATCAATAAAGCACTTATCTACCCATTTAAGAGTGAAGAGGTATTGTCTCCATTAACATGTGATAAAAGGCTAAGTGTTCTGAAGGCAGCAGCTGCCAAACATGTGAAGAGAAGCAATTTGCGTGGCTGGTTTTGTTCTTAGCAATCTGGTAAGCTGCTTGTTGTGAAGAACTGAAGAGTATGGAGCTTCTGTAATGAGGAGATGACAAAAATGACCCGTATGTATTGTCTTCCATGCAGACCCTTTTAGAGACGACCACGAACCTTCTAAACCACGATCTCCACTGGTCCCTGTGTAACCTAAGAGCTTCTGTCACTAGAGGGCTTACCCCAAAGCAGGATTACTGCTGCATTTGTCTACAGCAGTACAAAAGGAGGCAAGAAAGTGCTGATGAAATCATTGTTTTCAGGTAAAGTGAAAGGAGAGAGTCACAGGTGAGATCATGTTATTAGCTTAACAGAACAAAAGTATTCCTGTGAGCACGTGTCCCCTGCACTGTACGTGGGCTGGCAGTCAGACTGCTCAGCCAGCCTTCCTTGCATGCAGACAGCTCTGCCTCAGCTGAAAAGAATTCCCTTGCAATTCTGGGAGAGCTGTGCTGTAAGCTGTGGAGTCACCTGTCATCTCTCCTGGTAGTGCACGTGTTAGCAGAAGGTGATTCCCTGCTGTGCACAGACAGCACAGTCCTCGTGGATATCCGTAACTGCCTGTGTGCCCTCAGTGAACTATGGCAGGAACACTGTATAGAGGGCTTCATAAATCATAAATGGCCTGGAAACTGGCTGCAACAAGTAAAAGGAGGGGTGTAAAAGGAGGTGTTTTGCTGCTAGCTGGTGTACTGCTTGTCCCATCTCAAATATGGTGCTTTGTGCTGGGGAAGGCTGGGCCTACAGGTGTCCAGTGGGCCCTAAGAAGTGGTTTTATTTGCCTTGTACAGCTCAGATCGATTGCATCTCTACGTGCTCTGGCATCACTGATATTCCTGTCTGTGGCCAGGTGGCTGTAAAACATAGACGGTTATTACCTCAGTATTGTGATCTGCAGCTGCATCTGCTGCTGTTTCTGTGGGTCTAGAAGTCCTGCAGGACAGTGTGCAGGTATGAAGTGAGCATGCATGCTGCTGATGTGAGGTTACCAGTAAGCAGCTTTGATTTCCGTGGGCCGTAGTTTCCCTCTCTGAAGTGCAGTGCTGTCGGGCTGCAGTACCCTGCTTTCAAGCACCTCACAGGTTTATCTTCTCACCTTGACAGCTGTGGCCACTTATACCATTCCTTGTGTCTGCTGAGTAAGGAGTGCAGGGCAGTAAGCAAAGACCTGATGCGGTGGATGTGCTATAAATGCAACTCGAGCAACAAGGGGGGAAAACTGAGTGAGAACTTCTCAGAGCTGAAAAAAGGAAGTGGAACCTCCTTGGCACAGGTAAGGCTCCTCACCTGGCTGCTCTCCACCTTAACTTAGAGAAGTGCTGCTTTGCTCTCTTCTCATGTCTTCCTCTGCTTCCAGACAAGCCTGTGGTCAGTAAGTGTCCAACAGCATCGGCATGGTTGATGGATGTCATTTAGTTTTGGCGTGGATATGCAAGAAGTGGAAATGTGTTCATCCAGAACTGCTAGCCAGGGTGAGGCAGAGCTGATACCTGCCAGAGGAAGCTCATTTGTAAGAGCCTGAGATGGACCAGTAGGGCCAGTTCCTTTTAAACTGAATGCAGCTGTGCTTTATGTAAAACATGTAGTAGAAGTTGGTGCATTTGTTGTGGCTGGGCCATAGGACCTCTGTTCTGCCCCCCTACCAGGCAGCCTGGCTCTGGCTAAGAGATGCTAGCACAGCGTTTGAAGAAGCTTTCAGACAATTGGGACTGCTGCAGCTGTATTTGAGCAAAAGAACAGATAATTAGCTTGTTTTTATTGTCTCTATGAGAGTACAAGAAGTTTCATTCACCATCTCTACTTCAGACAGAAGTTCAGTCTCAGTAGAGACTGCTTCTGTATTTTCCCTGGTGTGTCGCTGTGGTTTGTACACAGAAATAGCCATCTTTGGGATGTCTTCAGGAATACTGAATGGGGGGAACTGTGCTCTGCTGCCCCATGTCCCAGAGGTCACTGGTGAGGTTTTGTTCCTAAATGCCTCTCAGTGCTTTGGGCATTTTTTCACCACCCCGATGGCATGCAAAACAACACATTTCCACTTCTGAGAGCCAAGTAATTCAATCTGGGAGTACGTTGTTATAGAATTACTTGTATTTTCTTTTAGCAGATTATTTCAATTTCTGCCAAATCAATTCTGGTCAGAAGATAGCTAACAGCATCAGTCAACTCCCATCAGCTTCTCTATTAACCAAAAAGGAATCTTCCTGTTGGAAGGGAGGCTTCGGGGAGAAGTAATCTCTGAGGAATGTGTGGAGCATGATGCAAGCTTTGCAGTCAAATTGTGTTAGTTTCTTATGTGGTGGCAGGAAAAAAGCTTTCCTGGTACTGTATGTAGCTCACTCTGAAAGGAATGCCTCCTATTAATTTCCGCGGAAACTACAACAGATACAAAGAACACAATAGCACTAATTAATGGAGCAGATTCTCAGCTACAAAACACTTATTTTTGAACCTGGTCACCACCATTAGCTATACATATTTACCAGTGGTGAACAAGAACCTGCATAGTATAAAATGGGCACCCAGATGGTGGCTCTGAACTTGGTCAGGATCACAGCATCTCTGTATTTTACCCTCTAAACTTTTGCTCTGTAACTTCAAATGATGTTGCTGCATCATGTATTTTAATGACAATATTTAATAGTTATGTTTGCATGTGATTAAACTGTTGCTTGGTTAGATACTTGAAAAATGGTGTATATTCAGACTGAGTGGGGGGGTAACACCTCTTGCTTCTCCAAGAGGTTCATTTGCTTAACCATTGGTAGTGTTATTGAAATCTGAGGTAAGGATCCATCTGGCCAGGGAACTGAAGATCTACTCTGTCTGGAGATGTGGAGGAGATGTGTTTTCCTAAGGCCAAAAGCAGGAGGTGAGCAGCCTAGGACACAGCACTCTCTCTGGAGGCAGTACTGTGTGGTTTGGGCTTGCACAGCCTCACATTAAGTCAAGCTGAGGCTCTTAGAGAGCTGGGCATGGAAACAGCAAAGCTCAGCTACACAGAAGTCCCTGTGCTCGTTCTGATGTGGCACTGATGTGTGCAGAACACTGTGGGTCTGTGCACCAGGTGCATCTGTGGCCCAGGGGATAACACAGGGTGTGGAAACAGGAGGAGCAGACAAGCAAAGGGACTGAAGGAAAGGGACTTCCAAGGCTCCCGATGTTCAGGTGCTCCTGTAGTGCTCAGCCAGGGCCTGAGAAAACAGGGTCACGCTCTGTGCTGAAGCCCAGGGCAGAGATTGAATGATAGAGTGATGCTTTTGCCACCTGGGTTGTTGGGCCTTCTCATGTCACAGTTCTGTGGTGAAGGAAGCACAGTTCTCTGTGCTCCCATCAGTCAGGCCCAGCTCCTGCCATCCTCACTTCTGCATCTGGCATCTCTGCAGGTTATGAACAGGGAACCCCCGAAGGATGCTGTGCTAATTTGTGCAGCTCCCAGCCCGAGTCCTGCCTTCCCCATGCCCTGCACAGCCAGCTTGGAGCTGCTGGGACGTTCTGCCTACAGATCCATGGGGAGGCTGCTGCTTTGCAACCACTTTGAAGACTGAAAGTGTTGTCTGTCCCTCGGTACAATATAATGCTGTTTTTTTCCACAGTGAAATCTTCACTTTAGATATTTATGTTCTTAGCAAGCCTTGAATTAGGAATGGGTTCATACTGAGAAATGCCACTGAGCATCTGGAGTGTGTTTCATAGTACCAGTTCTGCTCTGTTGAAACAAAGACTGTCAGTTTGAATTCCACGATGCTGTTGAGATTTAGATGTGAAATGACAGCCCAGCAGACAGTGCTTTCTGTGCCTCTGCTTTGCACGCCTGGCTTCTGGAGCAGTGCCTTGGAATTGGAAAGGGGTGGGGGGGTGCCACAGACCAACACTTGTGTTGCTAAAGTGGGTGAGAGCAGTTACTGAAAGGAGCCTTGCTCTAATACGGGGTTATGGCATTGGGCTCTGTGCAGGGAACGGCAAGAGGAGACCAGAGGAGCTCTTTGCTTTATTTTCCTACCAGAAGTTTGTGCATCACTGAGACCGTGCTGTCTTCCCCAGGGTGATCTTCAGTGTCCACACTGAGTGCCTGTCCTGTCCTCCTCCTCTCGCATCCTTCCAAAAATGAGTTTGTGTGTGTGTCAAACTCTGTGATCTCTTTTCAGCCTTCCACGCTGTTTTGCCTGGTGCTGTTTGTCATTAACTGAGGCACATTAGGTGAAAGCAGTCACTGTGCTTCCGCCTACATACGTGAGCACAGTAATCTTAGTGTCTTGGTCATCAAAACTGAATGTCGTGGTGAGATGGTTTGTTTTCATCTACATGTATCAGGGAGGGGAGCGCAGTCTTGCTTCTTGGACTGAAAGTGGTTCTTGGACTTCAAATGCAGTAGAAAACTGCCATGAAACCCCATGAAATGTGGTGGCACTTCCATGTCAGAGAGTACCTGTGAATTCTGAGGCCGCTGTGTTTGGAGCTGTCCAAAAAGCAGATATGTTTTACGCAGGAGGTTCATCCTGTTAAGTCACGGCAGGACAGACAATGTGTGTGATCCCTGCAGTTACTGCATTTGGTGGGCTCTGTCCTTTTAATGAGCATCAATAGGAGAGCTGGCTCACGTCCAGCTGCCATCCACCAGCACCCCCCAGATCCCCAGAAGCAGTAAACCATATTCCTGTGGTCCAAAGGAAATCCGTCCATTTTAGCAGAACATTTCAGATCTATGAGGATCTGTACGACAGGCACGCAGTGACAGATGCTGGGCTGCTGCAGCCTGTTGCTGTTCTCACAAACTGCACAGCCCCTGCTGCCAATAGCTGTGCAGTGCAGCACTGCCTGACAGCGGTGTGTCTGTTCTCCCAGGGACTGGCACAGATTGCTGCGTGTCCGCAGTGTGAAATTGCAGCTCTCAGTCTGTCTTCATGGGTCTGCCTGGGAGAATGGGCAGGAAAGGAACTGTGTGACTTCCATCTGCTCGCAGGGGCTGGGAGCCAGCGTGCTGCACGACTCAGAGCTCCTCTGCACTGCCAGAACCCTGCCCTGGGGTGCTGTGCTGCTGCTGCTGGGGGGTGACTGCTGGTCCCTGCCCTCTTCAAGCTGAGAAATGACCAGAAGGCAAAGGGTCAGGAAGGATGTGTAGGGCTGTCCCTTCTCCTGGTGTCCCTGTTGAAGGCGGGGAGCAAAATAAATAGTAGTGGAGGTGTGGATTCAGTTTGCAGTCCCAGGGTGGGAGGGCTATGAGAGGGGATTGGCAGGGTTGGTGGCTGCAGGGCTGGGCAGCCTGCAGAGGTGGTGGTAGGTGAGCATCTCCCCATGAATCCCTTGAACAGAAAGCTGCAGTCTCCATGCCCGTCTTCCTCCCCAGAGCTTTCATCCTCACACTGCACAATGAAAACAGCCCCTTCAGTTGCTGTGTTGTGAATTGAGCACAGAAAGGCCTGGACAGCTGCAGCTGAGCTTGCACCAGTGTTCTTCTTAAACACATCACAAACTTCAGCAGCCCCGTGCTGCACAGGGCTCGGAAGTTTCTGCTTGGTTCTTGGTAATGTTTAGCAGTTTACTTTCTCTGGAAGCTTGTGACAGGAAGGGATCAGCAAACCCTTAAGCTGCTTCTTTCTGCATGTCTATACCTTCCCTCACTCTGCCTGCAGTCCTGGCACTGAGTGAACACTGCATCCCCTCAGCCTTCTGTGCTGAGCTTTGGTGGAATGCTGCTCGTCAGCCTCCTTAGCTCATGCTTAGAAAATGAAGTATTTGTCTCCTGCTGCTGCTCAGGCACCATCCTGGTGGGCCCTGGGTGTGTGTGTGATGCTTAATCTGTGGGCTGCAGTGCTTCCCCTGCTATGTGACAAATAAATACCATCTGTGGGGCCATAGCGTCCAGTGAGAACACGGTGTTGGGGATATGTATTTTTAATCTAATTAACCCTGCCGTTGTTGTAATGGCCGTGGGTCAGACCCCCCCAGAAGCACAGTGAGGACAGGGCTGGGAATGGCTGTGAGATGCTGACGGGTCCTCAACCCATCCCACAGCAGCAGGTGCTGGAGCCCAGAGCTGTGCTGCGGGTTCTGCTAACGCCCGAGTGCTGATGCTGGACCCCAAGAGCCTCTGCAGAGCTGCTGAGTGAAAGCATGCCTTCAGTGACACGGCTAAAAAAGGAAGAGGCCTGACAGCAGGAGTTTCCATAGCAACAGAAAGAATTGCCTGCAATATTTCAGCTCATCAGCCTGGAGAGCAGTCTGATTGATGGTTACATGCGCGTGGCAGAGAGATAACAGGAGAGGAGAGGCCAATTATATTGCATTTTCCTTGTCCTTGAATGCCTGTGGCCACGGCAAATGTGGAGGGCAGCTTTTCCCTGTTCTTTTGATGACTTTTTTGGTGTTTTTTTTTCTCCGTGTGAGGATGACCTACACGTCCCTTGGAAGTGCTGCACAACCTGTGGGTATGTGACCCTTCCTGTCACAGGCTCCTTGATTGAGTAGCAGGAGTTATTTACAATATAAATAGAGTCCTGCAGGGGGAGGAAGTGAGTCTGAGCATATGCTCCTGGCATGAGCTATCTGCAGTTGGGATATTCCTCAAATCACTTGGTGAACATCTCACAGACAAGAGGTACAGGACTTTAAGAGTAACAAAACTACTTGGGCTTCAGGAATCATAGAATCACAGTTGCTTGGGTTGGAAGGGACCTTACAGCCCCAACCCCTGCCATGGGCTGGCTGACCCCCCAGCTCAGGCTACCCAGGGCCCATCCAGCCTGGCCCTGAGCACCTCCTGGGATGGGACCCCTGCACTCCTCTGGGCAGCAGTGCAAGGGTCCCATCATCCTCTGAGTAAACCATTTCCTGAATTCCTCCTCTTTGAAAGCCATTCCCCCTTGTTCTCTCACTATTAGACAGTGCAAAGCATCAGTTTCCCTCCTGCTTATAAGGTCCTTCCAAATGCTGGAAGGCCACAGTGAGGTCTCTGCTTAAGTCTTCTCCAAGCTAAAAGTCTTCTCCTCAGCCTGTCTTCATCGGAGACGTGCTCCAACCTCTGGAGCATCTTATGGTGATCCTCTGAAACCACTTAACAACTGCACATCCCTCCTGTGCTGGGACCCCAGGTCTGGATGCAGTACTGCAGGTGGGGCATCACAAGGGCTCAGCAGAGGGGGACAGTGCCCTCCCTCTCACTCCTGTCACCCCTCTGTTGATGCAGCCCAGGAGGCAGAGGGCTGTGTCACCCAGGGAAGTCAAGGCTGGTGTGGCACTGCCTGGTGGCTGTGTTCTCTCTAGCATGTTGTGCTCCAGATTTTGTCCATGGCAACTGGGAGTCATCTTCATGGGGCTTTGGAACATGCTCTGTAAATATGACACGGAGCATGGGAAGCATTGAGCAGCTGGGTGCTGCAACGTTGGCCTCAGAGGAGAAATCCTCCTGGGGAGAAGGGTCTGGTGTCTGTAGGGACCTCAACAGGAACCTGCTGGCTGCAGCCTGCCTGGCTCTGGAGGGGAACCACACTTTCTTTGTGGGGCTGGGAGCTGGGCCTTGCATCTGGGAATCAAACTCCTCCAAGCCATGCTGAGCTTGATCCGTCGCTGAGGAGTTGAGGTAAATTCAGCTTCAGTAAGCTGATGCTTGTAGGACTGCAGCACTTTGTGTTAATAGCCTTTGGGAAATGCGTTTTGGGGAAAATATTTAAGAATGAATCTTGAACGTTCCCTTAAAAATAGCTCCCCAAAGACGACAGATGCCAAATCGCCACTCACGAGGGAGGCTGTTCTCCCTGGCTCCCATTGCAGTTCCCTGATGATGCTTTTGAAACAATCAAAATAGAAACATCGTGATGTGGTAAAACGGAACAAACTTGGGAGAATCTGTGATTCTTTGTCATCCCTCCCTGGGATGTTTAAATAATGCCATTTCAAGCAGTTCGAGTATGCGTTCACCTCCACTCGTGCTAATGCTTTGCCTGCAGACTGTGGCAAAGCACACCCACAGCTCTGTAGCAGCCCCAGTGCCACTGTGGTGACCTGGCTGCTGGCTGGGCTCTCACGGGATGTGGCTGCATCTTGTCTTTGTAACCTCCTCCTTCTCTTTATTAGACAGGGTCGGAGTCTGCGTTGGACCCTCAGCAAATCCAGGCCTTCGACCAACTCTGCCGGCTCAACCGTGGGACCTCCCGGGTACGTCCCACTAGAACACCCAGTCAGCTTCAACCTGGGGAAGGGTACTGTGCGAGCTGTCAGGCTGGATGTTAGAGCCAGCAGCGTGGGCTTTGGCTTTTCTGTGGGATTTCATTCAGTGATGGCTATGCAGCATGCATAGAACTGCCTGCTTCCATCACAGCACATCTGCACTGCTGCCACAGCTGGGGGAATGCACAGGCAACAGAGCAGCTCTGAGGCTGGGCCTGAAAAGCCTGTGAGGTGTGCAGCACTTCTCAGTTTCCTTTAGATTTGCAAATTACCTTCCCTCCAGACACAGTGTGGCTCCTGTGCTCGCAGAGGGGCCCCTCTGCCGTCCCCCCTAGCTTGTGAATGAGGCAGCTTGTCCTCTGTCCCCTGTGTTTTCCTTGTGCCTCTGCCTGTTCCAGCTGTGCCTGCTGGCACTTTCAGCTCTCTCTGGGATTGTTTTTCAACGGTGGAACTTAAAAACAACCCCAAGACACCTGGAAAGTGGTTTAGTTCAGGATTGTCATGCTGCAGAGCTGTGTGGGGTCACTGCACGCTGTATGGGGCTCTTCCTTTGCACGTTAAAGCTTTTCTCATTGCAGAAGGGATATTATGACCCCACGAGAGCTCTGTCTGTCTCTCTGCACCTGACATTAGTGCCTCTGAGCATCCTGCCCCGGCTGCAGATGCTGACCTGTCTGCATTTTGCCTTGCAGTTGGCTCTCCTGACTGAACTGTCCCGTGCCCACGGTGGGGAGAAGCACGGGCTGCTCAGTGTTTCCCATGGGGACTCTGCCAGCAGCGTCTTCCAGAATGAGACCTTCCAGCTGCACCTGGCCCCGCCACCACTGCTGGATGACTAGCACTGCTGCCTGCACTCCTGCTGCTGGGATGCTTTCCCAGGACAACACTGGGCTTTTTCCTCCGCCGCCGTTCCCAGAACCCTTCATGCTACGTGGTGTCACTGGGCGCTCACAGGGCTGCAGCACTGGGTGAGCTCCTGGCTGTATGGCAGCTGAAGGGCAACGGGACTGGGTGATGTGAAGTCATAGAGGTCAGAGCCAAAGGTGCTGAAGCACTGCAGCTGCCTGCACTGACCTGGAAGCTCACAGCAGCACCTGTAACTGTCACATAACTGCCAGCTCCACTGCACAGGAGGAGCGTGCCCAAAGGTCTGTGCTCCAAGGAGCTGTGCTGTTTTTGCAGGTGGATGCCATGCCCCACTCCCTCATGGCAGTGGTGGAGTTTGAGGGCAAAGAATGGGAAAGCCTGGAAAAGGCTACAGATTGCAGAAAACTGTCTGTGCGTGAGGAAACCACTCTGGGTACAGTGTGTTCCTACAGATCTCCATTAAAAAGGCCCTTGGTTGAAACTAGGTGCATGGAGCTGTGTGCACAGGGAATCATTCAAATCACTAAGGTTGGAAAAGACCGCTGCAATCATCTGTCCCATCATCAACCCATCAACTACTAAACTCAACCCACTGTTCTGCAGTGCCAAACTGTGCTGTGCCACAGGGCAAGGCTCAGTGTCTTTTTCCTGTAGCATGTTTATTAGAGCCTACTCACACAGCAGCAAACCAGTAGCAGTGGTGTTTGTGTGTGGTCAGCTCTGGCTCATGAAGCATTGTGTTACTGGTTTTGTGATCCTATGTTATCTCTGTTTTGGTGCCAGCAGTTGGTTGTGTTGGGATACCACAGCCCTGAGCTGCAGAGAAACCTTCAGGATACTGTTACCTGGGGCCTGGCTGCCTCTGTGCCCACACCACATAGGTACTGATCCCCACAGGGCTGCAAAGCTCAGCTCCCACACACGGGGTGGAAGGAGTATGGGGCTGTGCTGCTGCCTCTGAGGAAGGTGAGAGCTGTGGTGCAGAACCCACTGCTCTGGGAGCACCGGGGGGCACAAGCAAGTCAAGGGGCTACAGCCAGGAGAGTTCTTCTAGACATCAGCCTGGTCTTGCAGCTGTTTTCCAGTGTGACTGGGGCGGCTCTTTCTTCTACAGGCAAGTGGGAGCTGGGCTGTGAGGCTGTGCACACCAGCCCCACTGCTTGCCAGGTGCCCAAACCCAGGGGAAGCTGAGCTTGGCACACTCCACGTGGTTACTGCCTTTCTCTGCCTAGCACGGTGCTTGCTGGGCTGTGCCACTTGAAGCTGCAAGTGACCTCTCCTTTGCTGGAAATTTGTGTTTCACTGCAGTGTGGAAAACACACAGTTAGGACAATCAGAAGTTGAGTTGTTTAGTATTTTATTAAAGAGGGAATACATACGCCTCTCCCTGGCGGGGTGGAGCTCAGGGCGTCTCTTACAACACGTCTGCGCGGTGTTTGTGCAAACAAAGGAAATCACATTTCTGTGGAGCATGTTTCTGAACTGGGGTGTGATGGAGCACAGTGAGAACCCTGCCACCATGCTGGCTGCTGGAACACCTCCACAGCTAGCCCTGTCCCACACCAGGCTGCTCCTCACGTTTTCCCACGGAAGGAAGAGGCAGCTTATTGTGCTTGACATCTGAACAAATCCTGGGTAGGAGACACAGCTTGTGAATATTGCTAATTACTTACAGTTAATGTATCCTGACGACAGTGATATGAAACTGCAAGACCACAGGATCCCATGGGAAGTCTTGGTCATCAATAGCCAGCTCGGTTTCCTTGCACACCAGCACGTGCCCTCCTGCCCGCGGAGCGAGGCGTGCCCTGCCCAGTACCAAGGGTCCTGGTGTCTCCACCTGTGCTTTGTGCCCACAGTGGGCAAGGAGCTCCTGGCCCTGGGAAGGGCTCTGCTGCTGCTGGGATGTGGCTGCCAGTGCCCCTGGGCAGGAAGCTCGGGCAGCAGAGTGAGCATCTGCAGCTCTCCACTCAGATTCCAAGTGAAAGGTTAAATATGAGTAAATGCTGTAGGTTTATATATAATGCTTTCTTCTACCTTACGAAATGTGCCTCAGTGGTCAAAAGACACTAAAATGTTATTAGAAACCTTAGTTAGCCAGAAAGGATGACCCTGCCCTTAAAAAATAAAGAAAACCTACTTAGTTCTACCACAGCCTTTGCTTAAATGCCCTCAGAAAAACAGAATACTTGTAAGTGCCTTGTGAGAATGCATCTGTCCATGCAATGGCCCAAGTTCCTCGTTTAACAAGCATTGCACTTTGTATAGAAGTCATCAAAACTATAAAACCTATTATTTTTGTCTGAAAGTGTTAGTCTAAAAAGTACAGTATTACTTTATAACCATTGACGGTAAACTCCTAGCTCACGCGCATGTGCACAGACACACACTGCTGCCTAAACGTTTTCTAAGGATACTGATTACAAAGTGTATAAAATTAGTAATACATTGTCAGGATACAGTGAGAGATGAGCCACCCTATAACACCGACTACATCTAGTATCGATCACTAAACTGTACACGTTTATACAGCCTTATATTCACCAGCGACTCCTGGAACGTAAACAGCAAATACACAAAGCAATTCAGTGATGCTGCTGAGAAACAGTCATCACCGACTCCAACCGACTCAAGCTGACTGAAATCTTCAAGAAAGACGTTTGTGTTTCACGCGGGGGGCTGAAACCAGCCCTCCAGCAGAACAGCTCTGTCTCCTCAGCTGTTTGAGGAAAGCTCTATTGCAAACCTGCCCTTGAACTGGGTGCAAAGGAGCGAGCCGAAGCCCCCTCGCTCAGCTGGAGTGACCCTATGTGGTACCACGACCAGGTAGGCTTCCTCCCACGGGCACCTCCATGCCGTCCCCGAGCTCTGCCAGCACAGTGGTGTGGCTCAAATGTTTTGTTTTAATCTTTGTTTTTCTTCAGGCATATGCGGGCCCTGAGGCCGTTTGGTCCTGAGTGCACGCGTCTGGCATGAACAGCGCAGCGTGGGAGGAAGCAGCAGGCAAAGCTAGGGGTGGGTTTGCATGTGTGGAGGTAGTCACTTCCCTTCGCCTTCATTTTACACCCCGGCTTAGAATGGTAGCAGCAGTGCCACGCTTCCTCCCTGCCTGCTCCCCCTCCTGCTGAGCTGCAAATGCCAGATCCCCTTCCAAAGATCCATGCAGAGAAAGGAGTGGCTGGACCCAGGCAACAGACGACCCTCAGGAGCAACAGCTGCCTTTCCAGGAGATTTCAGAGCCGGACCTAACTCAGCAGATGCTCAGTGCATAGCCTGGAGAAGTTGGAGGCACTTTGTGCATTCTCTAGCCTGCCATACCAACCCACTGGAAGAGTGGTACCAACGGCATTCAAGAAGGGTCACACCAGCACTAGAAAAAAGTATGGACCACGCGGAAGGCCAGAGACAGAGAGAGCCTCTTGTCGCTGCACTTCGCATAGTTTTTTGTAAGAAATAAGGACAACTTGGTTTTGCTGCTCACAGGTGTGCTGCACCAGCTCACCCTCTGTGCTTTGAAGAACCCAAGCAACCATCCCGACTGCTGAAAACACGTTGAGTGGCACATCCTTGTACGAGAAGTAGCATACGATGTAACCCAGACCAAGAAAAAGGCCTTTTTTTTTTTTTTTTTTTTTGTTCGGCTATAAAAGTCTTAAGATTTATCACTACCTTACGTGCAGATGTGGGAGATCTGATCAGGCTGAGAACACGTTAGGATTGCTCAGGCTGCTGCTATTTCACCAATACACAAGTCCCGTGACCGCGCTCCCGTGGGGACTCGGAAATATCAAGTGCACTGGAAAAAAGGGATTGTCAGAAAAAAAACGGGAAGTGTAAGTACTACAAAAGCAACGTTACTGAGTGGGAACTGGACTGATCTGATAGCAACTGGTCGGATCACACAGTGGTTTCTATAGTCTCAATCACTTCCATTTCACACTGCGAAGGCGACAAGAGCGGGCACTCATCTGGTTCCCAGCTGCTATCTGGGCTGTAGTCTTCTTCTGAACTTAGCTCGGCCACCCCCTCCGTGTCCTCATCGCACGACTCCATGTAGTGAACCCCCACCGCATTGATCCCGGAGTCCTCAGAGCTGGAAGGGGACGAGCAGTGATCTGTTTTTGGTGTATTGCTCTCTCTTGTGATTAAGGCATTGCGAACAGAGACTTCCTCGGGCTTTGTCTTGTGGGGCGCGGGGGGAGGCTGCCTCTGCACGTAGCACATCTTCCCGTTGATGCATTTCACGCGGTAATTGTCAATGAAGAGGTCTGCGATGGTGCAGAACTGCGGCGAGTTGGGGGGCAGCGGGGGCTGGAAGACGGGCGCGAACTTCAGGAAGTGTTCGGTGAGCGAAACGGAGATCTGGATCGTGTTCGTAGACTCCCGAGGACGAACAGGTATTTCGGTGCTGGGAAGCTGCTCTACGGGCGTCATGGGCTGGTAGACATATTTACCTGTGGGGAAGACAGAAAACAGCATTTGAGGGCTTATCTTTATGCTAGAAAGAAACTGATAAGATGATGCTCGCCTCTGGTAGTCAGTAACAGCCAGCAGTTCCTCTGTCAGCTGCTGCTCTGTTTTCAGTGGCCTCAAGGTGTTGGTTAGCTCTCTCCTGATGCAGGCTCTCTGATGCTTAACGCTGCAGGTAACCGTGACTCCTCTCAGCCCAGTCCCGCTTCTCTCCCTGTCCCTGCTTCTAAGACATCTGTAGGGCATCTGGAGCTAGAAAATTGCTGCTGGGGGTGCAACTGCATGGCTGGGAAGTGGGACAGACAGCAGTTCTGCCCTTGTCCCTTTGCTCAGAAACCTTTCTTTTTCTCATGCCAAACACAGAGCAATTCTCCCACACATCTCTGGTACAACGACCTACGTTTCTATTGCTGTTATTCTGCTTAACAGTGAGTCTCCCTGAGTGCATTTCCATGTTCTTTTTCTTTTTTTCCCTGTATTTTTCTGTATTACAAAGCAGAATTAACACGACTGCAACTGGAATTTTAGGACAGAAAATAAGGGAATTCCCATGCCATAGAAATGCCTTTGACATTTTGATTATCTAGTTAAGTAATAAGAAAAATAGGATTATGTTGTCTGTACAGAGCTGGAACAAGTGTGAAGAGCAGAGCTGAAAATCTCTACTAAAAGAAAGAAATACGAGAGCAGAAAATCAGCACTTTGTTAGGAAAAACTGAGAAACCCCAGGCTATGCCAAAGACTGGAAAATGCTGTGTTTTATTTGCATGAAGTCCCTGAAAAATTCATGTCTCCCCAGGGGGTTCGTGCACTATGAAAGCACAAATTTCCAGAAGACTTGCGAGTAGTGGGAGTCAGAAGTGTTTTGATGCAGGAGTTACGATACCGCAAATACCGCTTTGCAAAGGCAGAAAAGGCATCAAAGTGATGAAGGACTGTTTTGATGCTTGAAGCTCTCCAGGTACGGAGCAGAAAGGCACCACAGTAATGGAGCTGGCTGTGCAGTGCTGTGCAGCTTTCCGGCACGCAGTTTTCTGGTCTCAGCTCAGAGGCAGTGCAGCCTTTCTCCCTCAAATTGCTCATTCCTCCCGAAAACCAAAACAGTGATTGCTTCTGCACAGGGCACTGAGCATGGCCCGGATCAGCAACAGGACGAAGGACTCCATGCCCCTCTGCTCAGCTTGGGTGTCCTTCACAGGCACTGACTGCAACAAATTCTCAGCCAGCGTGGCACTGCCCATGGGATGGGCATCCCGGAACAGTTCATCTGCTTTGCCAGGCCCCACGAGCCAGGGCCCACACACACACTGTGCTTCACCAGCCGAGCCCTGGTACGTCACCAGGGAAAACATCAAGCGCAGGAGAAGGCTCTTCCACCCCTGCTGTGCCTGCTGTACTGCAAAGAAAACAGCCTGTATGAAAGCAGGCTGCGCTCCCCAGCTGGGACTGCCCAACCTGCGCTGTCCAGGGAAAGTGCTGGGGAGCACTGGAGTGTGACAGGGGCACAACGTGGGGCTGGCAGATGCAGAGAGCAGGACCAGGGGAAGGAGCACTGGGCACAGTGAGAAGGAAAAACACCCTTGTCGTGCAGCAGGAGAGAACATCCACCAGGCAGGCTCATGCTGCAGCAAGCGGGCATGAGAAGGAAAACGTTTGGCGAATAGATCTGACCAGCTTCACTTGAATACCTCATCAAGCAGGTTTTTTTTTCTAGGAGCTGGAACGATAACTGTCGGAGCTGCTGGAAAAGCTCAGTGGAAATACAAATGCTATATTTTATTCCTCCGATCTGAGCATGGCTGGATGACAGGAAACACAGCCACCTTCCCCACTTGCCATCTAGTTAACATAGCCCAGCCTGAGCTTGCTGGAGGAATTCAGCACTACCTTAACCACAGGCAGAGCCCACTGGAGCAGCAGCACAGCTATTTCTGCTCTGGCAGTCGCTGAGGGATGTGGGCTTTCTCGTTTTTTCAATCCTTGCCCAGCACAGCCTCTCTGGGATGACCACTGGGCCAGACCCTGCCTTGCAGCCCAGCTAACAGCAGCAGCTTTGCCTGCAGAAAGCCTTCCTGCACATCAGTGAGCATTAAGCATGCTGCTGCCTTGCAAAGCAACGCAATCAACTGATTAGCACGCTGCTAATTGGAATGGTGCTCCACAAAGTCCAGCTCTCTGAAGCAGGGATGCGGCCTACACACAATCGATATCCCCCTGCCTGAAACCACGATGCTCTATTTATTCACATATTTGGGCCGCTTCCGTGCAGGCTTCACTTCCACTGACAGCCAATGGCAAGACACTACTGAAAAAAGCATTTCTCACCTTCTGTTTGAGGTGAGAAGGAAGGTGCTGGTAAACATTTTAATGGGATGAAGAAAGGTTTGTAAGAAAGGACTATAATTTCCCACTTAACACAGCTGCCACGTGCTGGCAGTGGCTGGGGGTGGTGGGAGGTGTGTAGGGGAACTGTCAGAAGTGGTTTTTGCCTCTTTGAGTAGAAAAGGAGGGAAAGCAGGACATCTAAGCCATGGTAGCTTATAGCACAGCTGTTAAGGGAAGCAAAGATTCATCCAATGCTATTTAATAGAATCACAGAATATCCTGAGGTAAAGGGACCTCGAAGGATGATGGAGTCCAACCCCTGGCTCCATGCAGCACCACCCAAAAATCTGACTGTGTCTGGGAGAGCTGTCCAGGTGCTTCTTGAACTCCAGCAGCTCAGTGCCATCACCACTGCCCTGGAAACCTGTTCCAGTGCCCAGTCACCCCCTCAGTGAAGAAACTCTTCCTAAACCTGGCCCTCCCCTGACACAGCTCTGTGCTGTCCCAGGAAAGCAGAGCCCAGCATTGCTCCCTATGAGGAGCTGCAGCTGCCATGAGATCAGCTCCTTTGCTCTGGGCCCAACAACCCAAGGGGCTTCAGTGCTCCTCAGACCCTTCCCCAAAAACTCTTTCAGTGGTGCTGCTCTGCAGGATCTCATCCCCCAGTTTGTATGTGTAGCCAGGGCTGCCCCTTCCCAGTGCAGAATGCAGCACTGCTCGTGTTCAGCACCACATGGTTATTGATTACCCATCTCTCTCATTTGCCTGGATCTCTGCAAGGCCTCTTCACCCCTGACACCATCAGCAGCTCCTCCTCTCCCATTGAGTGTCAGCAGCAAACTTGCTCAGAACACCTCCTAGCCCTGCATCCAAGTCCCTCATGAAAACATCAAGGAGAACTGGCCCTAAAATGCTGGCACCCAGTAAATACAGCAGCTCTCACTCCAAGGTCCTGTTTACAGGTTCAGGAGAGCAGCAAACTGACCACGCGTGCATGGAAAGCAAGGCCCAGGCTGCGTTCAAACTTCAGCTCTGTTTGTGGCCATGCTGACAAGCAAAGGCAAAGCTGTGGCTGGAGGGGAAGGCTGGCAGCGGGGAGCAGAGCTGTCTGTGCTACTGCTGCAGCAGCATGGGGCAGTTTGCTGTGTGTTTCCAAACTGACGTGCTAGCACTAATTTCAGGGTAGAACCCAGCAGCGGCTAGCATTCCCACAGAGGATTTCAGGCCCCTTTGCGTGACCTTACGTTGGCTGACAGTGCTTCTTTGTCTTTCAAGGACAAGTACTGCCAGGGTAAGGCAGAAATCACCCAAGAGGGAAAAGGAGATTTACACTGTGAACAGACTTCCTGTGTTTTTGGAAGATTCCATTAGGAATTTCTTAATTTCCAGTTAAATTTAGGGCGAAGTCTGTTTATTTTAGATTAAACCTCTGCTATCTGAGGATCATCAGTTAGCTCTTCCAGGGAGGCTGGTACTCACAGCTGGACCTGTCAGGCTGGATCACGGACAAAGCTGTGGTAACAGCATCACTTATAACTTCTTACCCTACATAATGGATGGAAATGCATCAACCATGATGCGGATGCTATGAAAAATTTATGCAGGAGCAAAAATAAGACTGCCCACCCACTCCAGCTTGCATGACTGGGAGGGCTGTCTTTTGAACAGAAAATTACCCAAAAGCATGAGTGCCCGTCTGCTTTTATGATGCATTTTGGGCTGATAAAGCCCCCCCTGAAATAAACAGAAACGTTTTTGCTGACTTCAAGCAGCTGGCAAAAAATCCATGGTAAAATAATATTGTGAGCACCTATTCTGACACACTCCTTCTAGTACTGCAGGTTTGTTTCCACAGAGTCAGTTGGAGAACTCTGGTCTGAGCTCTGCTGACGGCTGCTCCTCTAAATCACAGTGTTTTGCACAAATACAGATGCCAGACAGGCACTGCATCACAACTTGTTTCCTGGGTCATCTGCTACATCTGCCTACGTGGAAGACGGTACTTTGGCGAAGGAAAAAGACTGCATGTGCTGAACATGTTGGGTTTTGTCCAAAAAGAAAAAAAAAAAGTTCTGCGAGAAGCAGTTTGCAGAAGTTTGGGAAGACCTTGTGTGCTGTATTAGCTGCTACTGAGTGAATGCTGCGGTTCTGGCTCTACCAACACAGCACAGTGCTAAGGGGAAGCAACATCTGGTTTGTGTCCCGACTCCTGGAGGCGATGTGCATGAAATCAGGCTCTGCCAAAGCTGTTTTCATGGCGGGTCCCTATCAGCTGTGTCAGCCATACGTTAATGACCACTACAACAAAGCATGGCAGGAGCACAGCATACCTGCTAGCCACCACTGAAAGCTTGTGCCGCTACTTGTGCCTTCTGCTGCTCCGTGTCACACTGTGTTAATCCGCACAAACACTTCACCTCTTTGTCTAGAGTGAATTGTGCCGCAACAGCAGCCTGTGTGCAACCAAAGAGTGATTGTTGCTCCATTTCTTAATTATTCAACTACTGTGGAAGCCTAAAAACCACATCCCCTGGAGAGTGAACGCACAAGAGCCCAGTCAACTACCAAACAACCACTGCAGGCATGGCTCCTGGTGGAGCTGGAGGCTCTGCTATGAGGGACAAAGCTCAAGCAAACTCACTTCACTTGGGAAATGTTCTATCCTCCCCAAAGTAGGCCTGCTTCCATAAAAAATACATACATAAAGTCTCTTCGTGGTACCAATTCCCAGAGCTGTGTGGTGGATTGGTTGGAAATGGATCATGATGTCTACTGCATGCGAAAAATAAATAAGGGCCTTTAGAAGTAAGCCATGAGGTCATCTCTCTCTGATTTTGTTGCTAATTGAGCAGTCTGCATGCATCATCACTGAACGGACACAGCAGTAATTTCCGTGGCTAATACAAAATAACTTAACCATGAAATAAGCAGAGGTGCTGCTTAAATATTTTATTCCCCACTTCCCTTTGTCCCAGCATTCCGGTTTCCCTCTGACACTGACGTGCCTGGCATGCAAAAAGAAAAATTAAGGAAATCCACCTTTGAGCAGTGAGGTCTCTCATAACAAAGCCACCGCTGTCACCCTCTCAGAATGACACCTCTAAGGATTTTCTTACTAAGCAACAGTGAGTGTGCTGAAAGATGATAAAAGATGCTTCTGGACTGCAGGCACCCAAGGCAGCAATGCATATAGTGTAGCAAACATTTGTTTGCATGTGAGATATTCAGGCATCTTTTAACCAACACACAAAAGCTGTCCTTTCTCTTGCAGCTGCCTGGACAAAGATTTCTACACCCCCAATCTGCCAGCTCACCTACTCTCCAAAAGCCCACAGGGCTAATGAGGACCTGCCATCTGTATGCTACTTAACTAAGGAGAAACTAGCTCAGCTTAACCAGCGCAGCTCAGGACCCGCTGCCATGCCTCAGAGCTGGCTGAGCACTAAGGCACCTGGCTGAGGTGTGCTGGAGGAAAACGGGCTCTGATCACAGGGATCTCAGTGCCTCAGGATGTGGTGTATGATCCAGAGAGGCAGAAGCTGTGATTCTGCTTGAGTCTGCAGCTTCATAACAATCCCAGCGATGTTCAGTTGGAGAGACAGCACGAGTCCTGCTTCTGCCACTCCAGAGCCTTGCCAAAAACATCAGCTGATGTGGGAGAGGAGTCAGCCCCACTGCGAAGAACATCAGTGTCTGAGATTCTCGTTACATACCGTACAGCTTCAGAGGTGTGAAGGCAAAGCAGGCATTCCTAAGGCAAGTGTCACGGAGACAGAACTGGAGTGGAGGATTTCAGCATTAGGGCAAGGAGAGCTCACACTGCTGTGTGTGGGAAAGCCCTGGAGATCAGCCTCTCAAATACTGCCTTCCCTCTTAGCAATAAGATGGAGAATGGAGCTGCCACAGGGACAAATTGATTGCCTCGCTTCTTCCTTCCTTCTCTCTCAAGTTACGTGCACTGCTCGGGACAAAAAACGATGGGCCTCACCATAAACATTCACCAAGGGCTGTAATAGTTCTGAATTACACTCTGCTTAGAGCACAGTTAATAGCTTTTGCAGAGAGATGAGAACAAATGGAAGGGAAAACCTAGAGTATGTTTACAGATGTCACATGAAAAAACACCGCTAACCCAGTTTCCATTTCTATTAGGGGAACAGCTGGTGGGCTGTACCTCGCAGAACAGAGCAAGCGTCGGGAGCGTGAGACACGGAACAAGCCACCAGGGGAGAAGGGAATTATTCCAGGACACTGAGGCACTGTCAGATCTGCAGTACAAGCCCAAGCAGAGCTGAACTGTGCCATTGTGGGCTGCAATGAAGCATGACTAAAATGCTTGTCAAAGCTGAAAGATCCTCATACGTAAAGGTATGGAACACTTTAACACAAGCGCTCTGCGCTTTTTCCAAGCAATCTGAGAAAGCAGAGAGCGACTGTTCAAACAGACTTCTAAAGTGGAGAAAGCAGGGCACACAAGATGCTTGCAGCACTTCTGGCGTAGATGGGAGGCACACTGAGGGATCACAAAAGACAGGGGCTCCCCTCGCCCCAGCCCTGGAGGTCAGGCAGTGGGACACACCACCAGGAGCACACAGCCTCTTCTCACACCTGCACACAGCACTGCGTCCTCTGTCCCATTCCCAATCTCACCCAGGCACGGAGAACAACCAGCCCAGCGCTGCTTCTTCCCAGTGGCTCCCCAGCAGTGATTCTGTATGGTTGCCAATTCTCTTCTCGCAGGAAGGAGAGGTGTTCCCTCTGATTGCTGTATGGTGAGAGACAGCTGTGACAGCCCTTGACTTGATGAGCTGTAAGCTTTTCACAGAACTCCAAGAAAGGGAAAAATAAGAAGGCTTTTTCTTCCTCGTAATATGTATTTTGATGCCCTTTTGTCTTGATTTGTTTTAAATACAAAAGAAGGATCATGATTTTTCCATGCTATGAGTGTTTCAGGGTTTTCTTCATGCTTTCACTCAATAGCAGGTTAACTCCTAAAGGCAAGCAGAGCCTGGGTCCTCATTCTACCATCCCTGCTCCTTCATTTCTTACATGGATTTACCAGACTTAAAGAAATAGCAACACTGGAGGATTTAGAAAGGTTTCATGCAGCCATAAGCCCTCTTAAAGGAGCCATATTCCCATAAGGAGGGCAGCTGAGCAGCAGCCATCACTATCCAAGCTCCAAACCCAACCACATTTGCCATCCAACACCCCTGTGCAAAGCTGCCCTGCAAAGAGGAGCAGCCTCTTTTTTGCACGCCTCTGAGAAATGTTATCTCCCAACTGAGGCTAGATATTTGTTAAATTCAGTACAGAAAATAGCAAGAAATGGCTTAGTGTTACATGTTTATTTTACAAAACCATCCCTGTGTACCATCTGCTCGAGATTCAGCATCCCATCGTTTTCATGCAGACGGTGTGCTGATATGGTAACAGAGAAGGATAACCACAGCTCAGCATCAAACACTACCTCCAAAGAACGAAGGCATTTCCTGCTGCAGAGAAATACAGGCAGTGCAGACAAGCTACTGCCTTCCAGGTGCACAGCACGCTCCGCAGATGGTGCTCCCACGGGCGCCTCTATGAGATGGCAATGTTTTCCTGCAAATCCTTAAACAAGCAGAACAGCTCAATGGTCCTTGAAGGGCAAGTTCTCTCCAAAGGACCACACAAGACCTGCCACTCTGCACCCATAGGAGGGAAGGGATGGCCAAGGCAGGGGGCTGCTCTCGTGGCTTGGAATAGCTGCATCTAGATGGCTGCAGTCTGCTTTCCTGATGAGCTGACAGAAACAATGGCATATGTGATGTGTGGCACTGGTGCTCTCCCTTCCTGTTGTCACACTGCAGGGTCTCCTGCTGACACATCATCTGTGCTGGGGCCTTGCAGACCACGAGCCTTCTGAGCTCCACAAACACATCCCTCATTTTCACTGACGGGAAGAGCGTCCTTATCATCAACACGTGCCATCCTTTTAAGCTCATTCACTTGTTTCCTCCAGTGCTTATCCAGGCACATTTCCACTCATGCTTCATTTGAGCCAGTCTTCATATTTCTATTACAAGGCTCTCCAAAACCTGTTCTGGAGAGTCTGAAGGACTGCTCTGCCTGTGCACACCCAAAATAGGTCACTGCTCAGAGCTGATGCGCACAGGTGTTGGTGCCAACCCTTCCCACAGAGGAGCCTGGGATCCAGCAATGCTCCACAAGAAGATATAAAATCCCAAGTGACCCCAGGGGAGGAAGAGAAGGAGGAGTGCCACCACGTCACATAGTGCTGCTGCAGAGGGGCTCAGAGCAGCTGGACAGCGTGGGTGGGAGCAAGCTCAGCACTCGCTGCTGCAGCACGGGAAGGGAACGCTGGCGGAGGGGTAAGAGTCACTCTGAGCTTCACACCACGGGAAGATCCCACAGCAAGAACCAGCTGGGCATGCTGAGGGCTGGTGGCACAGGGTGGGAGGAGCAGAGAACAAGGTGCCTCCTTTTATCTGCCCAGCTGCAGACAGCTTTATGCCAGCAGACTGCAGGAAGGCTGCAAGAGACACAGCTCTGAATCAGCAAAGGCGCTGAAATCCAAGCAATGCCACACAACAAGGAGCATGCAGCAGCTGAAATGGCTGCAGGTGTGCTGCTTGAAGCAGCAGGAGGGAAGACAGCATGGTATGTGCTCACAGGGCACAGCAAGGAAACGCTTCAGTGTTGGGTGTGGGCACCCAGGTAAAGCTGCAGCTCTGGCAGTGTGCATGTGGGCTCCTGAGCCCTGCAGCCGTCAGTGAGAACAGGAATACAAACGTAAGCTCTTGTTAAAAGTGTTTTACAACATAGGTTATATATAAATTCCAACTGTTACGTTGCCTAAATTAAAGTATGAGTATATTAAAAACAAGGTGCAGTTGCCAAGCAATTGGATTTCACTTTCCCAGTAGGTCTCTGACTTCCAACTATGTGAATATACCAAACTATTGGCAAAGATATCTCTAAACTGCACCAACTGCACTTCCTAAATCCTGTGATCAGTCACTATACAACAATTGCTTATTGGAACAATCAGTCATCGTGAAAGCACATTCTGTGTCTTACAGGCAGATAATCCACCGAGGTGCTGGAACAAACACACCGAAGCACGGTCACTTCACGTACAGACAGAGACTAGATGGAAACCAATCTACTGTCCATCAGCTTCTTACATGGCTGCAGGCTTCTGCCAGCCACACAACTACCAATCTGGGAGGTTTTAGAATGTTTGTGAGCACAGCACTCCATTTTTTGTCCTTCACAGAAACAACAGTTCCTGGTACAGGCTTAGCAGCGCGTTAACAAAGCTTGGTTAACTCGGTTAACAAAGCTTGAAGTGACTCACGTGTGCAAGGCAGCTTCAGGTAAATGGAGAGGTGTGATGTAAAACACCCCAAGGTGTCCATTCTGTGCAGGTCCAGCTCTGCAGCAATGTGAGCAGTGACAAAACGTGCTCTTAGTGTGCCAGGGAACCCGAGGCCCTATGCACCTGAAGCACTCTTCAGTGCTCCCAGCGAACCTGGGCCTGCAGTCAGACCCACAGGGTGGGAACCAGGCGGGCGACGTCTTCATGACTCAGTTTGTAATGGGGCAGTGCAAGGATATGACCACAGGCTGCAGCGAAGGCACGTGAAACACCCATCAGCAGGCAGCAGAGCAAAGGCAACCTGCCAGGAGGCACTGGAGCCGTACGCTTTTGCATTTGGGCACTTGAAGTAAATACGCTTACAGAATCAAGCAGGAAAATCGATTTCCTCGCTCACAGAGTTCAGGAAGGAAACCATGCATTCACAGGGACACCGTAGCACCTGCACGCATCTCATCTCTGAGCTGTTACTCCGCAGGGAAAAAAAAGGGCCTGCAGCCTTCCCCCAGAATGAAGGAGCAGAAGCAGAGGCCCAGCTGTCCTCGCCAGCCCTTTGGGGAGCACCCTGAGTACACAGCCATGCCAGCTGGCGGGACACGGCGATGCTGAACCTTTCCCTTCGAGGTCCTTGCTTATGGTGCACAAGAGCCACCACCCCCTGGGTTCAGGCAGTGGTGTTTCTGCAGGGTTTGATGAAATCTACACATCTGCATTCTCTCTGACACACGGCATTAACGCTCTATTCCCACCGTGGTTTGGGGATTAGAACTAAAGGCAGAGCAATGGTCTCAGGCCCAGAAAAGTGAGCCCATACAGCTGCAGATAGCTGTTTACCCCTAGAGTTACACGTCAGAGTGTTTTAAGCTGACACTCTTTCCTTCGTTGCATACAGCTTAGTGAAATGAAGCTAAAATATCACAGGTCTTTCAAATACAGGTGAAGAGAAGATCTTGCACAGCCACAGGCAGCAAATCCTCATTAGGAGTGTTTTCCATTACCAGCTGACAAATCCACCTTTGGGCGAACGTAGCCTGGTGCTCATCCTAATGCCTTGCTCACGCACGAGCATTTTTGTCCAGATCCACAGACTTAAACTGGATGAATGTTTAAATCCTTCTCGCAGCAAACACTGAAGAAAAATGCTTATTTCGTCTCGGATTTGTCATCGTCCTCACACCAAAGCAAGCCATTTTTCAGGGAATACACAGCCCTGGAGCTTCTAGCCCAACCACTCCACTCCAACTCAAGGTTTTTCCGCAAATACAAGAGTGTGAGCTGCCCCAAACATTCCGTCTCAAAACATGAGCACTCACAACTCCTTTCCCACGTCCACCCAGCAAAGCAGTCTGCAGGATGAGGTGGTGACTGCACTGAAGAACAGGTTTTTTGTGTAGCTGAGAATGTGCTCTATCAAACAGCGTTACCGTGCTCTTTGTATCTGTTGACATGCACCAGGCACTGTTACACTATCGCCTTTTTGCTCCTTCTTGGACCTGGCAGAATGTCTCAGGGCCACAAAAACCACTGCCAAGAAGACAAACTGTTTGGAAACTGCAACATACGCGACCCTCCAGAGCACTCAGGGCTGTAGCTGCCTCCCTGACACAGAGAGACCAAGAGAAGCTGTACCAGCAGGCAGACCCAAATTCTCTTTCACAGAATCACAGAACTGTAGGGGTTGGAAGGGACCTCCAGAGATCACCGAGTCCAACCCCGTGCCAAAGCAGCCCCCTAGACTGGGTTCTACATGTAGGCGTCCAGGCTCTTGAGCTCTGCAACGCTGCACTTGAATACACTCAATAAACACTTTAGCTCATTTAGCAGTGCTCTGTTGCAGGAAACAAAGGCTGCCTTGCTGATTCCCTGCTCATGGCTCTCACTGCTGGACTGGGAGGGCTGGGGTCTGAACAATTACACGGGCTCCAATGATTGTCGGAGCCCCTGCTGACAGCTTCTGGCACTCTGGACATGGGAGAGATGCCGTGGAGACAGGACTTGGGTGCACACAGCTGCCTGCCTGCTGCTCACACCGCTACAGAGTGGGGAACACCCGCAGCTGACACATGGGGCCAGGATGTGCACACTGCCAGGGGACAGCCAGGAGATGCTGTGTGGCACTCACAGTCACCACAGAGAGCAGCAATTGAGGCCGGCCCTGACAGAGAGCTTTCCGCTGTTTTGTGAGATGGAAAATTAATGTTTTTATCTAAGAATGCTGTAAAATAAAAACAGTGTTATCTCGAGCAGCGAAGAATGTAAGAAGCAAATACAGGCCAGGTGCAGCAAACATAGTGGCGTGCTTTGCTCCACGGCAGAAGCTGTGGGGAACTGATAACCAGCACTCACTGCCCGAGCAGCGCAGGAGATGCGTGGACCCAAAGGCACGGCCGGCTCGTCCCACCCTGCAGACTACAGATACCCACACAGCAGGCACTGAGAAGCAGTGAAGTCCTGCCCTCCCTGTCACAGCCAGGCAGCGTGCTCTGGTTCTCTGTCCCCAGAACACGTGCTGGCACGGCCAAAATCGGACTGATCCTTCTTCTCAAAAGCACACAGGAAACATATGCCCTTCTCGGCGTGCCACCCGCTGCAGAAGCCCATTTTCTGCTCTTGGCTGAGGAACAGCAGGGTTTCTTGCCAAGGCCGCCCGACCTCCTGCAGAAAGCAGCAGGTCAGGGCTAAGAGCACCATCATTACGTGATGCACACCGGGGAGCAGGAAGCTATTTCAGGGCACACCTGCACATCCCATACACCACGCAGCAACACGCGAGGGCGGGGGAGAGTTTGTGGGTTTTAAAACCCACGCTGCCGCCACAATCTCCTTTAGATGTCTCAGCCTAGCAGGTACTTTGTGACCACCCAAAGGAGGCCCCCAGCACTCACCCACGCTGTTTGTTTTCCAGCAATTGGCACAAACAGCTGAATCCTGCAGAAGCAGTGGAACACAACACTTAGTGGCTGCATCAGTGTTTCAGTGTAAGACATGCACAAGGTTTTAGGTAACTGAAGATTTGCTTTTTGGACACTGAACCCAGGCAAGACATTGACTGCTACCTTGTATTAGTCTTTCTGTGATGTATTATCTCTTGACACAGCTGCTGTGCAGTGAGCATTGTGGACTCATTACAACACACTGTTGATAAGTGCAACACAGCTTCACGCGGTGTTTAACAGGCTGCAAAATATTCAGATAAAAAAGGAACAGCTGCGAGAGTTGCAGCAGAATACCCTATTTTTGCACTGTCCAGGAGCGAAGCCAATGCTGTGTTCACACCAAGTGCGATGCTTTCTCCGGTGAGGTAATCTTTAGGAAGTGAAATACAAAAGCACAGCCAAAGTGCAGCAGCCAGGGAAGTCGCAACCCCACACATCTGACCCCTGGCAGAGGCGGGTAGCACAATACACACAGCGTGGGGTAAGAGCAGCAGCACAAACCAACCCTGAGTGGAAATCCTGAGAGGAGGGAAGGCAGGCAGGCCCCTTGCTGCAGACCCTCCTCGTTGTGTGCTCTTACTCCGGAAAAAGTTGATCTGAGAGATTCAAGCTTCTCAACCTGCATCTAAAGAACAGCATCCCACAGGCTGTCAGAGGGATGGAGAGCAGGCTGTTATCCTGGCAAGGAGAACACGCTTGGGCTGAAAGGGCAGAGTGAGGCTGATGCTGACCTGAAATAAACTGCCAGGCTCAGACCAGGAGTCACACAGGTACAGCACCTGAGGCTCCTGGAGGCGTTCAGATGCACTGACCAGCCCGTGATCTCAGTCACCAGTTACTATGGCCATTTGATGGGCAGAGAAACATCACAGAATCATGGAACAATGGAGGTAAAGAGAAAGCTTAAAGGACTGCTTACTTCAGAGCATGCCAACAAAAATGGCTTTGGGGAATTGAGACTAGATTTTCTCCTGGTTATTACTTCCATAGCCAAGTGGCTCTGCTGTGCTAAATTGCTTCTGTCACTGAAGTAAGCAGATGTGATCCTGAATACACACGAGGAGGCAATCTACTGATCTTAGCGGAGGTGAGTTCTTGTCATTTTTCAGTGTAAGTGCACTTGTGCACTTTAACGGAGTTGACATTCTCCAGCACCTTGGACGCCAATGGAAAATAATACTTCAAGGGCCATTTTAATTGACACAGTGCTTCCTGTACCTCAACGCAGCTCTTAAGAGTCACAGTAAAGCACTTGTGAGAACCCTCTGAGGATTCCTAAGCCAGTATTACAGCGCTGTGTTTATGGAAGATAACTTCCAATAGTGTTTAATTACATCTCTGACCTCTATACAATTCTCCATTATAGCCCTCGTTCTTACCCCTTTTAAGTCCAACTGCAGTCAATCTGCAAGAGCAAGATACAAAGAGATGCTTGGCTCTGGAATTTGCATTAGGAAATAAGGAGCAAGAAGGCAGAGCACGTCTTCCTAGCTTTCAAATTGTTCAGGAAAATGAAGTATGTGACTCCTTTAGTTTAAAATTACAGTTCCACGGGACAAATGCATTTCAGAGTTTCCTTGCTCATACAGAGAGCAATGAAGAAAAAAGTTTGCAGCTCTTAATGAAAGTTATGATTACTTTTAATTCTTATGATCGCTGGAGGGAGGCTAAGGGTTGGGTGGCATCTCAAGAAAACGCCCTTCCAGGTGGGAATCAGCTCTGTGTCACTCCGGAGAGACACCAGCCCAAGCCCTCCTTCAAAGGCCTTCAATGAATGTGATTCCTCACCTTTTTATTCTGTTCCCTCACTCCATTTTTCATCCTACTTAAACAATGTTTTCTAATACCCAAACCTGAAGTCTTCCTTGCCTTGGCTAAGTGATAACTGGTGATCCAAGACACAGCCCTCTTTTCTAGGCTTCCCAAAGCTCCCCTCCCCTCCTCGCTCGGTTCTTTTACAGCCCGAGCAACTACTTCTCTTCTGCAGCCCCTTGTAAACCTCTTCTGCACCCATCACTGTGGCCTCCTACAGATCCTCCCCACTTCCCCAGTTTTCTGGCAGCGCAATGCTCAAAACTAAACCCATCAGTCTGGTTTCATCATTACTGAGCTGGAGAGACTAATTAAATTGCATGCTTGCCACGCTCCGGCTAATGCATCCCCAGTGAAGTGAAGGCTTGGGTTCTGTTTTTGGATTTTCTACCACAAAGGCCTCCTGCTGATGACGCATATTCAGTCCATGATCCATCTTAATCCCCAGATCCCTCACTGCACTGTCACTCCTCCGTGCTCCAGCTCTGCACCTGGCTCTCCCTCGCCAGGACCATCCCCAGCTGATCGCAGATAGCACCTCCAGTTTGCAAACACCATTTTGAGCTCATCTCCCGTCCTCTGGAATGCTTACAAGCACCGAGAACCAAAGCCACAGATATTCTGGAAGAGAAGAACACGTCTAGGTCACAACTTGAGGCCCACCGTCCCACTGCTGCAATGTCCTGACCAAGGCATTGGTGTTCCCATGCAACAGGTAACCGTGCCACCTCCTCACGTCACCTGCTGCCACCACACACTGCTCACTCACGTCAGGGCACTGGCAGAAAACACGGTTGTTCCCAACTGGACCCTAAATCAGGGTGACATTCTAAAGCGTGCATTTAATGAGAAGAGGCGCTCCCATCCAAACGAGAAGAGTCCTTCCAGGTTTTCCCCATTAAGCCAAGGGTGGGACCCACGTTTCAGCTACAAAGGGAGACGATGGCAGGAGAGCAGGATGCCAGCACCACGGACACCTCCGGCACTCTCAGCCCGGACCGACCTTCACCCCACCGTGCTCCAAGCACTCCGGCCCCAGCCCCATTCCCCACGACCTGCAGCCACGCCGCTGGACCGGCCCCGTTCCTCGAGGACAGCGGCGATTAATTATTCACCAAACAGTGCCCGGCCAGCCCCAGCCCGCGCCATCACCCTTAGCAGCATCTCGAGGGCAGGTATTAAAGTTATCCTGCAGCTCTCCCACACTCTCAGCCCTCTACCCCACTCCGGCAGCGAGTCTCCCGTTTCCGCATCACAGAAGCGGACCGCGCGCATCCTCCCGCACCAAGGACAACCGCACGAGGAAGAACCGCGGTGCGGACGCAGCGAGCGGCTCTCCCCGCGCCCCACACCGCCGCTCCGCACCGCAGCCCTCCGGGACGGGACGGGACGGGACGGGACGGGGCGNGGAAGCGAGCTGTGCTGGGTCAGGATGCGGAATAGGAGGCTCGGGGGAGAGCTCATCGCTCTCCCTGCGAGGGGGCTGCGGGGAGGGGGGGGTGCGCGCGGGGAACAGCGATGGGACGAGAGGGGGTAG